>OY992876.1:362654395-362887666 GCA_963921405.1 Cepaea hortensis
TCTATTACTATGCTGTCCTCCCCCCCCCCCCCTATATTTATACCTAACTATCCCCACACCCCTATATTTTCATAGAAGACTGTTCGCATATTTTTGGCTACTTAAATCCTACCTGGCAACCCACTATACTTAACTTAAACTCTACAGCCAACGAGCGCCTTCGCAGCTGGCAAAGCCACTATTTCTGCCCCACATGGCATCGGAGTAGTTGTGTTTTTTTCTTCTTTATTTGCTGTATTTCGTTGTGTTAGCTATCTGTGGTGTCCTGTCCTTGACAAAGATTATGAGAATCGAAACGTCGGCCGTCCTGTGTGTCGTATTGTATGCGTTTGTGTGTATTTTATTTTATTTTATTGTATTTTATTATTCATTTTATATATTTATTGAGTGTCTCTGATTTCGGATTTTCACCTGTATTTCGCGATACGATGGATCTCCTTGTAAGGTATGGGCTAGGTGTTGATGTTTAGTACGTTTCTTCTCGCAGGAGCTTAATATACCTATTTGTTTCCAATTCATATTGTTATATCCTGCTGCAGCCGCTGCTTTTTCTGTCTATTCTACTACGCTGGAGTTCAGATCGAGCGAACTTTAGAAACAGAAATAAATATAGGCTTAAAGGCATTAAAGGCAAATTGATCGACTTCATTGCATCGGGTTGTATCCAATATGTCTCGGCCACTTTCCACAAAGCGACATGTCAAAAGCATCGCACAAAGCACGAACTCCGTAGCTCCAGCGACGACCCTCAGGGTCTCTGACAAAACTGTACTGGTGAACCGAGTGACGGAGTATGAAAACTAAGCCACTACCTTTATAACGTCACGCAGACGACCTTGGCCACTTCGCCTCGACTATTCCCTGAACCTCCCATCCTCGCCTACGATGTGTGCCTTTGTTATTAAACTAGTCTAGGGGTTGAACCCGCTACCTAGGCATCAGCACAATGGATGTTTAAGAACCACCTCTCTTATCCATCTTGGCGACGCTGACCCCCATAACACAGATATGATCAATTTCATTTTCCCTATTGTGGTTCGGTGATACACACGTTCTTTATGTGCGGGGAAAATTACTTCTTTCAATGTGAAACTTGTCTCGTATCCAGTTTTATTAGACCTGGTCGACTCCACAGCCGTACTGGTCGGAACAAATATTCCTGCCTCTCCCGGGGGTTGACCTCGGACCACTGTTTGGAGGAAAACCGCAATGCCACGGCGGCTTTTTACCGAAATACTGGACCCAATGTTCACTCCCCGGGGGTGGGATGGCCTCTGGGCGCACACAGTAGCGATGTTGACCTCGATGATGAGCACACACGACAGGAGAAAGACGTCCGGGAGTCATGACCCAGACGGGCCCAAACCCGGAGAGTGTAAAGAAGGTAAATGGGATCGAAACATTCGACGAAAAGGGGGGGGGGGGCACTTCTGATGATCGAAACCGCATGTCGTGCTCGCTCCCAGGCGGAATTGTTACCATTGGTCATTGGTATGGACATGGGCCGCGGTAGACCAGTAGACACTCGACTGTCGGTCCGACGGGGATGGATTTGATTCACATCTGGGCTGATTGGAATTGTTACTATTGATTTGAGATCCCTGGCTGAAAAAACCTAAAAGTTACTTAGTTGCATATCCTTTATAGTATATCACAGTCAACACCTGCATTTTTTTACTGTGATTTCTTGGCAAGTTTAAGTTCAGTAGATTGGCCTTTACTTTTTGAACGACCGGCACCGATACCATTGTATGAAAACCAGCGCAAGGCGGCTTGCTTCTAAATCGCCCGCAGCTATGTTTCGAATGCGGTATGCCTTGGTTTCCATACAATGGTATGAGTGCCGATCGCTCAGAAAACAATGGCACTCTACTGAACGTAAACTTGCCAAGAAATCACAGTAAAAAAATGTTGGCGTTGAATGCTACAGACTGTAAATGATATGCAACTTACTTGTCAATGCTGATGTAGAGGTTGAACGGCCTACCTTGAAATCAGCTTACCGGGAGTTTAAGAACGCGCGCTCTTATCCTTTCGGCCAGGTCACAGTCTAATGACAAACTACTGAGCGCCAAAGTTGCCTAGCTGATTCAGTGCCAAACAAAAAGTGTTTTTGGACCAAACAGAAATTGATGGCAGAACATGAGAGGTAGGGATGTGTCACATTAATGATGTAAAATTTGTTAAAATGGTAGCAGATTTCAGATATATTGTATTACAAGCAACACGTTGGTATCGCTATTATTACTATAGGTTAAAAATATAACATTAATATTAGCAGATGTTGTTAAACAAAATGAAGACAGTGGTCACAATTATATGAAATTTCCACTAACCAAGGCACTACAACTTAATCGCTGATGATAATCCAATGAAATTTACTGAATAATGATAAATACACCACTTTTCTTCACGAATATCACTAGAACTGCTCCATAATACCATTAAAACACAATTAAAACATATTTTGAAGCGCACCATTGTCACACAAAATGGAAAATGTCAGGAAAACACGAGGCAGGTTTTGATCGTTTTCTACCGAGAAACAATATACACACTATTTTTTTACATAGTTATAATTATTATTCTTTTAAATTTAATTATTTCAATATTCTTCAGACTATTTGTGTTAGGCATAGCAAACTTAGGGGTACAAGAGTGGCCCATTAGTACGAGCATAATTCAACATGATGACGAACTTTCACGGTTTGTTGTGTTTTCCATTCTGAATGTATGCTAAATAGTTTATTTTAACCGAATAACCACACTAACCACGTGCTATTAGTTTAGAATCTTTCGCAAAGTCCTTTAAATCAAAATAACTATAATCTAACATTGTTTAAAACTGTTATCTAATGTAAATATGCAAGGCCGAAAACAAAGGGCGCTGCCATTTCCAAAATCAGAAAAGTAACCACAATTTAACTAAGAATTTTTGTTCTAAGTTTAGATATTTTCTTTCCTGGGCTGTTTTGATATCACATACCTCCTTCCAGTGTAAAACGTCATTTACATGTCATGCAAATTAAGGAAGCTACGCGAAATTAAACAAATAACGAACTGTCCAGAATCTGTCACTAAAACGGCGTTTGGCACTCAAGTGTCGATACCTGTGGTCACTGAAGTGGCGCTCGGCACCAAATCAGCTAGAAAGCCAATAACAGCCAAAGAATGCTGGGGTTTATTGCGAAGTCATGTAAAAGATATGCAACTAACTTCATTACTGGTAATTATGACCCATTCACAACTGTAATTTACGACCCGCTCATTAATCTCTTAAGGTCACGGTGATAACTGCGTCCCCGTCATCAAACATGAATTACAGCGAGGTTACAACCAAAGTCAATACTGCAACAACGGGCGACAGGGCGCCGCCCAATGATCGCGCCATGTTGGTTGCTAGGGACGCGGCTGGTTTATTGCTCGGATGCTAAATGCCGGACATGCACTTAGGATGTGCTTCCTGTCAATGGATTTGTCATCTGTGGTGAATATTGATGGTGGTAGAGATGAGAATATATGTTGTTTTTTTATTTATATTGCTCGTTCGCTCGCTTTGAACTCCAGCGTAGTTCATACATGCACTACTATTTCTAGTACACTGGATAGATTTTTGCATATGTATTAGCTTTCCTTATAACGGTGTCCCTCGCCATCAGGCGAAACCACTCCGATTCCAGAGTGATTTCTAGGCATGTTTACGTTCAGTAGTTTGCTGTGGCTTTCTGTACGTCCAGCGCCCATACCATTGTATGAAAACTAGCATAATGCAGTCTGCTGCCAAATCGCCAGCAGCTGTGTTTCGAACGCGGTATGAAGGATTGCGAATTGTGTTTGTTTAACTCTTACACCACACCGCCTTCCAGAAAAATATCCAAGACTCATCTCATCTCATCTCATCATGTTCCTCTTGTACCTTGCGGTGTCGAGGTGAAGTATAAACATCGTGAGAGTGCCCGATTATGGGCTTCATATGTCGATATCCCCATGGACTCTGCTATTCCCTCCGTCCAAAGTTTACGTGGTCGGCCTCTTCCTCTGTTTCTATCTGGTCTGTACATCATTGCTTGTTGTGGTATGCTGTTGACTGGTAACCTACTTGCATGGCCAAACCATTTGACTTGCTGCTTTTTAATAAAATCTAGTGCTGCTTTAACCCCCACTTTAGTTCTGATTTCTTCATTTCTGATTTCATTATCCAAGACTATAAGTATAATAACCAGGTTGTTCTTCTGTTGCTCCACGACATAAGAGAACACTGTCTGGACAACCGCCGGCATATCATCCTTGTTCTTCTCTCGGAAGGAACAGACATATATCCATATTTTGTAATAGATCAAGCGGTACTCGTGGGTTTTGTTGTCATTATCACGCCGGCCGCTTTTACTTCTTCTCCAGATATATATATATATATATATATATATATATATATATATATATATATATATATATATATATATATATATATATATATATATCATTACCAATTGTCCTGCCATCTGGCGTAAGCGTTCATGTCTCTCCACAGATCTCCGTCTTTGATGCACTGTTTTTTTTATTATAATTAATATATGTATAATATATTACAATTACTTATTATTATATAGAATAAATTTTGTCTACATCATTATCCTGTATAATTTACAGTGCCTAACCCAAAGTCAACCGGCGACGTGGCTTAGAGGATAGTGAGACGCGCAGTTTCATATGTCCCCGACACACCGACACGAGGGTTCAAAATCGACCTCGGAGGATTTGAAGCAGACCCCCTGCGTTGTTTTTGATTGTATGAGTCGTCGGCCGTTCAGAAAGCAATGCCACACTACTGATATTTGTCCTTATGTCCCAAAGAAGTTTTTTGTTAAGAGTCTGAGATGTGATAACGCCATCACATTTTGTAGACCAGAGAGAAGGAGGAATAGGTGGTCATTCTTTCCCTCACCTTGGCTAGCGACGACCGATCGTGCGCATTACAATTAGTTAGTTAGTTAGTTAGGTAGGTAGGTAGGTAGGTAGGTAGGTAGGAGGTTAGTTAGTTAGTTAGTTAGTTAGTTAGTTAGTTAGTTAGGTTAGTTAGTTAGTTAGTTAGTTAGTTAGTTAGTTAGTTAGTTAGTTAGTTAGTTAGTTAGTTAGGTTAGTTAGTTAGTTAGGTTAGTTAGTTAGTTAGTTAGTTAGTTAGTTAGTTAGTTAGCTAGCTAGTTAGGTTAGTTAGTTAGTTAGTTAGTTAGTTAGTTAGTTAGTGAGTGAGTGAGTGAGTGAGTGAGTTAGTTAGTTAGTTAGTTAGTTAGTTAGTTAGTTAGTTAGTTAGTTAGTTAGTTAGGTTAGTTAGTTAGGTTAGTTTAGTTAGTTAGTTAGTTAGTTAGTTAGTTAGTTAGTTAGTTAGGTTAGTTAGTTAGGTTAGTTAGTTAGTTAGTTAGTTAGTTAGTTAGTTAGTTAGTTAGTTAGTTAGTTAGTTAGTTAGTTAGGTTAGTTAGTTAGTTAGTTAGTTAGTTAGTTAGTTAGTTAGGTAGTTAGTTAGGTAGTTAGTTAGGTTAGTTAGTTAGTTAGTTAGTTAGTTAGTTAGTTAGTTAGTTAGTTAGTTAGTTAGTTAGTTAGTTAGGTTAGTTAGTTAGGTTAGTTAGTTAGTTAGTTAGTTAGCTAGCTAGCTAGTTAGTTAGTTAGTTAGTTAGTTAGTTAGTTAGTTAGTTAGTTAGTTAGTTAGTTAGTTAGTTAGTTAGTTAGTTAGTTAGTTAGTCGACAGATCATCCTCATTGAACATCGAACCATTCAGTCCATAAGTGCTCGGATCCCCTCCTGAGCAAATCCCGCAGCGTGTAGCGGCTAACGACACCATTTCTGTGTTGGTTTATCAATCTTCTTTTGCTTCCTGCGTAGTGTTCTTGTTTGGTCACACCTCTTTTAACTTGCTGTTCTCGCAGTCTGGCCATGGTTGTAGATTCACAGTCATCACTTGGTTCTCGCAAAAGTCTTTCGTCTCGTAGAGCATTCAGAATGTCAGCCTGGTCCATGGCGCGTTCGCCCTCCACAGTAGCCTTACCTGGAGCTTGTCAGCCCGCTCATTTCCTTTACTCCCGCATGCCCTGGCACGAAGATGAAACTAATCTTTGCCAGCCGAGACCGCTCCAGAGACAGCAACCATTCTCTTCGGATCAACCCCATCTCTATCCTCTTTAGCATGCTCATTGAGTCGCTAAGGAAACATACCCTAGTGAATGTCTGTGTCTCGAGCCATGCTATTGCTTTACTTACTGCCATGACTTCCATAGTCAGGCTACTTGTGGTCTCAACAAAAGCACCAGAGTCCTAATTCCCAATTATCCCTCCGGCCTGAGTCGTAAAGACCCATGGGCTTCTTACACGTCTGACGACCGACCCATCTGTGTAAATGACAGCATCACGGTCTAGCGAATTCTCGAAAATCAACGCTTTTACTTCCACCTCCACAGCAGCCTAATTTTCTTGTCTGCATTTTCTGTCTAGTTGGATGCAAACTGAAAAGGACGTACAGAAATCTGTTAGCACTTGTACCCACTCCTCGCCAGGTTCTAAGTCCTCAAGTGAACACACCTGTTGAAGAATATCTTCGGCTTGACCCATCCACTACCGTCCTCTTTTTAACCTGCTGCCCTTCACCTTCATAATTTTACTATGCAGTGGGTGTTGTGTGTTTGCGTTAACTCTGAGATAGGCGCGTACTCTCCAAACTTGTATTCTGTCTTCATTGGTTGGAAAATCAAGAAGGTAGCGCATCGCCCTGCATGCTGTATCTCTTGTACATCCAAGAATAATGCGCATAGCTTCATTCTGTGTCCTTTCCATCCTTTCTATCTGCTTACGACTGAGAGTCAGGATTGCCATCGCATGCTCAAAAACAGACATGACCAGCCCCTCGTATATAAGACATAGATGGCGCTGCTCACAGTTTGCTGCCGCCACCACCCGCATCGCAGCCAAACCCCGCTTGGCCTTTGTTATCACCTTGTCTATGTGCTTATTATAAGCAAGTCTTCGATCAAACCGTATCCCCAGGTCATTCATTGCCTGCGTTCTTTCCGCCGTCTCTGAACACAGATTAACAGTTGGTGTTGAAGTGTTGACAATATGATTATTCAACGAGAACCATGTCACCGTTGCCTTTGTGGATTGACCATTGCCCCAGCTTCAACACACCAAGTACTTATGCGATTGAGTTCGGTTTGTAGGTCCACAGCAACCTGATTCCTATTCTTCCTCTAACGATACACTAAAACATCGTCGGCATATGACAATGTCCTACCAGGTTCAGTGATCTGCTCGCTGGTGATTCTCACTGTGTAGGCGTTGAACAGCACCGGAGATAATGGTGATCCCTGTGGTAGGCCAGGATATATTTTTGTTGGTTCTGAAGTGTGCGCATTACATTACCAGCGTAGCTTGCTATCAACTTCGCTAGCGCGCTATATCTAATTAAGTTGTGCAGTAAACCACAAACATGCAATCAACACTGGGATTGATTGCAACGCTCTACAAAGGACGTGCAATTTGTAAAAAATTACACTAGTTGTTAAAATTACTATTTATTGTAAAAGTCTCTGTGGCGAGGGTCTCACGGACGCAGTTCGTAATCCAGCATACCACGTTCGAAACACAGATGCCGTCGAATTGGTAGCAGATCGCCGTGTGTTGGTTGTTATAAAATTGTATGAGTTCCGGCCGTTCAGAAAGTAATGGTAAACTACTGAACGTAAACTTGCCAGGAAATCATGACCAAGTTATGACCAAGTGGACTATTCTTAATAATAATAATAATAATAATAATAATAATAATAATAATAATAATAATAATAATAATGATAATAATAATAATAATAATAATAATAATAATAATAATAATAATAATAATAATACATTACCATCAGCTCATAGCATTGTAGTTCACAAAATATTCCGTTCACAGTTTTCGCTCCATACTCTAACAATTGCTTCCTCGATACGACAGATGTGGAAACAGTTACTATCGCTCGTCACACAAGTCTTTTATCTGGGCGCTGGAGATCAGAGATACGTTGTCATGGCGCGGTTGATGGTAATTGTCAACAGAACCTCATCTGATCGGCACCGGAAATGTGAATGTAGTGCAGATCTATTTCCGGGGCGGAGTTACCTAGATTGGAACTCAGAAATCATGCAGAGTTGGACATTATCAACATGGAATCTATTTACGGAGTCTTTGTGGTGTAGTAATTAGTATGCTGGTGTATCAGCAGTGTTGGCCGGGCTGGGTGGGTGGGTTTATTGGTTGACTTTGACATCGTTGGAAGACTGAGATGAGGAAGAAGAAGAAGAAGAAGAAGAAGAAGAAGAAGAAGAAGAAGAAGAAGAAGAAGAAGAAGAAGAAGAAGAAGAAGAAGAAGAAGATGATGATGATGATGACTTGGAGGGGAAGACGGAGGAGGGGGGAGAAGAAGAAGACTTGGAGGAGGAGAAGGAAGAAGAAAAGGGAGAAGAAAACGACTTGGAGGAGGAGGTAAAGAAGGGATGGGTTGCCGTGGAGGAGGAAGAAGAAGAAGAAGAAGAAGACGACGAGGAGGAGGAGGGTGAAGAAGAAGACGTGGAGGATAACAGTCTACCAAGATGTTTTACTGGGTCTAACCACCTACCGCACATTGACAATGATTAACATTAAACATGTTATTCTACTCACATAAATGTACCTCTTAACAGATTCGGTGCCAAACAAAATGTAGTTTAGAACCTAACAAAAAATGGATGGTGGAAAATATGAAGTAGGGGTGTGTCACAGTTATGACTTTAAAGTTGTTAATATGATAGCCGACATGTTGTATTGTATATCAAATTGATGCATGTTGCATAAGGAAAATTACCGCAGATACGGGAACTCACTTAAGACGATGAATCACCCCACGACACTTAATCAGTTAAATAAACCTAACTAAGAAAAAGAAATAATTAAATAAATAAATAATCAATTTAATAATGCATAATAACACGTCCCGAATCAGGAACATGCTACTGGTGTGTGAAGTCTCAGTAAGGACCCTCACATTTTGTAGACCTGAGTGCACAGAGGAATAAGTGATCAGTTTCTCCCTCATGTTAGCACGATGAATGCAGGCGTCCACCCCTCGTCGGATATAGATCCTGACGTTATAAGCGTATCCCCTGGCAATTACACTACAATAACGCGCCCGCTACCACTTTAATTATCCAGAATTATTTGAATTTACATGATCAAGTGACATGGGGTGATAAATTGTCTTATTCAAACTTCTCATAACTGCCATAGTCTTATAAATCAAACTATGATTAAAATATTACTACAGTAGGTTTCCCTATACAACCTCCTTTAATTTGATATATAATATAATACAAAATGCCTGCTACTAATACTACTATATTAACAACTTTTAAGTCATAAATGTGACACGCCCTTAATTCCCAACTAATTTGACCATATTAAATGTCACTGTCGCTTGGACAAAACAGTGATGCAAGGCACGATTCCTAGAAGTATAGGCAATAGTCAACCATCACGATAAAGAGCAGACGACATTGCAGACACCTGGGGTAAGCGGGTTGCGCGAGACGGGAGATCTGGAAAAAGAACACTTTTGGGAGGGCTTTGATGAGAGCAAGTCTGCAAAGGACCGCGTTGCAAGATGATGATGTACATGCTGACAAGTGCACTCAAGCGCAAAGACGAGTCGCAAACAATTACTCTTGCTATTAATTTTTTTCTGTGCGTGTTTACTGTTGCCTTGGTAACGTTCAGCCCACGTGATAGCTATGGAGATTAACAAGGGTTTCCCATTAGAATTACTCCGCCTACAACAAGTTATATCCCCTGGTACATCCCGAGTTACATCCCCTATTACAGTCATGTCTGGTCTCTATGTACAAAATGCGTGCAGCACACGTTGCTCTAACATCTATTTCTAACATTTATTTGTTTATTTACTAGTCGTTCATGTTTATTTAGGGTTTTCTACTCCATAATGTTGAAGAACTTGGAATTACAGATCGTTATCATCACGTGGTGTGTAGATCGACGCAGGAAATCGTGTTTCTCCACAGCTGAGGGTCTAAGGTGCCAATAAGAGCGTAACCAGTTTGTGTTGTTGGGGGGGGGGGGGGGAGAGCATATAAATCCCCCCCCCCCTTTCCTGGATCGATGAATTTTAGCGGAAGGCGTCACTTTCCTAAATTTCATAATTGTAGCGGTAGCTTCCACTCATCATTCTCCTCTATCCTGATGGTGCTATATCATTCAGCATTTGCTTCGTTTGTCAAAATCTGGCTACAACATACTCCTACTGAAAATACGCATGCATGGAAAACATTCAGGCTATTGAAACAGCTTGAAAAAATAAATACATCGGTATTGATTAGCACTCATAGTAGACACAGGGAAGAGGTAGAATAAAAGACACGCTGGTAAACAACACAAATCAACAGTTATAAAGACACTTGGATTCGAATTTTCTACTTCGAAAAAGAAATAAATCATCCTCTCTGAAGGAATATGCGTGGTAGGCACTGGTACTACTCTCGTCAGGTCTAGCATACACCTGCGCCCACACCTGTCGTCAATTCTAGCATACACCTGCACCCACAGCTGTCATTAGGTCTAGCATAAAACTGCGTCCACAGTTGTCCTCGGGTCTTCAGATCTAGCATACACCTGCGCCTACAGCTGTCGTCAGATCTAGCATACACCTGTGCCTACAGCTGTGGTCAGGTGTTCAGGTCTAGCATATAACTGTTCCCACAGCTGTCGTCAGGTCTTCAGATCTAGCATACACCTGCGCCTACAGCTGTCGTCAGATCTAGCATACACTTGTGTCTACAGCTGTTGTCAGGTGTTCAGGTCTATGAATTGGAAACAAATAGGTATATTTAGCTCCTGCGAGAAGAAACGTACTAAACATCAACACGTTGCACATACCTTACAAGGAGATCCATCGTATCCCGACATACAGGTGAAAATCCAAAATCAGAAGCACTCAATAAATATATAAAATGAATAATAAAATAAAATACACACAAATGCGTACAATACGACACACAGGACGGCCGACGTTTCGATTCTCAGAAACTCTGTCAAGGACAGGACAACACGGATAGATAGGACAACGAAATATAAAAAAACAAAAAACAAAAACGCACAACTCCTACGTCCCCATGCAGGAGCAGAAAAGGCGGATTTGCCAGTTGCGAAGGCACTCTTTCTGCATTGAAACCTTGCTTCTCCAACAGCTCCGTTAGGCTCAAAATTGAATGCCAGTTAACCTACAATCTGGGATGCGTCCATCCAGCAGGTATCAATACTGTTGTGGACGCCACTGTATAACTGTGCCATCTTCTCCAACTGTTTACACTGTCTATTACCACCCTCCACCCCCCCCCCTCCCAATATTCACGCCTGTCTCCAAACCCCTATATTTTCATATAAGACAGTTCGCATATTTTTGGCGACGTAAATCCTATCTGGCAACCTACTATACTTAAACTCTGCAGCCAAAGCGTCCCTTCGTAACTGGCAAATCCGCCTTATCTGCTCCCGCATGGGAACGTAGTAGTTGTGCTTTTTTTTTTTTTTTTGGTAATATTTCGTTGTTCTATTTATCCGTGTTGTCCTGTCCTTGACAAAGATTCTGGGAATCGAAACGTCGGCCGTCCTGTGTGTCGTATTGTACGCATTTGTGTGTATTTTATTTTATTATTCATTTTATATATTTATTGAGTGCTTCTAATTTTGGATTTTCACCTGTATTTCGCGATACGATGGATCTCCTTGTAAGGTATGTGCAACGTGTTGATGTTTAGTACGTTTCAGGAGCTAAATATACCTATTTGTTTCCAATTCATATTGTTATATCCTGCTGCAGCCGCTGCTTTTTCTTCTGTTCAGATCTAGCATACACCTATGCCCACAGCTGTCGGATATGGACAAATTGTGTGCCCAACCATCTTTAAAGACACCCTAAGACTCATGGATGTTGTTAGCATGCTATGAGAAGAATTAAATTGAAGAACTTAGTGACAACTAGCAAGATTGAGGGAAGAATAACAGAGTGAAGGCAGAGAAGTAAATATCTGCATGGCTTGACCACGTGGTATGGTAGCGACAAGAACACAGAGCTGATCCATGACTCTGGTGATCGTATGAGATTGCAAAACATGATCCCCCTCGCTTACCGGCATGGCACATGATGATGATAAGGCCTCATGGGACGAGGCTGCATGAGTGCGCAGATAAGAGATGTTTTGTGACACATTACAGCGGATTTTCAATGCGGAGCTGGCACATGATGATGATAGACTACAGAAATATGTTAACATTAATGTACAAGTTAAAGACTCCGGGTTTATCCAATGTGCCTATTGGAGAAATATAGATTTCCACCTAGTTGTGTCGTGTGTGTTTGTTGTCTGTGCGCTAACAAAGGTTTCAGCCGATACTTCCATTATTGTGATACTCGTGATCGTGTTCTAGTAAAGCTTACAGATTCCACTTCTCGATTTGTGGTGATTCATACACTTTATTGGGAACATGGCGCTGAACGGACATTCTGAGACCAGTCGGGGTTAGATCGCAGCCGCCTCCAACTTTCTAGAAAATGTTCTGCGTGTTTATTAAACAGGACCAACATATGAGGTTAAAGTTTGTTGCATATCCTTTACAGGACGTCGCAGTCTACCCCAGTTTTTTTTTTGGGGGGGGGGTATGTTTGTGATTTCTTGGCAAGTTTACGTTCTGTAGTTTGCCATTGCTTTTTGAACGACCGGCACCATTGGATGAAAACTTAACGCAAGGTGGTCTGCTGCCAAATCGCTCGTAGCTGTGTTTCGAACGTGGTATGCGGGATTACGAATTACGTCCCTAACCTCTTCGCTACAGAGAAGGTGAAATCTGTCTTCGTTTGTGCGCCAGGACAAACGGATGTAACAGATAGATTTGTGCGCCAGGACACGTGGGTGTAACAGATTCATTCTGCACCAGGACACGCGAGTGTAACAGATTCATTTGTGCACCAGGACACGCGAGTGTAATAGATCCATTTGTGCGCCAGGACACACGGGTTTAACCAGATTCATTTGTGCGCCAGGACACGCGGGTGTAACAGATTCATTTATGCGCCAGAACACGCAGGTGTAACAGGTTTATTTGTTTGCCAGGACACGCGGGTGTAACAGATTTATTTGTTCACCAGGACACGCGAGTGTAATAGATTCATTTGTGCGCCAGGACACATGGGTTTAACCAGATTCATTTGTGCGCCAGGATACGCGGGTGTAACAGATTCATTTATGCGCCAGGATACGCGGGTGTAACAGATTCATTTGTGCGCCAGGATACGTTAGTGTAAGAGGCAATGAACATGCTGATAGACTTGCAGGGAGTGCTAATGTGAAACGTGGACGAGCAATGGACCGGGCTGATATAGCAAGTGCTCTCAGAGAGACAGGGGTATTCAACGAACCAAGCGACGACTGTGAATCTGCAACTTTGTTCAGACTAGAGACTGTTGTATAATTATATTTTGTTGGTTCTAGTGTTAATCAGACTGCAAGAACGTCAAGTCAATCAGAATGAAGTCAAGCAAGAGCGCTATTCGTGTAGCCAGAGAAGATTTGTCAACCAACACGGAGCTGCTGTCGCTTGCCGCCTCATGCTGAGGAAGCTGCAGTTGGAAGGATCAGAGCATTTATGAATTGAATTATCCAATGTCCTTGTCAGGTCTGAGTCAGATATGACTGAGCTACGGTACTTTCTGCTTTCTGTTAGCGCCGAATGTTGGGTGGCACTCACCAAACCCGACACTCAACATTGTGCCAACGTCAATAGACGGAGGATCGCAATTGGGAGGGTACGAGCCTTATCCTAGTGCGAGGAAAATCAACCTAAAGACAAATGTCATGGCAGGACATACCAGGTCCTAACCTTTTTGGAAACTGGTATAGTATCGAAGCTCCGACTGGCAGACAGTTGCTGATGCTGATTCGGCAGCTTCTGCTTGTACAAGAAGTATTGGTGTTATCTTTCCTCTGGAGTAAACTAGGCAGGCCGAGAGAGGGATCATGCTGCATTGGCAACACTTGGTATCTACAATTCAGCCCAGGCTTTACGCTATGGAAAGGTATAACTCCATCCCTGGTCCGCCCTATGTATTGTAGGTATTATAACTTTTTGTTGTAATGTATCAAACTACCGTCTGTCAAGACGGCAATGTGCCAGCATTCGATGTGCAGTGACGGTAATGATCCTCTGTAGAACAGCTAATCGACCCAGACGAAGACATTCACTTAGTCTATGAGATACACATTAATAGTTTGCAACATCTGACTATTGTTTGGTGAACGGACTTATTCAAATCACGCCGTAGGGGTTCAATTAATTTTGTAAATTCCTTCTTTTGAACATAACAAATGGAATCCATTAGACGCATGCGAAAGAAAATATTCGTAGCCTCTGCGCACTTCTACCAAAACTAGTTCCGCGAAATAATATTTTAGAAAGCGATCTAATATTACCCTCTGTGAAAGAAGAACGTCCAAATATGTATTAGGTAAATAGGACCCGGGGGTTGTGAAAAGGCCCTGGTTCGACTGAGATAAGTCAACAGGCCTCCAATTGGCAAGGCCACCAATGAAACACTTGAACGGTTGATGTGCTTGGTGACATTTTGCTGTGTCACTCGTAACGGGAGTCTATTTAATATAAAAAAATATTCTGCTAAATCTGACAAAGTAGTTTGATCCCCTCTACGCCAGGTAGGTTGGTGGTAGTTCTGCTGTATGACTTTATTTTGATTAATGGAAATATTTTATTCATGTTAGTATTTAGTTTGTTTCTTTCTGAAATTACTTTTACGCTAACGCCACACGTGAATGAGAAAAAGACATAAATGAGGCTGAGGTTTGTCATCATTTTTTTTTTACTGCTACTGGTGTCATTAATATTGGGACTCTTCGCTGGCTGTTAAAGATGATGAGGACGGGGCATGTATGGGAATGTCCTGAGGGCTGTGATGTCGGTTCTTGACTCAAGCCAACTCAACTCTTGTCTTCTGTTTTACACATTAAGATGATCTTATGGGCCGCTGCCGGTAACAGATAGAGATAGCTTGTACTGATTTTGTATCCTTTTTTATTTTGCGCTCGCCCGCTTTGAACTTAAGCGTAGTACATAGTACTACTTCTAGTAGTGCTGGACTGAATTTTGCGTGAGTATTAGCTTTCCCTATTACCAGTGTCCCTCGCCATCTGGTGAACCCACTCCGACTTCAGAGGTACTTGTAATTTACGTTCCCAAGTCAAGGACGAAAGGTCAACCTTTTAGTCCAACTGTCAGGTGTAGGGGTTGAACCCCTTACCTCGGGATCAGCATCCTTTGTTTTATGTGTAAGATTGGGACATTATTTGAGGACAGGAATGTTATACACGCGCGTGCGCACATATTTCTACACACACACACACACACATACACACACACACACACACACACACACACACACACACACACAAATAGTGCGCACAATACAGAAATTAAATCGTCACCATGTGCCCTGCCAACTGTGGTAGGCGTCCATGTCCAACCACAGATCTCAGTTCTGGGTGTTCTGAATAATCTCAGGTGATGATATTCCTCCATGCTGCCGTCTCAGTCTATCTAGTATAGGGTGTGTGTATGTGTGTGTGTGTGTGTGTGTGTGTGTGTTAATTGGTTAGTTAGTTAGTTAGTTACTTAGTTAGTTAGTTAGTTAGTTAGTTACTTAGTTGGTTGGTTGGTTGGTTGGTTGATTGGTTAGTTGGTTGGTTGGTTGGTTGGTTGGTTGGTTGGTTGGTTGGTTGGTTAATTATTTAGTGTTTTCGCTTTGTTTTATATTGTTTTCGTATATGTGGTGATCAGCATTGTCAAATGGAAAAGATGATTCGCTCTTAAACTTCCGGAAGTGATGCTAAGGTAGCTGGTTCAACAACTACAACAATCAGTTGGACTAAAATGTTGACTTCTCGTTCTTACCTTGTGGGGAGGGGGCGTAAATTACGAGCTTTCGATAAAGTAAGACATCTAAACATGATGAAGATGCTTGCAGATCTACAAACTGCTGGAAAAGACCGCAGACTTGTAAAAAACATATATTGGATATGCGGGTGATACAGTTTTGGTTGCAGACAATGAGCAAGATCAGCAACATTTAGTAGATGTGGTTGTTGCACACAGTGAACAACTAGGGTTAGAATTAAATTTTAAGAAGATACAGATGATGGTCGTAATAAATAAGAAAGAAATACCACAATGCTATATACGGGTAAATAGGAATATTCTTAAGCAAGTGAATCGGTACAACTATCTCGGATCAGTTATAACATCTGGTGGGGGGGGGGGGGGGGGGGGGGTGCCTTGAAGGGATTAGAACAAGAATCTCCAATTGCTACATAGGACCTTCTACCGACCACTCGCGACGTCTTCTCAGAGGCCCCTCTGGTGGCATATAGGCGGGATCGTAACCTCGGGGATGTGCTGGTCCATAGCAGTCTACCCCAACCTCACAAGTATCTTCCTGGCACGGTGGCTTGTCTTCGATCGCGTTGCAAGACCTGCCCACACGTACTTCAAACCCAGAGTCTGACAATCCCTAAGACGACCTTCCACATCCGTGAAGGTTTCTCATGCATCAGTCGCAACGTTATCTATGCGATCACCTGCACACGTTGCAACATGAGATATGTCGATGAGACAGGCTTACGTCTTGCTTACAGATTTAGACAGCATCTTTCTGATATCACAGTGGCGCCCACAAACCAGTATCCATGCATTTCAACAGTCCTGACCACTGTGGCGTGGACGACATACAGGTCACTGCCATCAAATCATGCGCATCCCACGAACGAGATCGGAAGACATTGGAACACCGTCTCATCCTCCAGTTGGGCACATTCTCCTCTCACGGCTTCAATGTCCAACACAGTTTCATTTAACTTCCAACCCCCACCCCCTCCCACCCTCTAGTTTACAGTCCTCTATCAAGGTATTTGCAGATCCATTGCAGGACATCGCAGTCAACTTTCTTGGCAGTTTTGCGTTCCGTGTTTTGCTATCGGTTTCTGAACGACCGCGACTCATGCCCCTCTGTGAGGACCAACACAATGTAATCTTCTGCAGCTGTGTTTCGAGCGCTTAACGAGAATTGTTAATTGTGAACTGCGTCCGCGACATCTTTGCCGGTCCCAATTTTTACTTTTCCGCTCACATGGGCGCTTCTCCACCCCTCCCCACCCCCTCCCGCTTGACCTTTGAACCGTTTACCATACATCCGGTCCATACAATCCACTGACAGTCCAACGTGTCTCAGTCTCTCCTAGCAAGGATACAGATTCAGATAAGTACCTTCAATTAGTTTAATATTGTCATGTAGTGTGTTTCATGTAGTTTTGTGTCGATTTGTGTTTGTTTGTCCTGTGCTGGCGAAGGCTTTGGCCGCAACGTCCAATTTGTCTCTTGTAGTCGTGTTTTAGTAAAACTCACAATCTACTTCTCGTTTTTTGGTGATTCATTCATTACATAGGACCTGTACTTTTGTATGGATGTGAAGCGTGGACAGTGAGAAAACAAGCTGTGAAACATTTGATGACTGTGGCAATATGGTTTCTTAGGGAAATGCAAAGAATACCAGGGCCAGACTTAAAAGGCTATGACCAAGTCCTACAAGAAGCAATGAAAAACTGTAAACTTATTATTAGAGAAATCAGACTTAGACAGTCAACAATTTTGGACATGTTATACGAAAAAATAAATTAAAGAACTCGGTGACAACTAGCAAGAGTGAGGGAAGTAAATATATGGATAGATTGGCCACGTGGCATGGCTGGGAGAAGAACTCGGAGCTGATTCACAACTCTGGTGCTCGTGTGAGATGGCGAAACATGACCGCCCACGCTTATCGTCTAAGCATATCATGATGACTGAAACCTTTAGTACTGGGACTCTTCGCTGGCTGTTGCAGATGAGGACGGAGCAGGTATGGAAATGTCCCGAATGCTCTGATGTCGGTTCTTGCCTCAAATCAACTCAATTCTACTAGAGGAGAAAGCATGGCCACCTACCTATTCCTCCGTGCTCTCAATCCTTCAAAATGTGATCATCCTACCACATCACAGGCCCACAGCTGACTCCTTTTGGCACTTGTACATCTGAATTGGACTCAACCTTTGTAGAAAAAGATCACCTTTTAAACCCGAACTGAACTCAACTTTTGTGCCTTATATGCAGGGGGGGGGGGGGGGGGGGGTAATTAAGTTTTAATATTATTTGATAATTTTATGTTTTTCTCTAGATCTGTTTGTGTTGTCCCGTCCTTGATGAAGATTTATATAATCGAAGCGTCGTTTGTTGTGTCCTAGAATACTTATTTTTATTTTATTATTTTATTATTACATATTTTTTATTGTCTCTCGTTTTGGGGGATTCTCATTCTGTGTTTAGTATGTTTCATATTTTCGCAGGAGCCACACATATCTAACTGTTTGTATTTCCTGCTTCGGGACTTGCTATTTATCTAAATTATTGTTAAAATCTGATATTTTGATTTCACAGATGGCTCGAGAGAGATTCTCACAACTGAAGATGCCCGGACTTCTGATGCTTCTCATTCTGGCAGCTTCTCACACAGGATCCTCGTCAGCGACTCTGGAATACGAGTTTGTGACCGTGGATTGGGACTGGGACAGTGATTGCGTCAGGGAGGAGTTCATGGAAAGCGGACAGTATGTTCCCGAGAACTGCATACCTTCTGGGATCAAAGTTGGGGAAGGAGGTCAGATTTTCTTGACAGTCCCGCGAGTGACTGCCAGGGATGGTATCCCGTCTAGTTTAAACACTGTCCATAGAAAACACGGGGTAGACAAGGGCGCGGTGCTTCGCCCATACCCGGATTTTGAAACCAACAAAGTGGGCAACTGTGCTGGGATACAGTTTGCGATCAGTATGGATATTGATCCCAGGTAATTTAGCTGCCTTGTTGCCCGTGTTAGGTAAGTAAATGTCAGTGTGAGATAAGTAAATGTCCATGTGAAGTAAGTAAATATCCATCTGAAGCAAGTGAATATCCGTGTGAGGCAAGTAAATGTGCTTGTGAGGTAAGTAAATGTCCGTGTGAAGTGCGTAAATCTCCGCGTGAGGCAAGTAAATGTCCGTGTGAAGTAAGTAACTGTCCATGTGAAGTAAGTAAATGTCCGTGTGAAGTAAGTAAATGTTCGTTTGAGGCAAGTAAATGACCGTGTGAGGCAAGTAAATGTCCGTGTGAGACAAGTAAATGTCCTTGTAAGGCAAGTAAATCTCCGAGTGAGTCAAGTAAATTTCCGAGTGAGGCAAGTAAATGTGCGTGTGAGGCAAGTAAATTACCGTGTGAGGCAAGTAAATGTCCGTGTGAGGCAAGTAAATGTGTGTGTGAGGCACGTAAATGTCGGTGTGAAGTAAGTAAGTGTGCGTGTGATGCAAGTAAATGTGCGTGTGAGGCAAGTAAATGTCCGTGTGAGGCAAGTAAATGTCCGTGTGAGGCAAATAAATGTCCGTGTGAGGCAAGTAAATGTCCGTGTGAGGCACGTAAATGTCCGAGTGAGGCAAGTAAATGACCGAGTGTGGCAAGTAAATGTCCGTGTGAGGCAAGTAAATGTCCGTGTGAGGTAAGTAAATTTCCGAGTGAGGAAAGTAAATGTCCGAGTGAGGCACGTAAATTTCCGAGTGAGGCAAGTAAATGTGCGTGTGAGGCAAGTAAATGTCGGTGTGAGGCAAGTAAATGTGCGTGTGAGGTAAGTAAATGCCCATGTGAGGCAAGTAAATGTCGGTGTGAGGCAAGTAAATTTTCGTGTGAGGCAAGTAAATGTGCGTGTGAGGCAAGTAAATGTGCGTGTGAGGCAAGTAAATGTCCGTGTGAAGTAATTAAGTATGCGTGTGAGGCAAGTAAATGTCCGTGTGAGGCAAGTAAATGCCCATGTGAGGCAAGTAAATGTGCGTGTGAGGCAAGTAAATGTCCGTGTGAGGCAAGTTATTACCCATGTGAGGCAAGTAAATGCCCACGTGAGGCAAGTAAATGTCCGTGTGAGGCAAGTAAATGCCCATGTGAGGCAAATAAATGTCCGTGTGAGGCAAGTAAATGTCCGTGTGAAGTAAGTAAGTGTGCGTGTGAGGCAAGTAAATGTCCGTGTGAGGCAAGTAAATGTCCGTGTGAGGCAAGTAAATGCCCGAGTGAGGCAAGTAAATGTCCGTGTGAGGCAAGTAAATGTCCGAGTGAGGCAAGTAAATGTCCGTGTGAGGCAAGCAAATATGCGTGTGAGGCAAGTAAATGTGCGTGTGATGCAATTAAATGTCCATGTGAGGCAAGTAAATGCCCATGTGAGGCAAGTAAATGTCCGAGTGAGGCAAGTAAATGTCCGTGTGAGGCAAGTAAATGTGCGTGTGAGGCAAGTAAATGTCCGTGTGAAGTAAGTACGTGTGCGTGTGAGGCAAGTAAATGTCGGTGTGAGGTAAGTAAATGTCGGTGTGAGGTAAGTAAATGTCGGTGTGAGGCACGTAAATGTCGGTGTGAGGTACCTAAATGTCCATGTGAAGTAAGTAAATGTCCGTGTAAAGTATATATAATCATTATGATTCAGCGAGTAATTTGCAGAACGCCGCTCTCATCACAGAAAACCAGACAGTCTTGATCTTTCGCTTGCTATCCGGCCTCATACAATTTTTTACCTAGGATGTCTCTAATGTCTTGTGTTCTATAGGCATTGAAATGATAAGATCACATTGTGGTGAGTGGCGTTAATGCAAAGATACGATAGAATAACACGGGTTATAAAGAGATCGTGAAGAAACATGGGTTGGAGTAATGAATAAAACTGGGAAATTATTCACATATGCTTGAGCGGGTAATCAGTGTGTCATTGAACGAACTGTTGTTTCCACATAAAAATATACATACATTAACGTGAGTATCACCAGACCTAAAAGACCATATATATATATATATATATATATATATATATATATATATATATATATATATATATATATATATATATATATATATATATATACGCAGGTCGGAGGAGAAGGAAAAGCCGAAAATCAGAAAATTACAAATGGTTTCTTGAAGCCATTTTTAATCGTACCATGGATTGATAGCGAGTTTAGTTACTGAATTTTATATGCTGTAGTTGACTAATTATTATTTCCTTTTCTAGAACTGGCTACATGTATGTCATTGATGTGGGCCGAGTGGGGATCTTCACCGCAACGCCAGGAAACCTCTGTCCGGCCAAGATTGTGGTGCTGGACACCAGAAATGGCGGTAAAGTGGTCAGCACGCATGAATTTCCGGATTCCGTCGTCTCCAGGACCGGAAATTTCCTTAACGACATCGTTCTTGACTATGTCGACCCTGATCACGTGACGGGAGTTAGATACGCCTATTTGTCTGATTTGAATAGTAAGAACTTATGTTTTTGATGAAGCTCTGCTATTTAATAATTGTTATAAAATAAATACATTTACGGGTATTAATTGGTTGTCATATAGGTTAAGAAGAGAGAAGCACTTAACATACACTGTGTAAAATCATTGCTTAACTGATTAAGTGTCATGGGATGCTTAATCATCTCAAGCGACTTCCCGTATCTGCCGTCGCCTTATATACAGCAGTTTCCCCCATGCATCCCCTTTAATTTGATATATAATACAAAATGTCTGCTACCGTATTAACACTTCTCAAGTTATAACTGTGACACACGCATCGTGCACCACAAGATGGTAGGAAAAAAGATGGCAAGCGCAGATCTGATCATTAAAAACAACTCTACACTTCTCTAGAGGAGCAGGAAGTACTGAGACTGGAGCCCAACAATTCGAAGGGTCACATCTCTCCCGCTACAATGGTCAGATCCACCGCAAGACAGTCGTGTTGAACCAGTTAAGGATGGCAAGGTGATCGTCTTGGTGACTCGCAAAAGTCGAGGTCTTCACGAATCCTCCAAGACCGTGTGGAGCTGAAGAAGGACCCTCGTGGCACCATCGCCACAAACTGCAGAACACTCAGGTACAACAATTACGCAAGGACTTCATCAACGCGGCCTTTTGAATTACATATCCCCTCTGCCGTGCGTCCACCTTGACGAGGTAGAGGGGCTTGAGCGTTCCAATGACCCCAAGAGCTATGCCGACGGTAGCACAGCTACTGGTAGGGTCACCCATGTCGGACAGGTCAAGGGAGAGGGACCAGACAAAGCGACGTACAAACCTGCTGCCTTGTAGGTAGACTGGGGACAGTCAAAGGCTAGGGAAAGCATCCCGAACAAATGCTTGTCGAAATCGGATGTACTGAGCCACAGGCTTGACAAAGAAGTGCAACGTAACTTTATCATTTCATGATGCCACAGATGAAAATTAATCGTTATGGTGCTAATCCCGTGAAGTCCCATCAGGCGGTGATAGTGCCGGGCCCCCTGCCTCGAGGGGGTCCACCCATGACTACTGGTGGTCACCTTCCCCTGTGCTGTGGAGTCAAGGCACAGAGGAGTGGGTTAAGAGCTATTGACCAAACACCCCGGACACTCAACATACTACAATGGAATGCAGAAGGAGTTTATAACAAGAAAGCCTCCCTAACACAGTGTCTTCATAAAGATAGAATAGATGTGGCATGCATTCAAGAGACACACCTCAACGCCAATCGCACATTTTCAGTCGAGGGATATCAGGCCACACGTTTTGACCGCGAAGGACACAAAGGAGGAGTTGTAATACTTACACGAAATACAATACCTTGCAGCGAAGTATCTGTGATCTCTGACAACCAAACGGAAATTATAGGTGTTGATATAATGATAAAGGACGTGAAAATAAGAATTTACAATCTGTATAGCCCGGCAGATAAGGATCTTACACTCTCAAACATGGAAATAACTGACACAAATTGCATTGTTGTCGGAGACTTTAATAGCCGTTCAGAAAGATGGGGATACCCAGATACTGACAAAAGAGGAGATGAAGTGGAGGACTGGGAAATAGACTCAAATCTCCATCTACTCAACAAAGCGGATGACACACCGAGCTTCTACTCCAGAAGATGGATTACCACTTCTACTCCAGACTTAGCTTTCTGCACAGGAGACATCCTCCACAAAATCGATCGCCATGTGCTTGACCAATTAGCAGGTAGTGACCACAGACCAATCAAGCTTGTAATAAATATGGAGTATGTTCCACAGGAGCAAAAGCCTTTGCCCCGTTGGAATTACAAACGAGCAGATTGGGACAGATTTGCCATACTAACAGACAAATATTGTGAAAACATAAATACACGATATGGCAACATGAAGCAAATGGTGGAAAGTCTAAACAGAGCAATAATACAGGCGGCCACTGAGTCTATTCCAAGAGGAGCGAGGAAAAATTACAAACCATACTGGACTGAAGAACTACAAATTTTGGAGGACAAAGTTGAAGATGCTAGGAAGACCGCAGAGAGAGAACAAACAACTGAAGCGAACATCTCTCTCAAAGCCATCTCAGCAAAATATAAAAGAACAGTAAATCAAACAACAAGAGATTGTTGGAGGAAAAAAACAGAAAACCTGAATTTTGACAGGGATGGAAATAAACTATGGAAACTAGTGAAAGCCATGAACAATGAAGGACCTAGAAACAAACAAATAACAATTAAACAAGGAAATGCCTTGCTTACAGGAAAAAAGGCTGCAAATGCACTAATGGAACACTATGCCAGTGCAAACCACATTGATATTACAGCCGAACAGAAGAAAGCAATCAAAGATAAACAGATACATCATAGATATACAGAGACAGCAGCAGAATATATGATGGCAAATCTAACAATGGAAGAAATGGAACAGGCAATGAATACCCTAAAAAAGAAGACATCACCAGGAAAGGATGGAATCACAAATGAAATGCTAATAGGACTAGGCACTAAGGCAAAAAAGAAACTACTAGCAGTCCTAAATTACAGCTGGAAGAGGGGAATAGCCCCACAGGCATGGAAGGAAGCTATACTAATACCAGTCCCAAAGAAAGGAAAAGACCTGGAAGAACCAAATGGCTATCGACCTATCAGTCTTCTTAGCTGTGTAGGAAAATTAATGGAACGCATTATCAATGGCAGGCTAACATGGCATCTGGAAGAAAACCAACTCTTAACACCTCACCAAGCAGGATTCAGAAAGTACAGATCCACTGAAGATCAAATAACCTATATAGCTCAGGAAATAGAGGATGCCTTCCAAGAGAAAAAGCACACACTAGCGGTCTGGATAGATTTAGAAAAAGCATTTGATAAAGTATGGAAGGAAGGACTGAAAGTAAAACTGCAAAAAATGCATGTTTGTGGGAAAATGTACAAATGGATCAGCCACTACCTTGAGAACAGAACTGCCAGGACAAAAGTACAAGGACAAACCAGCAAAATGATGCTATTGGAGCAAGGTGTCCCCCAAGGAGGAGTTCTTTCACCAACATTATTCCTAGCATATATAAACGACATCACGGAAAATTTTCCAGCCAGAGTACACACATCATCCTTTGCAGATGACCTATCCATATGGACATCTGAAGAATATATTAGTACAGCTAACAGCAGAATACAGCAAGCCCTATTAGCGCTAGAGAACTGGTCAAAATCATGGCTAGTGAAGATAAGTGAGGAGAAAACAACATGCACAGTGTTCTCCCTCTCAACTAAAACTCAGCAACCTAAGCTGGTATTGAATGGAAAAATAATGCGCCATGAAGAAAATCCAAACTATCTAGGAGTCACCTTTGATCGTCGCCTGACATGGAAGACACAGGTTGAGAAAAATCGAACAAGAGCAAGGCAACGAATGGCAATCATGAAAAAGCTTGCTGGTACAACGTGGGGAGCAGATGAGAAAGTTCTCAAGAAGTTATATACTGGACGGGTGAGGCCAGTACTGGAATATGGCATTGCAGCTTGGGCAACAGCAGCTAAGTCAAACTTTAACAAAATAAGTAGAGTCCAAAATCAAGGAATGCGAATCATAACTGGAAGCCTGAAGACAACGCCTATTAATGAATTAGAAAAGATCACTTGTTTACAACCAATGCAGGATAGAAGAGATAGCAGAGCCCAGCAACAAGCTGAAAAATTTAGAAGATTGACAGACCACCCTATGTATAAAAGGTTTAGTGGTTTTGGAAAGGGAAGACTGAAGCGTAGCAACTTTGTAGAAACTGCAAAACGAAAGATTAGGGCAGATCCCATACTTAACATATCAACAGTCAAACCCATTTACAATGCAGACAAGTTCCCAGCTTGGAGACAGCAGCAACTGCCTGAGATGATAGAAAACATTCCTGGTATTGAGAAAAAGAACACTCAGCATGAAACCGAAAGAAGAGAAATAGCCCTAAACTACATAAAAGAACATTACCCAAGCAGCAATTGGACCCATGCATATACAGATGGATCAGCCAAAAATTCAGTAGAGAATGGAGGAGGAGGAATTCTCCTAAATTTAAAAAATGGAGTGAAAAAAACACATTCAGTGGCAACTGGAAAGTTCTCAAGTAACTTCAAAGCGGAGGTAGAGGCTCTGAAAACTGCAGCAGAAATGCTCTTGATGGAGGAAAATAAAGAGACGCAAATAGCTATCTTCACAGATGCAAAGTCAGCTGTCTCAATACTGAAGAGCAAAAACAGCACAGAACTAGCTGACCTAAGAGCAGCACTCCATGGTCTATGCCAGAAATCCAAAAAAGTTATAATACAGTGGATCCCATCACATTGCAGTATACCTGGAAATGAAGAGGCTGACAGACTGGCAAAAGAGGGCGGACGACTACCACAGCCTGACATAGACATAACCTATAATGAGGCAAAGAGGTTGATAAAAAGCACTTATAGAACCAAATGGGAATCAGAGCATCCAGGTCACCAGAAGGATGATGCATATTACAAACTCGACCGAAGAGAACAAGTAGCAATCTTCAGACTCCGCACAGGACATAACAGGCTGAAATACCACTTGTTCAACAAACTAAAGATAGGAGATACAGATGAATGTAATTGTGGAACTGGTAAAATGACAGCTAAACATTTGCTGCAAGAGTGCCCAATATATGCAGAACAGAGAAAGATATTTTGGCCCACACCTGCTTCATTCGAGGACAAGCTCTATGGAGATATCAACAAGCTCAAGTCGACTGCAGCTTACTTTAACTGTATTCAGGTTAACATTTAAATGTACATGAAGAAGTATTTAGACTGCCACACTTCATACCACAGGCATGTCGGTTACACAAGCCTCCCAGAGGCATGAAATGGAATATTGCTTGGATAGCAAATCCATTATGTGGAAAGTCCGAATCGAAAGCTCACTGTGTGGGCTTCATAAAAGGTGGAAAAAGTGTCCTAGTGGCACAAAATGGTATATTGCTTGGATAGCAAATCCATTACGTGGAAAGTCCGAATCAAAAGCTCACTGTGTGGATGTCATCTGCACACTGCATTCTTCTGGCTTCTGGAAGAACAGCCTATGGTGAACGGAAGGCCCAATATACGGAAGTGAGGCTAAGCAGCCATGTGCAGGACGTGACGATTCCTTGGGTGAGCCCAGTACCAGAGCGCTGTGTGTTGGCTCTGCAATTATGGAAGCCTCCTTGGATGGCGTGGAATGCCCATGGTCTGCCCCTGCCTTCCCTTGAGGGCCGACCAGGATGCCTTTGGCTGTTCTATATGGGCCAGCTGGGATGGGAGATAACACCACAACAGTGAGAGTCTAACGTCCTAAGAAACCCCCCGGGAAGGTTAACCCGGTCAACAAATGCCCGCAGAAGTCGGATGTGTCGGCCTAACGGCGCAAGAACGCAGCTCTGCTGTAAACAGGCACAACGCAATCACGTCCGAAAAAAAACCTCCGGATGAACGAAGAAGAAGAAGAAGAAGAATTACATATGCAATCCTCCAGAGCCAGAAGGCTGTAGTCATTAAGAGCAAACCCCGAATTGCAAAAAGAATATGGATTGTAAATTAAATACATTCAACTAAACTTTTTTTTAAACTTTTTGTTTGACATGGAATCTGTTAATCAGATCATATCAACGACTGACTTCAAGGTACTACACACTGTACCGGGATCAAGTCAAAGGTCCCTTTTGTCCGCTTTTGGCACATTAGACAGACGATGCTAGACTCTGTGGGTGACAGGTCAATACAACGCCGGTCGCCTTTCCTCCTCACGACATTTCTTGGTACACATTTTAGGCTGAGTCAATGCGGGTTGAACCCATGTCCATCAGGCTTGCAGGCGAGTGTTTAGCCACTACGCCACCTCGGCTCCCGTGCTGGGGTGTACTGAAGCAGACACCGGCAACTTGTATGAGACAGTGTGATGGTCTGGCTGCGAATAAGGAGGAAGCGGTGTAATATGAACATTCTAGCAACAACCTGCCGGAGATAAACAAATCATCTCAGAAGTCGGAGTGGGTTTGCCTGATGGCGAGGGACACTGGTAATAGGGAAAGCTAATCCACGCATACAAATCAGTCCAGTGGATTAGAAGCAGTAGCACGTGTAAGGACTACACTTCAGTTTTAACAACAACAGCGAACGTAACAGATAACCCAAAAACAATCCGTTGTTTTCTTTATTGTCTGTCTTGTTTCACAGAGTTAGCACAAAAATATGTCGTCCCAAGTCCAGCATCAAAGTGAATGGAACCAGTCTGAAACAAATTCACTGATTCAGTGTCATGGGATGATTAATTGTCTTAAGTAACTTCTCGTAACTGCCATGGGTTTATATATCGCAGAAATGTTGTCATTGCATTATAATACAACATATCACTTACCACATTAACAACTTTTAAGTTGTAACTGTGACACCTCCCCTACATCTCATTTTCTGCCCTCCATGTTTGGTTGGTCCACACCTACTGTTTGTTTGGCAATCAATCAGTTAAAGTGATGACGTTTTCGCATAGTTTAGTCACAGCAGATGGAAGATGTAGTGAACACGTTAAATATAGAATAATAAACACGGCAGCAGTATTTCAAAAGATGAACAATATCTCTGAAAACTGTATCTTTGGGAATCGAGATAAGCAATGGAGTTCTTTAGAGTCATATCGAGTCAGCCCTGTTGTATGAATGCGAATCATGGACAATTATATAGACTAGTGAAACAAAAGTAATGAAGTTATTTTGAAATACATTAACTCACATCAGAAGTTGGCAGTCCACATTCTATGAGCTTGTCATGTGAAGTTGAAAACTGGAGAACGTCGTGACATCAGGAAACTTGGTAGGGAGGAGAGGCAGGGGAAGACCAATTGAAAAGATGCTGGACAGTTTGACATAATGGCATGGAGAAAAATCAGTATCACAAATCATTCGCAGTACACCAGACAGAAGGTTGTGGACAGACATGGTGACCAACTCTACATGCCTTGGACTATAAGAAAAAGAGAAGTTTCACAACGCTAATGGATCCATGGTCTCATTCTCCCCGTCTTTTTCTTTCTTTGTCTCTATTTCTGTTTGCCTCACAGGGTTTCAGGATAAGAACAGCGTTCTGAAACAATGTCTGATATACTTCTCGTACATTGTGGTGCTCTGTCTCAGTTCTACCGTTTATCTATCTTTTGCAAGGATGACCTGTTGCATTTTTACCGTTGTCTCTCGGCGATATCGCTTTTAATGTGACTCAGTTGGCTGGTGTGACACGTGACCAAACTATCTATCATCTATTCAAACGGAGGGACTACCTGTTAAATCTTAGACTATCGTGGGAATAACCTTCCCCACATTCGACGAATATCAGTGAATATGTATTTAGTATTTCAGCCCAAGTATTATTAATATATTGACCTCATATGATATATAACTCTGATGTATGCACTTAATGAGATACAGCGAAATATGCCATGCAAGAAATCGTGCAATACATTGTTTAAGACGTCCATGTTTAAACACCTTCTGTGTGTATTATATTATCAAGAAACATATTGACTGGTATCTCAGTGAACTTGAGCTAGCCATATCAAAACTGAAAATGAGAAAATCACCAGGAGCTGATGGTATCTCCAATGAAATTATCAGGAACCTAGGAACAGAGGCCAAAGCAAAGCTGCTACAGATCTTTAATAATACATGGACCTTAGGCAGTGTTCCACAAGTCTGGAGAGAAGCAATCATGATACCCCTCCTAAAATCTGGGAAAGACAGTTCCATTGCCTCCAGCTACAGACCCATTAGCCTCACCAGTTGTCTCTGCAAAACATTGGAACGCGTCATCAATCACAGACTACAGTGGTACATTGAAAGTGAAAACATCCTTGTGCCACAACAGGCTGCCTTTAGGCAGTGCTACTCTACGGAAGATCAGACAACCTACCTCTCTCAAGAAGTTGAGGATGCATTCCAAGAGAAGAAGCTGGTACTTGCGGCTTGGATAGATCTGAAGAAAGCCTTTGACAAAGTCTGGAAAGAAGGTCTGATGAAGAAACTGAGAAACTGTAAAGTCAATGGAAGAATGTACAAATGGGTCACAACAGAAGAGCCCGAGTACAGATAGACGGTCTCAAGAGCAAGAAAGTACTACTGCGTCATGGTGTTCCCCAGGGCGGAGTCCTGTCCCCAACACTTTTTCTAATCTTCATCAATGATCTTGTTGCTAATCTACCCGATGGAATTAAAGCCGCAATGTATGCTGATGACCTGGTTTTGTGGAGCGCAAATGAACATGCATCAGTGGCCACCATATTGCTACAGAGAGCTGTAGATACATTTGTTGCATGGGCGGATAGATGGTGTATCAGCATAAACACTGACAAGTGCAGCACAACTCTATTTGCCCTTTCTCCAAAACAAAAGGCAGGGAGCATTCAGATAAATGGAACACCCCTAAGAGAAGACAAGGAACCAACATACCTTGGTGTAACATTCGACGACAGGCTGATATAGAGAAAACACATCAAAAAAGCAGTAGCAAAAGCCAGAAGGAAAATTGCCATCCTGAGAAAGCTAAGTGGGACCACATGGGGAGCCAGTGGGAAAATACTTAGCAAAGTTTATCAACAGAGCATACGACCACACTTGGAATACGGGTCAACTGCGTGGTGTTCAGCATCAAAAACTACATTGCAGGAGCTGGACAAGGTGCAAAATCAAGCTCTTAGAGTCATCACAGGAGGGATGAGATCAACCCCTATAGTAGCAATGGAGAAGATGGGGAGGACACAAGCACTGAGAGAATGCAGAGATACAAAAACACTAATACAAGCAGAAAAGTTTCTCAGCTTGCCAGGCCACCCTATGAAGAACCGATTTGAAAACTTAGCTATGGGGCGGTTGAAAAGAAGTAGTTTCATCCACCAGGCCAAGCAACTCTGCAGAGAAACCATCGATCTTCCCACAGTTGGTATCCCCCTGACAACCATTCCAGAGCGAACCCCGTGGAAAGATGAACATAGAATATCGCTACAAATCCAGTCAAAAGTGCGAGGGATATTTGACAAGGAAGAACAGAACAGTGTACAGCGCAGAACAGCCACTCTCAGCTTCCTTGATGACGAATACCCACAGGACCTATGGATCCGAGTTTACACAGATGGGTCAGCACAAAATGCTGTTCGAAATGGAGGAGCGGGAGTGTACATAGAATACCCAAATAATACTAGAGACACGGCCAGGATTCCAACAGGAAAGTACTGCCATAACTATGATGCTGAAATTGAGGCAATCAAGATAGCCACAGAGAAATTACAAAATACCAGCCATGGTACACAACCTGTGGTGATATTGACATATGCAAAATCCATAATAGAGGCGCTCCTGTCTGGGAAATTGCCAGTTCTGAGGACACTACTTTCTGAACTTAGCAGTTAGCGTAAGATCACCATACAGTGGATACCATCCCACTGTGGAGTACCCGGAAACGACAGAGCTGATCGATTGGCTAAGGAAGGAGCAAAAGAAGAACAACCTGATGTGCCTATTACATACCACCAAAAGAAAAGAATGATCAAATCAGTCAGAAGGCCACCAAACCTTATTCAAGACGACTACCACGTTATGGACAGACCAGAACAGGTCATTCTTCTGCGCCTCAGAACAGGACACAATAGATTACGCAACCACATGTATACAAAATTCAAGATTGGTGACTCAGCCATGTGCACATGTGGTTTGGCGTCGCAGACAGCAGACCACATACTCCAGGATTGCCCAAACTACAACATATCCAGGCGAACCTTCTGGCCTAGAGAGACAACAGTGGAGGATAAACTCTATGGACCGCTGAATGAACTAAAAAAGACTGTTGGATTCATACAAGAGACAACATTGCAGATATAAGCATATTTCAGGCGAACGAAAGAAGAAGGAGAAGACTGGTATCTTTCAAAACTAGAAATGCATTTTGTAACTTGCTACGCTAAACAAATAACTCCGGGTGTTTTTCATCTGTCGAGATTCTTAGTGTGTTTTAATTTCTAGTAATGTCGTATCAGCACGGCTGAAACGTGGACAATGAGCAGACAATCTGAAAAATATCTAATGACAGTTGAAATGTTGTTTATGTGGAAAATTCAAAGAATACCATGGACAGACAGAAAAACCTATGACCATGTCCTACAAGAAACAAATGAAAATCGTAAACTCATTAAAGAAATTAGACGTAGACAGTCAAAATGTTTTGGGCATGTTATGATAAGAAATGAATTAGAGAACTTGGTGACAACTGGCAAGATCGAGAGGAAGAGAACACGGGGAAAGCAGATAAATAAATACCTGGATGGTTTGAACACGTGGCATGGTTGAGACAAGGACACGGAGCTGATCCACGACTCTGGTGATCGTATGAGATGGCGAAACATAACCACCCACGCTTACCGGCGTGGCACATAATGATGATGATCAGCTCGGCAGAATCAAAGCCCCTGCTATTGATAAATAAATGCATGCATGACTTTAATTTGTTTTCTTCTTTTTTCTGCGATCAGCATTTTCTATACCTGGTGCATAGCATTCATTGTAGAGCTTTCTAGTCCCGTACTACTTAGACCAACATCTTCTGACTTCGACGGTTGTGGTTTTTTTTCTTTCTGGATTCCTTCTCCCATAGGCAGATTGCCTTCCCGTGCTTGTATGCTCTGCCTGCCCACATTTTCTGTCCGGCCACATTGTTGCCGTAGCCTTTGTTCTTACAAGAACTTCCACAAGGCAGTGGTGGTTTGGCATTCCGTGTGTCCTTCACGAGGATGGATTTGATTTTCTTACAGGGTTTATGAACTCCATCAACTCTATTCACCCTTTCATTAATCTGTATATTCATATTCTAGTTCATAAATAAGGTACTGTTTGGCGCTCATGAATGCTCATGACGCTCATCATCTAGAAGAAAGAAGTAGAAGCTTGAGGACACACTTGATTTTGAATTGATCCTTATAAATAAAAGTTCATGCTATAGTTAACCTTGCTGAAAGAATACCTAGACGACTTGGATTAGTTAATGTCTATTTGATAACGAAGAGATGAATGTCGTGTCTGTACACAGTGCAGCAGATCGTTGTCTATGACTTCACGACAAACACTTCCTGGAGCTTCAGGGACCCACAGTCCATGGGCGTGGGCAATGAGAGGTAAGATGCTTCATCGCGATTCCCAACTCTCTTATTCTGTCTCTCTTTCCTTTTTATAACTTTTCTTTCTCTATTTTTCTCTGTATGTCTGTTTGTCTGTCTGTCTCTCTTTATCTTTCTTTCTCTCTTGCTCCCTCTTTCTCTCCCTCTCCCTTTCTCTCTATTTTTCTCTCTCTTTCTCTCTCCATTTTTCTCTATTTCTCTTTTATTCTTTCTCTTTCTTCTCTCTCTTTCACTCTTCCTCTCTTTCTCTATAGGTCTCTGTCTGTCTTTCTTTCTCACTCTCTTTCTCTATTTCACTCTCCCTCTCTCTCATTTTTTCCCCTTTCTTTCGCTTACTGTATCTCTGTACGAATGGTGTGCGTATGCATGTATGTATATATATATCTCTCATCTCATCTCATCATGTTCCTCTTGTACCTTGCGGTGTCAAGGTGAAGTATAAACAGCGAGAGAGTGCCCGCTTATGGGCTTCATGTATCGATATTCCCATGGGCTCTGTTATTCCCTACGTCCATTGTTTGTACATCATTGCTTGTTGTGGTATACTGTTAGTTGGTAACCTACTTGCGTGGCCAAACCATTTGACTTGCTGCCTTCTAATAAAATCTTCTCAGGAATCTAATTTCTGTTGTTTTGATATTTCTTTTCTCTTTCTCTTTCATTGTCCAGGTTTGGCATTGGTAGCATAGAGTTGGTAGGAAGATTGTGTTGTAAAGTGCTTTCTTAGAAGTTATTGATACATGTTTGTTCTTTAGTATTGGTGCCATTTGTCCAATGAGTCGGTTTGCCTTATTGCATCTATTTTTGATCTCGTCTTATGATTTGCCATTTGATGATATTATACTTCCTAGGTACTTGAAACTCTTTGCTTGCTTCAATGAATGTTCGTTTAGTTGAATCTTTGTTGCTTTTTCTCCTTTAGTTACCATCATTGCCTTTGTTTAACTTGTGCTAATTTTCATGTTATGTTCCCTACACATTTCATTATTCATGTGGTCTTGTAATTCAGCTTCTGATTTTGCTATTAGTGCTTGGTCGTCCGCAAACAGGAGTTCTCTAATGGTTAGATTTGCAGATGGTTCTTCTTCTGTGTTCTCGTTATGCGGTGTTTTTGTGGTCTCTGTTTGGCTGGTTTCTTTACATATGTTGTCTATATATGTTATGAATAAGAGGGGGAACAGGACACAACCTTGTCGTACTGCGGATCTTATGGTGAAGGGTTCTGAGTGTCCTCCAGTTGCTCACACTATGCATTCACTGTTGTATAAGCTTCTACATAGGTTTGTTAGATGTGTACTCACTTCATATTGTTTAAGGATTTCCCACAGCTTGTTTCTATCTACTCTATCAAATGCCTTTTCTTGGTCGACAAAGACTAAGTAGAGTGTTTCATTGAATTCGATTGATTTTTCTATAAGTTGTCTAAGAGCAAAAATAGCTTATGTGCATCCTTTGTTTTTCCTAAATCCAAGTTGTGTTTCGCTTAGCTGAGGTTCTATAGTAGTTCGTAATCTTTTCTCAAGAATTTTGCAGAATATTTTCCCAATATTTTCCCTTGCCGTCTTGACAGACGAAAGTATGTGGAATGAAATTTGGCCAAAATTCCATCCCACAATGCCTGGGCATGTATTCAGAGAAGAGAACTCGTGTTTCCCATGCAGCATGTTCCCTCTCTCGGCCTTGCTATGTTTACTCCAGAGGAAAGGATGACCAGCACGTCTGGAACAAGGTAGGCTGCAGGCGCTGGCGGCTCACCATGAAACGTAAAAGAGCGGGAGGTGAGTCTCACCTCCATAAGCAGGAGATAAGTGGTGGCCAGACCCGCATATCCGTGGGGCTTGACTTAGAGGCGTTCAACCACTCCCACAGCTAAGGGTCTTAAAGTAAGTGTCTGGACCTGAATGAACGTGTACACTTCTCAATCGTAAGTGTCTGGACCAATGTAAGAGTGTATTACCGTCAGACTCCCTGCCTGACTCTACGGATCCCGCGACCAGCGAGAATAGCGCCCCCCCCCCCCCCACAAAACTGAATAAGTAAAGAAACGATAAAGTATTGGATATATATATATATATATATATATATATATATATATATATATATATATATATATATACACACACACACACAACTCACAACACACACAGACACAAGAGCTAAAGCTCACAGTCTTCAAAAGTTCACACAAACAACAGCAATAACTATAAACAACAGCAACAATATATCTTATGTTGAACCACATGTGTAGAGTGTAGAGAAGGGACTCCAGCTCCCACGTGTAGAGTGCAGGGAAAGGAATCCACACGTGTAGAGTGCAAGGAAGGGACCCCAGCTTCTATGTGTAGAGTGCAGGGAAGGTACCCCAGTTCCCGTGTGTAGAGTGCAGGGAAGGGACCCCAGCTCGCATGTGTAGAGTGCAGGGAAGGGACCCCAGCTCGCATGTGTAGAGTGCAGGGAAGGGACCCCAGCTCGCATGTGTAGAGTGCAGGGAAGGGACCCCAATTCCCATGTGTAGAATGCAAAGAAGGGACCCCAGATCGCATGCGTAGAGTGTAGGGAAGGGACCCCAGCTCGCATGTGTTGAGTGCAGGGAAGGGACTCTAGTTCCCATGTGTAGAATGTAGGGAAGGGACCCCAGCTCGCATGTATAGAGTGTAGGGAAGGGACCCCAGCTCCGATGTGTTGAGTGCAGGGAAGGGACCCCAGTTCCCAAGTGTAGAGTGTAGGAAAGGGACCCCATCTCCAGGTGCACACTTCACTGATTCAATTCCGAAGGATAATATATCGTCAAATGTTGACTTCTCTTCCTACTCGGCACTAAAATATCAAGGCTATGGTTATTGACTTACAGAGTTCTTGCCTATTTCCAAGAGCGGAGGTCAATGATGTCAGACTGATCTGGGGAGATTCAGATTAGCATGTAACCAGGTCAGGATACAATTGGGGACCCGGGCTAGGATTAGGGCTCAGCTGGGAACTTTTCCTTCAGAAGTTTTAGATATTTCGTTGTCAACAGTCTCCAGCCAAATGCCCAGACGGAGGCAGAAGCAGTTGAGCAAAGTCTACAATGTGTGAAACAACAGACAGACGTTTCCGGACTGATTCGTATCTTCATATGTATGTGTATATATGTGTGTAAATGTGTATATATGTCTGTGTGTCTGTGAGTATATGTGTGTGTTTAAGTGTCTGTGTGTATATGTGTATATATGTGTGTAAATGTGTATATATGTCTGTGTGTCTGTGAGTATATGTGTGTGTTTAAGTGTCTGTGTGTATATGTGTATATATGTGTGTAAATGTGCATATATGTCTGTGTGTCTGTGAGTATATGTGTGTGTTTAAGTGTCTGTGTGTATATGTGTATATATGTATTATGTGTAAATATGTGTATGTGTGTATGTGCCTAGTGTATGTGTGTATATGTGTCTATGTATGTATGCCTGTATATGTGTCTGTGTGGGTATATGTGTGGTTCTGTGTGTATGTATGTGTATATGATGTGCCTGTGTGTATGTATGTCTGTATGTATGTGTGTGTGAGTGTGTGTGCGTGTGTGTGTCGCCACAGACGGCCGCGACCGTCATCATGTGTGCATGTGTGTGTGTGTGTGTGTGTGTGTGTGTGTGTGTGTGTGTGTGTGTGTGTGTGTGTGTGTGCGTGTTCCTTTATTCCATTTCTCGTTTAACATCCCACGAATGATTGGTTTATTTCAGTATGGTCACAATGAACGGCGATCAGTACAATTTATCTCTGGCACTTAACGGCATCGCCATCTCCCCGACCTTCAACCACGTCTACTACTCGACCGTGAGCTCGAAGAAGTTGTGGCAGGTGCCAACGTGGGTTCTACGTAACAAGAACTCCGACTTTTCCAGATACGCCCGGCTTGTTGGGACCAAGAAGTCCAACTCTGACGCTCTGATTTGTGGACACAGGGGGTTGTACTATGGCGCTCTGGAGTATGATGCTGTTTACAGGTTAGTGTTTAGAAACTAGCCGACATGATACTAGTTTACGGTCATACCACGTTGAAAATGCCAGTTCTAGTCCGATCACCGAAGTCAAGCAACGTGATTAGTACTTAGATAGGTGACAGCTTGGTAACACCAGGTGTTGTAGACTTTTTGTTTTCAAGACTCTCCGTGGCATAGTGGTCAAGCTGTCTGCCTCGCTCTGCGAACGTTGTGGGTTCGATTACGGGCTACGTCTTTCGGTTCACGGGTGCATTTTTCTCGGAGACTCCTGGGTGTCGTCGCTGGAGCTACTGAGTCCGTGTTTTGTGCGACACTTTCAGCAGGCCACCCTGAGGAAAGAGACTGGGCCATATGGGATAAAAACCCGGTGCAGTGAAGTCGATCCTCTCGACTTTTGAGACTTTTTAAAACACACACTAAGGCAACGTGGAGTACCCGTATAGCTACCCCCTTAGGGTTACGTGAGGCCATGGGTACAGGTGGTGAATGAAGTTGACGAGCAACCGAAAGGCAGTTGTAGGGTTAGTTATGTTGGTTGCATATCCTTTACAGGACGTAGCAGTCAACTCCAGCATCTGTTGGCTGCTTGTGATTCCTGGGTAAGTTTACGTTCAGTAGTTTGTCATTGTTTTCTCAACGACCGCACTCATACCATTGTATGGAAACCAATGTAAGGCGGTCCGCTACCAAATCGTCATCAGCTGTGTTTCGAACGAGTTGTAGAGTATGGTCTCCAATTTCACAACGGTAGGCAGAGGTTCTCTTTTTGGAGACAATGGCTACGATCATCGACCATTATGGTCACTGCTAAGAAGGAACGCAATTGCAAACTACGTTCTTTACAGATGCCATGATAGTCATGTGTTATTTAATAGAGAATCAGAGAAATTGTGTAAATTTGTGCTCCATAGGAGCAACCTCACCCGTTAGGGGTAGTCATGTGTACCAGGTGACTCTAGACCAGTAGTTCCTAAGCTTTTCAAGCCGAGGGCCATATCTAATATTTTCGGTAGTTAAGCAGGCCGCAACGTTATAAAATTATAAAAGTCCTGCAATATCATTCTTACCTTTCTTAACTTTCGTCAACAAAATTCTAAACTTTAAAGGCAGTCAGTGTCAGTACTACACTGAGGTCCTTTTTTTTTTTTTTTTTTTTTTTTGGTTTAAAATAAAAAGTTCATTTAACAATACATTTTAAATAAATTTCGAAAATCGCTATTAATGTAATTAATTAACAATTGTAACTGTTCTTCATAACCAGTTACTTAAGTTCAGATGCTAGTTTATCGATGTCTGCGCACAAATCTGTCGTGCCCAAAGTCATAAGCGCAGCTAGGTTCCTGTCGGTGAGTCTGGAACGTTGCTTGTTTTTTTTTTTATAACGATCATTGTGGTAAATGATTGCTCGCATCTGTAAGTCGAACCAAAACGACAAATGTATCTCTGGGCGAATGAACACAAGTGTTCACATTGTTCGAAAGGCAATAGTCGCCAGAATTAAGACATATGATCATCTGAAGGTGAAGCAGGCAGCTCCAGAAATGTACATCTCAGTGCAGAATTGCATTTCAAATCAATGACTTCGTGCTGAATGTTTTGCTGTAATTGACAGAGCATGGCATCAGGAAATATGAACGGATTTATGAAGAGGGCAACATTATCCTCCTCTATTGTGAACTCTTGAAATCTCGACTGAAACGAGGCCTCGCGTGCCACTTTCTGACAGCTGGCGGACCACAAGTGGCCGGCGGGCCGTGGTTTGGTCTAGACTGTCGGCAAATATCTGGATGGCTTGGCCACATGGCATGGTCGAGACAAGAATACGGAGCTGATATACGCCTCTAGGGATCGTGTGAGATGGCGAAATATGACCGCTCACGCTTATCGGCAAGGCACATGGCGATGCTAATGTATTAGTTTGCATTTTTTAATATAAAGATGCACAATTAATCGACTAAACATTCAATTAAAGTAAATGACTTTATTCTGGGGCAACTGCAGAAATTCAGATATCTGGGCACATGGATAACATCAGATGGAAGATGCATCAGGAATTAAGACCAGAATAGGACAAGCAAGAACTGCATTCTATCAAATGAAGAACATGTTATGCAATAAGTCCTTGACTTTGGAAGTTAGAAACAGAGTTCTTGTATATACTTGTAATGTTTTAGTTTCATTAGCCTCTTTCTAACTGATAATTCTCAGTAAAATCGGCCTCATAAATTGACTCCCGGCACATTCGCGCCCGAACTTTAAGAGTTAATATTTAACAACACATGTAGGGCGGTGGTAGATCCGCGTCACGGCCAAAACTTTCACAAAAGCTAACAGACTTGAAAAGTGGGCGCCACCTAGCAAACATTGAACAGACAAAAACCTTCAAAGCAAGAAGTAATTCTATCCGACACCTACCGTCTGCAAAGCTTGCAATGTGACCTAATTTATGTAATGGTGTTTGACTAATTCCATTATTACTAAATACAGGGTGTATTTTTAATGACTGTGCAGTGTTTGAAAATATTGGGGTCAATGTTGTGTATTTACCTCTTCAATCTTTAAATCTCAAATCCCGAAACAACTAAATAAATCAATTTGATTATTGCTCGCTGGACTTTAGGCCTGGTGTACCTTGCCAGCCGAGAAGACCTGATCGTTCGGGGCCACATCAAATGACGGATGTCAATCGCGGAGATCGGGCAAATTTTGAGCTACAGCCTACGATGATTGACGTTGTGATATTCTTGTGTGAGAATTTGGTTGCGTCTAGCGTGTACCGCGTGGTCTAGTGGTTACACACCCGCGTAACACGCCAGTGATCCGGGATTTGTTTCCGGTCAAGGATATGAATAACATTGGGTGGAACTGCGGTAAAGCTGTGAAAATGTAAACTATATAAAATGACACAATGTAGTGCAGCTTTACATAACAGAATTACGACACATACAGTACGTTGCGGCGATTAGCCTTCATCAGCAAACAAACACACTGTGATTACATCAAAAGGTGGCGACAGGACGAACAGAACAAAAGGATGAAAAAAATGAAAGCAATGAAGAGAACATGTGAATTGGAAAGAATGTTCATACTTACCTTACAATTCCGATCTGTGTGTAACTCAGAATATCGCCGATGTCTTATTTTTATACCCAACCAAAGGAGTGAGATGTAGGATGGTGACGGGGTGATAGGTGTAACGGTTCAGCGAGTACATTGAAAGAAAGGGGGGGGGGGCGGAGGTAGGACGGCAACCTGTGATGGTAGTCTGAGAATGGTATCTGAGCAATCCCAGTGGATGTACTAACAAAGCATGAGTGAGTGTCAGTGGACGAATATTGAAGAGTAATGGAGTGTGCACCCAAGTATGATGGTGATACTAACCAAACTCACATTATGTACTCCTTTATGTTATTGTGAGATGAGTCCTAAAGTCTGGGTGGACTGATATGCGTGAGCGCACATACATACATCTACACCACTCAACAGACATTCATACAATATTGTACTTGGCCACCCGCTGGACAATTGGTCTTTCTCCCCGGCATTGTGATCAACACTCTGTGATTATTGTTCGTAATACCAGGAATGTAGATACGTATGTAATGGGGGAACTTCCTTTTTTGGATTGCAGAGTGCATCCCACTTGCCAGCCCCATTCTTTAGTTTAGTCGATGTATCAACATCACGGCACACGGGTGAAACCCATAAGTGCTCCGTTTTCCTCCTAACTCAAACCTGAGTATGGAGAAACTCAGCTAAGTGCACGAACTCCGTAGCACCGGCGAGGATCCTGAAATATTTTGGATAGATTTTTAACTCGAAATTTTGCCCGGCAGCGCCGTTAGGCTTCCTTTTTTCGATTTCCAACTGCCAAGGGATTTTTTACGTGCGCAACAATACACACGGGTGTCCGATATCACTACCCAGAGACCAGGGGAAATTTCATTACTAGAAGTCCACGTGAAAAAAAAATCCCGGTCCTCACCGGGGTTGAACCCGGGACCTCCAGCACTCGAGGCGGACACCATACCTCGAGACCACGCAGCCCCCTCATTCTTTAGCTTGAGTACCTCAGCCTTGCCATCCCCTGTTAAACTGTGCACCAGTTTTTTTTATCTCCTTCAGGAGCTATCGCGACAGGTAACCAGTGGATGGTCAGCCTGTCTCTTTCTTTCTCTAGGTGCTCTAGAGATATGACTATTCCTAGGCTTGGTAGAGAAAATTTGTTACCGTGTAACTTTTCATACACGGCTTTCTGTGCCTCTGCTGACAGGTGAAAGTACTACCTAGTGGGAACCTCGAACCTATGAAGGTCGACGATTCCCACAGACGGCACACCTCCTGGACCAATTAGGGCACTAACAATAAATCAGCTAGTTTTGATTTAACTGCTGCCCCAGGACCAGTAATAGAGCACACTTTCGTTCCCGACTGGTGAAGTTGCTGGACTTCATAGTCGTCTCGTGGGACTGCAAATGCAGTAATATTGATTGGAATACATCTCGACAATTTGTTATTTTCGGTAATAATAATTGCAAAGAAAATGCACAGTATCCACTAGAATACCAACTCCAAAGAACAACGTACCACAAAATCCGAAGATAGAAACAGACCAAACAAAAATTGTTCTCGGTGATGCTATGATACAGGTAAATCGTCTTTATATATATTGACCTTTTACAGGCCTGACCAAAAATTTGAAATTGTTATGGCTATATACCTATTTATTTAGCCGGTCTCCCTGCCCAGGAGTTAGCGTCTTTCTCCGTAGTCCCGTATACTCTCATGAGTGACGTGACGACGGCGAGAATTGATAGCGGTTCTCGCCGCGTCAGTAACTTACAGGGTGTGTGAGCCGGTTGCTCAGAGAGCAATGGCAAACTACTGAGCGTAATAGTGCCTAGTACATCAACAGCAGCTGAAAAATGTTGGTGTTGACTGCAACGTCCTGTAAGGGATATGCAACATTAAAAAATACCAATTCAATTTAATTCCACTGCGGTCTCCCTGGTCTAGGAGTTAGCAGCTTTCTCCATAACCCCGAATACTCTCGTGGTTGACGTGAGCGCACGAGAATTGGAAGCGGTTCGAGTCACGCCAGTGACTTATGAGAGTATGAAGCCGGTCGCTCAGAAAGCAATGGCAAACTACTGAGCGTAATCTTGCCAAGAAATCAACAGTCAGCTGAAAGATACTGATGTTGACAGCGATGTCCTGTAAAGGATATGCAAAAAAAAAAAAAAGAAGCCAGACAGTGAATCTTGGTGTGTGAATGAATTTACTAGGCAATGCAAGTTCAGTAGTTTACCATTTTGTTTTTTTCTGAACAGCGGAGGCTTCATACTATTGAAATCAACGCAGAGTGGTCGACACCTAAGCCTCTACTCGGTATATCTAGAAATGATAAAACTGCTCATTGTACGATCACCTAGGCTATAAATGTGGTTGTATGGGTAAATGGATATTGTGAAATATTTATTTCTTTTGTTGTGTCCCTTGATATCTGTTTATGTCACCTTGCTGTGTATCCTGTGTAAGACATTTGTATGTTGTCAATCACTTTTGTGTAATGCATATATTATATCATTTCATAAATCTGCAGATGGGAAATTGAGAAGGACCTGCTGCAACAAGGTGTTCTGGAGGAAGAGGTCATACTCCGAACAGAAACTCCATTAGCACAGAACTGGGAGACCATGCAGTGGCCTGATGGGTTGTCATTCGGCAACCCTGACACACAAAACCTGTACTTTTTGACGACAAAAGGACAGCTGGCCCTCTCGGGGAAAATGGATTTTACGGGGAAACAAGGGCCCAATTTCAGAATTTTCAAAATATTTGTGAATGATAGTAGTGGTTACCTGCCTCCTACTGTATCGTACCCACATATGGGGTTGATCGGATAGACATTTCTTACATAAAACTAAATTAGCAGTTTTAATAGGGTAACGTTTTATCCTTCATCTTCTATTTCTTTTATTATCAGCAATATCGTGTGTCATGCTGACAAACGTAGGCTATCTTGTTTGTCATCTCACACTATCTCCAGAATTTCGTATGAGATCTTTGTTCTTTATTCATTTGCACCATTTGGCCAAGTTATCTACGATATTACCTTTTTTATATTCCTCTGGCTGCTTTCTCATAAATTTTACCAGTTATCACTAAGTTTTCAAGTTTTTTTTTATCCTCATAACATGCACAAACAATCTTGACTTTGTTATCTAATTTCTCTAATCAATTTATGTGTTGATCTTAAAATACGGCCTCGTGTGATTTTCGTCTGCCATAGGCATTCTTTTAATTTTTCTTTGAAACTACATTTTCTTGCTATTAGATATTTCTCAGCTTGTCTGCTTGTTAAAAGTTCTGCATGAATACAACAATATAGCTCTTTGTAGAACGTTAACTCTTTTTCACGCAGCTATATTTAGACCAAACACTCACCTTTTGCTTCTGTCGTCATCTGTATTTACTTAACTCTTTTTATGCTAGTGAGTTGTGTCTGTCTTAAATTTCTTTTATCCGAAGTGATGAATGTTTGTGTCTGAATAAATTAAAATAACAACACTTATCTTTTGAATTTCTCGTCCTCTGCATTTACTTTGTCATATTATATAGGTGGGGTATTGGTGCATGATAAGACAGATGTGGTCAGCGCCCTTTGAAATCATGTGTATACTGCAGAAGAAAGGGTAGATAATCATGACTTGGAGAGAATGGTGCTACAGGGAGTGAGCAGAGGATCTGGTTGACTCAAAATTCAGAGGAAAGGCCAGATGGACATATAATCAGACTGCTACTGGTAATTTTAGTATCGGGACTCTTCGCTCGCTGTTGCAGATGAGGACAGAACACGCTTGAGCGTGTCCCCAGTGCTGTGATGTTGGTTCTTGACTCAACTCAACTCATTTTTTCCCCAGAAATAGGTGTCACCACTGGAGCTACGGAGTTCATGCTCAATTTGGCACCGAGCAGGCCACTCTAGGAAAAGAGCACTGAACCATTTGGGATAGAACTCGATGCAATGAAGTTACTCCTCTTGCATATAACCACTGTCTTGGGTTTTCAAAGAAATATGCAACTTTCACAATGAGAGAAAACAAAAAACATGAAACTAACAAACTTTACACCTGAGAAATATTAATAATGCATTAATAATTATTTATTACATTATATGACTGACTATATGTCATATTGAATAGGCAAATATAATTTACACACCATTTGCACACGAATGTAAAAAAAACAAAAAAAAACACCTGGCACAGTAACTAAAACAAGTGCAGCTGATTATATTGTGATACAGCTTATGTCAAATTATATTTTTCAAAGAATTATTTAGCTCATATGAAAATATTTATAAATAATATAATGAATGGTTGTAAGTTTTAAAATGATAAAAAATTATAAATGTATTGAGAATCTGGGCTCGCAGTCAACGCAGTGTAAAATGGGTACCCACAAACTTTCTAGAAGGTAAAGACAACTAAATGCTATTGCTCACTTCAGCCATTGAGTGCTGATTGTAATTTTATGAATTTTTGGCCATGGCCATGCGGAAGTGCAGGGGAATTAACAGGCTGATAGGCTGGTCGGGAATGCACCTCTTCGTGGTAGGTTACTTATGGACAAGGGAAAGATGGTTGAGTGCCTGTGGGACCAGGTGGAGAAGGTGGGGGAACATATTGAGAACATGTATATGGAAAGAATGGCATTGCGGGGTATCGGCAGGGGTTCTGGAAGATTCTGAAAACAGAGGGAAGACCAGGAGAACTTGTAATCAGATAGCGGTGGGAACAATTAGTAGTATACCTCTTTGCTGGCTGTTGAATGAGGGGATGGAATGCGTATGGGTATGTCGTGAGTGCAGTGATGTCGGTTCTTAGCTCATCTCAACTCAACTCAACTATAAAAAATGTGGGACTAAAATCAAAGACTCAGAATGCTTCATGTCATGGACCCAGAACACATTGGGAAGTAAAAGCAACCTGCATAATACTGACAACATGACCCACTAAGTGCTCATTGATTAATAACATATAGGAATTTATGACTATATGCTCGATGTGCCTTACTGCATATAACAAGGTCCTGCCCTTACTTTACATGGAAAACAGTAATTTACTTTAAGGGAGCAATAGATCAACATTTGATGAAAGAATTGGTAAAAATAACAACACATCACTTTATCTTTACACCAGTTTTCTCATTTCTTTGCAAGTATATACAGGGTGTTTGTAAAGTCTCACTATACTTTGTATGTATAACAAATTTGAAAAATTCTTTATTCCGTTGATAACATCATTCTGTTTGGGGTGCAAAGAATTACTCCAGCAGTTGACAGCCATTCGCTGCATATTGCTTCACTGTGGATTGTTGTGCACATCTTTTGATGACATTGTGTACTTTATTTTTCAAATTTGTTCTACATGCAAAGTGTAGTGAAGTGAGACTTTACAAACACCCTGTATAATATAATATACAACATTTGATGACAAGGACAAGCTGTACATGCAACAGCAGACACTACCTCGTGTGTTACCAATGAAAAACTATAGACCACTGAGTGAACTAACAAAGACAGTTAAATTCATACAAGAGACAACATTGCAAGACAAATTTCAAATAAACGAAAGAAGAAGAGGAGGTTACCAATAAAGTTAACGTTTCTTTCTTTTTTAAATGTTGCATATTCCTTACAGGACGTTGCAGTCAACACCAGCATTTTTCAGCTGCTGTTGATGTAATAGGCAAGTTTTACGTTCAGTAGTTAGCATTACTTAGTGTATTACCCAGAGAACAACTAGGGTTAGAATTAAATTGTAAGAAGACACAGATTATGGTCGTCACTAGAAAGAAGGAAATAGAATGTAATATACAAGTAAATGGGAATATTCTTAAACAAGTGAATCGGTACAATTATCTCAGAACAGTCATTATATCTGATGGGAAATGCCTAGAAAAAGAATCGCCATGATGAAGGTAGCCTTTTGCAAGATGGAAAACATATTGACCAATAAAAAAAATTGTCATTTGCAACGAGAAAAAGAGTGTTGAGGCGCTACATAGAACCTGTACTTTTGTATGGATGTGAAGGATGGACAATGAACAGACAAGCTGAAAAACATCTGATGGTTGTGGAAATGTGGTTTCTGAGGAAAATGCAAATAATACCATGGACAGATGGAAAATCCAATGACCAAATCCTACAAGAAACAAATGAAAATCGTAAATTGATTAGGGAAATTAGATGTAGATAGTCACAATTTTTTGGCCAAGTTAAGAGAAGAAAATAATGATAACTTCATTGGTAACACACTCATCATCATCATGTGCTATGCCAATAAGCATGGGCGGTAATGTTTTGCCATCTCACACAATCATCAGAGTCGTGGATCAGCTCTGTGTTCTTGTTTCGACCATGCCTTGTGGCCAAGCCATCCAGATATTTACTTCTTTACCTTCCCCTTGTTCTTTTCCCCTCAATCTTGCCAGTTGTCACCAAGTTCTTCATTTTATCTCATCTCATCTCATCATGTTCCTCTTGCACCTTGCTGTGTTGAGGTGAAGTATAAACATCGTGAGAGTGCCCGATTATGGGCTTCGTGTATCGATATTCCCATGGACTCTGCTATTCCCTCCGTCCAACATTTACGTGGTCGGCCTCTTCCTCTGTTTCCATCTGGTCTGTACATCATTTTATTTCTTCTCATAATGTTTCCTGTAAGTACTTCAATAGTCCAACTCAATGACGAGAAGGACAAGAAGAATTGATAAAATCAGAAACAGCATTGATGCAAATTTGATGCAATTATGCAAATAACTAGGCAAAACACTGTAAATGCTTAGGAACACAAAATTCAACAGATTTGGAATGTTTGGCATCAAGACAATAAAACAACATACAAAAGAAACTCAAGATAACAATAAAACAAGACTCTCAAAAGATAATGTAACAGTGTTGAGAAATTTCTCAAAGAACAGAACACAGTAGTGTATAGACAAAAGCACTGAAGACAAAGAAAAAGTGTGCATTCAGTTAACAGCAGTAAAGGTTAGTGAAGTTATGAAAGGAATTATGGGTATAAATATATATTAAGGCTGTCAAAACAATGTATTCCCTTAGTGAATTTAAACACAGAAGCCACAAACAAAATGTTGCATGATTTATTGCCTGGCACAATCCTTGACAAATAATGATGTGCTCAGCCAAGGTATCCCAGACATGCAGGGAACTGTCGCTGGATGTATAAGAACTGATAAAGTGGTTACATATACAAATGATATGGGTTGAACTGCGGTGAAGCTGTATAAATGTACACAATTGGAAAACGAAGTGCAGGGCAGTTTTACAACATTTTTGTTTGTTGTGTTTTGTTTTGTTTTTTTCCTAATTAAGATTTGTTGTTTTGTCATTGTAATTTTGCAAATGTACCCTACACTGTGTGTTTTTAAAATGTTTCTAGTGCTACAGCAAGTAACAAATAGCCTAAATGAGTGCACCTCAAAGATGAAGCACACTGACATACACATACAACATAAACATAGTGGCAAGATACAGCCTAACACTCCTGCTAAGTAAACACTGATGTCATGATATAATCAAATGCAAGCACAAATATAATTAATCCCTCTAGAAAATCAATAATAAAATGTTATTAGAGATAATACTTAAAAATACACCAATATAGTTAGGCAATATAGAGAATACAAATATACACACATTCTCTCTCTCTCTCTCTCTCTCTCTCTCTCTCTCTCTCTCTCTGTGGATGTGTCTGTGTGTGTGTGAGAGTGAGAGAGAGAGAGAGAGAGAGAGAGAGAGAGAGAGAGAGAGAGAGAGAGATCCCCTACACATTCATTACATTTAGAAACATTGAAATAATCACATTAAAATCAAATGCATATACATTACTTGAATATTTGCTATCACAGCTTGATTCAACAAATTATAACTGTGGCAACAACACATTTGCATGCAATGCTGACAAAGGAGGGGGAAAAAGCAAAAAAGAGACACTGAAAGTGGTTTACTTTAGAAGAACTCAGACACAAGTGAAAGAATGGAGTAGTGATGGAACAGACAAGTGAAGAAATGGACAATTGATGGAATGGAAAAGTGATGGAATGGACAAGTGATGGAATGGAAAACTTGATGGAATGAAAAACTTGATGGAATGAGCTAGAAAGTCTTTATAAGTAAACAAAAACATGAAGACACTAATAAAAGTACATTAATAAAGGTTTTAAAGATGTAAGATCGACTTCATGGCACAGGGTATTAACCCATATAGCTTGGTCTCTTTCCGCAGGATGGCCTGCTGAAAGTGCTGCACAAAGCACAAACTCCCCAGTTCCAGTGATGACCACAGGAATCTAAAATTTTAAAATTGCATTTGTGACTCGAATGTTGGAATCTGGATTCAAACCCACAAGCTTTAGATCACAAGGCAGACAGCTTAACCATTTTGCCATGGAGACCCCAAATGCCCATAAGGAAATTTGAATGGACAAAATTTTAACGCTCGGAGCAGAACATGTTAACGTTAACATTTTTAATAGAGTTGGTTCATGTTACATCTGGAGCAGAATCTGTTATCGTAAAATTTCTAATAGAGTGGGTTCATGTAACACCCGAAGCAGAAAACATTAACATAATATTTTTAATAAAGTGGATTCACGTAACAACATGATGGAACAGAAGTCTATCAGCTTTCTTCTGACACCCGCCAATCCTAGCACACAAATAAACCTGACTTTTTCAAATCAGATTTGACATTCTCAGTGATTCCACCTACTGCCTAGAATACATGGAGGCTTAGCACTTAAAACTCAAATGCCAGCAATATTTGCCAAGCAGCTACCATGACCTTCTCTAGTACAGCTGACACTTATCCTGTTTAAGATATCAAGAGTGGATGAAACAGCAAGTGTATGAGTGGCAGGATGAATGAGTGTATGAAAGTGTGTGAGTTAGTGTGTGAATGCATCCCTGTATGCAATGCTTAGAGAGGGAGGGAGGAAGGGAGGTGTGTGAGTGCAAGCATTTAAAAAAACAATTTTCTTTTTTACAGGTCTAGGGAGAAAGTAGAATAACCTAAATGCATATCTAAAAATATTCCAAATCAACAGGAATTTCACATACTTCAACATAATGCCATTGTGATTTTTGATTGTCCAAAAGTTCCTAAAACAGAGAGGACAAAAATCCTCTTTAAGAGACAGAACAAGAAAGACAACTGATTATAAATAGAAAATGCAACAATTATAACCATAGTGGACACAACTGGAAAGACAACATCTTGCCAATAACAATAAACAAAGAAAGATTAGTGACTGTCAAGAGAGAAAGCAAGAAAGATAACAAGTAAGAATTGAAGAACAAGGCAGATAACTCTTAGTATACAAAACAAGAGTAATAACTGTCACAGACTGAACAAGACAAAACAGAAAAGAAGAAAAGTAGCCCTGTAAAATGAGAGAAAATAACAAAACTGTCTGTCAATCGAGAACACACAAAAAGAAAACAAGTAAGAAATGTAGAACAAGGTAGATGACATCTTAATGTACATAACATGAGCAATAACTCATGGACAGAACAAGACAAAACAGAAAAGAAGAAAGATAGCGTTGTCAACAGAGAGAAAAAAAAAACTAAATGTCAATCAAGAAGACTAGAAATAAAACTTAGTCACAGGTAGAACACAGTAGATACCTTTCAATAGAAAACACAAGAGCAATCAATAGCTGTCTTAGACAGAAAGTTAATTGCATGTCCTTTACAGGACTTTGCAATCAACCCCTGCATTTTTTGCCTGTTTGTGATTTACTAGGCAATTTTTACGTTCAGCTGTTTACCATTGCTTTCCGAATGAACGACGCTTATACAATCAAAATCAACATAAAACTATTTGCTTCAAAATCATCTGTGGTGCATTTTGAACCATTGCCTCAGTCGGTTGGGGAATTGTGAAACACTTTCACCACCCCTAAGTCACAGTGTCAGCATCATAGGCAGAACAAAGACAAAATAAAGAGATTACTGTAAAGAGAAAGGACAAAAAGCATAATTGATTCAATATTCACAACCTGAGAACTCACTGATTCAAAACAATGTATTACCTTAGAAAATTGAAACACAAAAGGCACAACATGATATATAACTCTGCAGCATGCACCTGACGGGATACAGTGAAAAATGCCGGGCAATAAATCGTGTAACATATTATTTGTGTCTTGGTATGTAAATTCACCGATTGTCAAACCTTATACTAGAACACATCTGTAATTTTGATTTTAAAATTACATTTTGATTAAATTTGCATAGTGTCAGTGAATGTAAGAAATGCAAGCTCTTTGACTAATTATACCCCCGAAATTGCTATCATCATCATCAAGTGCAATAACGTATCTCCATAATTAACATTCTCTAGTAGTATTTACCAACATTAGCAAATCAACAAAAACAAAGAGGAATTGATCAGCATTGCAAGAACACAATCACAAATGATCTCTGGATGTTGCGGCTAGAAGACCTTACTGCTTTTCCATGATTTTCTCGAACTGATGCTTCTCAGGCCCCTAACTGGGCGGAGAAGCCAGGTATGTCTGTATCATTGAAATCTAACGTTAGTTTTATATTCAAGTACTTTTTCTGTTAAAAATGTATTTATATAATAAAGCTAGCTGCTTGGCATTTACAGACAACTGCTGTCAGCGCCAGCATTTATTGGCTATTTGTGATCTATTCAGCAGTATTTTGCCATTGCTTTCTGAATGGCCAATGCCCCTTTTCATCAAAATCAAAAACAGTTTGCTTCCAAATTTCCTGCAGCTGATATCGAACCACTGTCTTGGTATGTCGAGAACTATAAACCATTTAAATTACACATGATTATAAAATGGATATTTACAAAACAAAATATTTGTTAAAATGATAATGAAACCGCATTTCACTAACCATTAAGCCACAGTGATCGACAATGATTAGTAATATTGATTTGAAGCTCACTGCTACAGATTGACTTATAACTGAGAATTCCACCACAAGTCAACATACAGATGACCAGAAGTCACTGGACTGGAATATCTTTGCATATTTCTTCACGACAGGTTGAATTTTGTAGCTAAAGTTTTCTATGGAGTGAATCAGTCAATCTCACACCAACCCTCCTTGGCTGACTTTTATGGCATGCAAGGTAGGTTGCTGTGTTACTATTCTTTTCCTCCTTGATGGACCCAGGTGAAACACAAACAGAGAGTGCCTTCAGTGCTCAATGGATTTGTATGAGAGGGCTTCAAATGAGAACCTTAAATGTTTTTTTGTGTGGAGAATATATTCAGAACAAATGTATTATTTTTCAATGTAGTTACGTCTGTGTTCAATGCACATCCTTCAGCACCGATAAAGTGCTTGGATTCCTGTAGAAAAAAATTATCTTAATAATCGTGTGTGTAACCACTCATGCACCACCTGCCATATCTTTTCATCGAACCGAAATGTCTGTCATAGCATAGAAGTCAGGTAATTTTAAAACTTCCTACTCCACTCATACACTTGCTGGACTGACAGGCATGCATCACCATACTGGACCTTCATTTGCCGATGAACTTTTATAGATAGGTGTCACCCCTTCACTGATTTAACTGATTGCCTGCCGGAGACCGAATGGTCGGTTCTAGAGCCCAAATTTGGTACCCAAAATCCGACTCATCGGTTCCGTATATATAGTGCTCTAATTGGTCCGTTTCTCCGTTTTAGTCCACAATTTTTAGTGTCTCATTGAATTAAACTTCACAAGAAAAGATTTCCTTTCCGTTTGTGTGCACAATCACGCATGGCCAACAAGATTAACATGCATGGCAAGAGATTCCAAATGATTGTTGTGATTCGAAATTCGAAGTGGTTCTGGACCTCATATATTTTAATAAAATTACCGTTTTAAACAGTTTTATATTATAGTTGTTGTGATGTAAAGGACTATGTGAAATATTCTAAAAAAAACCTGTTCAGTTGTGAGATAATTATTTAGAATTATATATAATATTTATATAATTATATATAATTATAATTTTTTATAACAAAAAAATCTAACAGTGAAATTTACTAAGAATATGATGGCTTTTCCATTTTGTGTGAAAATTATGTACTTCATAATTTGATGATTTCATTGTGGTTTATTCGTGTTATGGAGCAGTTCTTGTGATATTCTTGAACACAACTGATGTGTGTAACATAATTCACTAAATTTAACTGGATTAGCGGCTTCGGATAGAAAATAACACCTTGGTAAGTGAATTTTTTTCATAATTTTTAACACTTTAATTTCAATTGTTATTACTAAAACTCTCATTATTGTCATAATATTTGTAACCTATCAATTAATTATTAACACTGTCAGATTCTCTGTGCAATTATCTTTAATTTGATATGTAATACAATGCATCTGCTACTATTTTAACCATTTTAAAAGCATTATTGTGACAAACCACTACTTCAAATTTTCTGCCTTTAATTTCTGTTTGGGTATGACCACTTTTTTGTTTGGCAGGCAATCAGTTAAAAAACGGTTGATGCATGTCAAAAGTGGGGCGGCCATATTTTAACTGTCCTTATGACATCACTGTGTTCATCTGCACTGTGATGTCATGTGCTTAACACTCTTGATATCCTTAACAACAATATTGACAAGTTATAAGACAATGGCATGGTTATTGTAATATCTATCACACTTTTAAGGTTTTCATTTGAAGCCCCCTCGTATAAAAACTTGGAACACTAAAATTATCTTATGTTTAAAATGTGTAGCTGTGGAGGTCAAAATATCCATAAGCTTGGGCCTCTCTCAGAGCTCTGATTAAAGCTAAGGTTCTCTTGGAAGATTTCACTTGAATTCTGTATAGTTTGTTTCTCTGTCTATCCATGAACTGCTGCTTCTTCACTTCAGCATTTTTCCTCTTTAGCCATCTTACATGAAAGAAAAAGAATAATTGTATATTCAACAACAAGAACAAGAAATCAATGATTAATGTATCATAATTATTTATCAGTTTCTTTGCCAACATGGCTGCCATAATTGCCTGATTCTTGATCATTCACAAGTTCAGTCTCTTGCATTTTCATGCACAAGGTGCTTTTGATATCAGGCTCCCAGGTGGGAATTCTAACACACAATCAACAGGCTCCCAGGTGGGAATTCTAACACACAATCAACAGGCTCCTAGGTGGGAATTCTAACACACAACCAACAGGCTCCTAGGAAAGAATTCTAACACGCAACCAACACCTCCCAGGTGGGAATTCTAACACACAATCAACAGGCTCTCATATGGGAATTCAACACAACCAACAGGCTTCTAGGTGGGAATGCTAACACACTATCAACAGCTCCTACGTGGGAATTCTAACATACAATCAACAGGCTCAAAGGTGGGAATTCTAACTCACAACCAACAGGCTCCTAGGTGGGAATTCTAACACACAACCAAAAGGCTGCTAGGTGGGAATTCTAACACAATCAACAGGCTCCCAGGTGGAAATTCTAACACACAATCAACAAGCTCCTAGGTGGGAATTCTAACACACAATAAACAGGTTCCCTAGGTGAGAATTCTAACACACACCAGGCTCCTAGGTGGGAATTCTAACACAAAATCAACAGGCTTCTAGGTGGGAGTTCTAACACACAACCAACAGGCTCCCAGATGGGAATTTTAACATACAATCATCAGGTTCTAGGTGGGAATTTTAACACACAATCAACAGACGCCTAGGTGGGAATTCTAACACACAACCAACAAGTTCCCAGACCAGCATTCTACCACTGTAACACCACTACTTCCAACCTGTAATGGCATACTGTGCAAATATTCTCTCATTACATATAGAAGACATGAAACGATGTCCTACTCTCTGAATGCCATGTCACACTCCTCACGAGAGCGTAAGAAAAATCCATCCATCTTTTCCTCTTGCTGTCGTCTTTTCAATAGCCTCTCTCGCTTGACCTGGGTTTTCTTCTCTTTTACCCATGCCTTGTAAGCCTCTTCACTTTTATCTCTCTGCATTAAAAATACAAGGTATATATTTATTAGGAAACAATTATACAATTAACAAATTCAAGCCATGATAAATTCTTCTTGTTACTTATGTTCTTCTTTTTCATCCTAACAGTATATCTTTACTGTAAGCACAACTTGTTTCATTTACACATTGCTAATTTGTTGATGGCATTTTCACAATTTGTTTAATTACACATTGCTACTTTGTTCAAGGCATTTTCACAATTTGTTTTATTACACATTGCTAATTTGTTCATAGCATTTTCACAATTTGTTTAATTACACATTGCTACTTTGTTCATGACATTTTCACACTTTGTTTAATTACACATTGCTAATTTGTTCATGGTATTTTCACAATTTGTTTAATTACACATTGTTACTTTGTTCATGGCATTTTCACAATTTATTTAATTACACATTGCTAATTTGTTGATGGCATTTTCTCAGCTTCAATGAGTGCATTTATTCTACTGCATTTTTTCTTCCAATAGAGCAAAGATCTTCAACTAACTCACGGTTATTGGCACTGGCTCACTCTGAACCACAGCATAGCCCATATACATGCTATTATAGTCTGTTTACTTTTGTCTGTCCCAATATAAAATTCCATATCTCAGTAACCGAGGGAAAATGATGAGATTTAGCATATAACCTTATCATTATGTCCCCCCAACAAAAAAATTGTTGTTCTGGAGATTGTACAGCAGATATCAAAGTTTGTTTATATGCAGTATATAATTTACGGGTCAGAGATGAAGTGCATGTTATTAAATGTATTACATCATCACACGGAAACATTAGTGCTGAATAGTTAATTTTCTCGTGGGACATGGGATTGGCCTTATGACAAGAGCCTTGCATAGAGCCTTGTGTCATCATCCAAACTGGCGAGGCATTACTGTAAAACAAGTTTGTTAGCAAGAAATCACTAGTTTTTCACCAAAACATCAAAGAAATGTCGCCGCTTTCCATGATTTAAGTTGCTTTTGGACCTATCAATGACATATTCCTTGGGTGGGGGTAAATATAAGATGGCAGGAAAAATGTCATAACGACGCAAAAGACAGTTTTCAAAATAATTTATCATGAATGAAGGCATTCATTTCTGGAAAGACTATACTATTTTTAGTGCAATGGACTGAGTTTTGCATGTTGATTAACTTTCCCCATTACCAGTGTCCCTCCTGCGCCATCAGGCAAACCCACTCTGACATCTGAGGTAATCCAGTATTTTTGTGACATTAAAAAAAAAGTAACTAATAGCCAAGAAGTCATTCACACCACAGAGGATTTACAAAACTCAATAACCTACAAAAAGTTTTCTTTAAAAAAAAAATAAACATTACAACAAAACATGTATTGTTTACCTTTTCCTGCTCTGAGTTTTCACTTTTCATCTCAGAATTTAGTCTTTGCTTTTCTTGTTCCCTCTTCATATTCAGCCAGGCTTGAAAAGCACTCTCACACTCAATGCGTTTCTCCTCTTCTTCCTGTTTTTTCTGCAACTCTATCTCCTTTCTTTCATTCTCCATTCTTCTTCCCTGTTCTCTAGCAGCAGCTTTCTCTTCAGAACTCATTGCATAAGGTGAGGTGTATACAAAATTATTGAAATTTGTGCTTGAGTTATTGACCTGGCTTGCTGACCTTCGCTGAGGTGACTGAGCCTGATGGGATGTTCTCCTTGAGCTAGTGGCAACACTTTTAGGCCTTGACTTTGATGGAGGTTGTGGGGTCATGAACCCTGTAACATTTCTGCTGGTTGCTAAGCTCACATCACCAAGAGTCTCTGGTGTGTTATATTTGTACTTGGTCTTTTCATTTTGAATTTGTTTTTCTGCCTTCTTCTTATTGTCTTCCTCATCAAGTAGCATATCCTGCTCTGCAGATGTAAGATCATTTGCACTCACAACCGAAAACCTGCCATCTCTTTCAACAACAAATTGTTTTCTGTTTGGATCAACAAAGTTTTCTTTATTTTCTGGTGTATCATTATGTTCATTGCTGCGACTATCATTATGTTCATTGCTGCGACTGTTCTTCACTTCACTAGAAATGGAGGCATCTTCTGAACTTCCAGACCCCTGGTTGTTGTTGCTAGGTTGCAGCTCATCATCACTATAATCTGGAGGTGGTGAAGCCACAAGATCAACAACTGTTGGTTTAAATACAACCTTGTGCTCTCGTTCAGCTTCTACTGGTGTAGGATCACTGGCTAGTTCTTCATTCAACTGTATCAGCCTGTCCTTGACATTATATTCTGGTGGCTCTTCATCTATGAAAATAAAATCGTGGGAAGCTAAATAGCGGTACTGCCTGTTGACTCAACACATCTAATCCGTAATCATCTCATGATACATGTCAACCAGAAAAAGAAGTAAAATTGTTCAAATGCTGAGTTCAAATTATAATATAAAGCTATACTGAAGAGGTTTATGTTGTGATTTAGTTGTAGTACAGTGATTAATACACTAACTTAGCAGTCAAGATTTTCATAACTAGTGTTACATGCAGTTTTGAAGTAAGAGCTTTTGGCCACCACTGTTATGATGCCATTTGTTGCTCACTGCAAATGAACACAGGCATAACTGGGTTCTAGTATGTTTTTGTCTTTAAGCCAGCTATGACTTTCTAGGTGTTTCCCTCCATTCAAAGATAAATAACAATTAACTCCATTAACATATTCCAGGTCCTAGAAATTAACTGATAAACACACTCATGTAGGCTTCATTTACCTTTAGTGTACACAACACAGTTTGACACAAAATGAAGGGTGATGATAATATACTCAACTTTGCGAAAGAAAATCACAATCCCTACTCTATGTATTCACAATAAAACCTGCTGATAGTGGAACTTTGGTGAACCCCGGGCACTGAGATGTTACCCACACTTCTCTTAACCCAACACACCCAAAACTACTGTGATAACTTCAACTGTTTAGCAAATATAACCCTGATTTATACAGACACTTTGGGTGCTCTAACAGGTATGACAACTGAGTCCAGGCCTCTCTCACCTAGCTAGCCTAATACTACCAGCAAAACTGAATTATATGAATAACCATTCTTACTCATGAATTTCTCACATATCATAATTTACCCTTTCACACCATTACTTCGTGCACCCAGCGTGCGAACGTTCAGGACTTGCCCAATACCTATCTGTGGCTGCATTTTCTTTCTGCTGAGAACAGCAAAGAGGAATTCTTTGGCAGCTGCAGAGTTGTAGCAGGCGTAATAGTATAACAGCTGGGAGATTGCACTGATGATGCCATGGACACGGTCAGATAAGAGTTCTAGGTCTGAGTTCAAAGTCCACTAAGAAAGGGAAAGACTGGCCACATATTTCTCTGTGCGTTCATTTCTCTGTGCATTCATTTCTCTGTGCATTCATTTCTCTGTACATTCATTTCTCTATGCATTCATTTCTCTGTGCATTCATTTCTCTGTGCATTCATTTCTCTGTGCATTCATTTCCCTGTGCATCATTTCTCTGTGCTTTCATTTCCCTGTGCATGCATATCTCTGTGCATGCATTTCTCTGTGCATGCATTTCTCTGTGCATGCATTTCTCTGTGCATGCATTTCTCTGTGTATGCATTTCTCTGTGCATGCATTTCTCTGGGCTAGCATTTCTCTGTGCATTCATTCCTCTGTACATTTATTTCTCTGTGCTAGCATTTCTCTGTGCATTTATTTCTCTGTACATTCATTTCTCTGTGCATTTATTTCTCTGTGCATTCATTTCTCTGTGTATTCATTTCTCTGTGCTAGCATTTCTCTGTGCTAGCATTTCTCTGTGCATGCATTTATTTGTGCGTTCATTTCACTATGCATTTATTTGTCTGTGCATTCATTTCACTATGCATGCATTTCTTTGTGCATTAATTTCTCTGTGCATTATTTCTCTGTGCATGCATTTATCTCTGCATTCATTTCTGTGCATGCATTTCTCTGTGTATTCATTTCTCTGTGCCTTCATTTCTCTGTGCATTCATTCCAGAAAAATGTGAGGATCCTAGCACTTCATGAACCCATAGTAAGTTCCTTCTGTTTGTGTATGTGTATGTGTATGCAGAGATGTGGCATTACCGACGTCTGAAGAAAATACCATGGACAGATAACAAGCAGGTGGAGGTTAGCATGGCCGAATAGGTAAGAGTGCTCGCTCTTAAAACTTCTGGTGTGCTGATGTTGAGGCAGTGGGTTCAGCCCCTACACCAGTCAATTGGACTAAAATTTTGACTTCTTGTCCTTGACTTGGGGGTGTAAATTACAAGTATCTCTGAAGTCTGAGTTGGTTCGCTTGATGGTGAGGGACACTGGTAATAGAGAAAGCTAATTCAAACACAAAATCAGCCCAGTGTCCTCCTTAGTAGCAGCATGAGTATAGACTACACTTACGTTCACAGCGAGTGAATGAAAATGGAAAAAACAATAACACGCATAACACAGATATTGATTCCAAATGAAGGGGTGCTAGATGGACTTTGCAGATCTGTACACGTACACTGTTTTGTAATATTTTATGCTTCTTTAATGTTCTGGTCAAAATACACACATCATATAATTTTATATCTTCACCTCTTCTCCCACTGATTTTTCCAGTTGTCAATGTTTTCCAATGCCTCTTTTCTTATTATATGACCAAAGAATGTTGTTTGTCTCTTTCTTATAGTTATATATAATGTTCTTCTTTCATTAGCCTCGCAATGGCAATTATTGTTACTTACTCTAACAGTCCAATTACATCTGTTTATTATTATTGCAGGTGGGCTTTACCACAATTCAATTTTTATATTCACAAGCTAGATTAGTCTAAACAAGTCTACTCAACAATTCACAATGTGTGTGTGTGTGTGTGTGTGTGTTTGTGTATCTGTGAGCACACATGCACAAATAAACGCAACCTCGTGAGAAATAAATAAAACAGTCGTCCTTGGCTTGTGGATGTAAATTACAAGTGCCTCAAAAATCAGAGTGAGTTCACCTGATGGCGAGGGACACTGGTAATAGGGAAAGCTAATCCACAATAAAAATCAGTCCTATGCACGTCCCAGCAGTGGCAACTACTAGAATTAGTAGTGCATGTATGGACTATGCTTAAGTTCAAAGCGAGCGAGCGAATACACACACCCATGCACGCACGTACGCACGCACACACACAAATACAACATCAATACCTAGCAAATCCTCATCCTCTTCTGTCTGCACCATTAACTCCTTCAAGGCTCGCTTCTGGTCTTCAGAAAAGCTATAACCTTCAGCATCAGATTCTCTGTCATTGTCTGAATGTTCGTCACTAGACTGCTCCTTTTTTGTGTTTTCCACTTCCTGTTGGCCCTTTTCGACATCTCCCTGGGAGTTACTTCCCCTCTCTAGTATAGTGGATTCACTTGTCTGATGATTAATACAACATGGTTTAAAATAAACTAAACACATCTGAAGGTTATGGCAATACGTAAAAAATAATTCATAAACTTTAAAAAATTCTTAAAAGTCGAAAGGATTAACTTCATTGCACCATATTTTATCCCATATGGCTTGGTCTCTTTCCGCAGGGCAGCCTGCATCGCAGAAAGCATGAACTCTGTAGCTCCAGCAACAACCCCCAGGAGTCTCTGAATAAAATGCACTAGTGAGCCGAAAGATGTAGCCCGGAATCAAACCCATAAACTTTGGAGTGCGAGACAGGCGGCTTGACCACTTTGCCATGGAGACTCCCAATTCATAAACTATTTAAATGTGAGTCATGGACCATTTCACAATCACTAGAGAAGAAAATCAGAGTTTTTTGTTTTTTTAACTTATGTGCCAAATAAAAGTGTTTAGAATATCGTGGAACAAGAAAAAGAAAAATATTCACATTTTACAAGATCTGAACATCAAAGACATCTGACTCATAAGCAGCATTATGCCTTGGAAATTGAAATATTTAGGCCATATTAAACCTCACAGGGACTTGCAATGAACAGCATCAGAAAGCAAGCAATCATGGCAACTACTACACATGTTAACTGGAAGAATAAGCAAGAGTCAACCAGCACGAAGTTGAACAAAGGACACTGTAGACAGTCTGGGCAAGAGGATACATGAGGTAGGAGATCTGGCCAGCAATTGAGAAACTTTTGGTGAAACGTGATGAGAGCGATGTTCTCCTAAGGATCTGCTATATGATGACAATGTTGATTTCAACATCTGGAAAGCGAGGATTACATCAATTATTTCCTCAGTCTTCCTTCTTCCAGCCTGAGGGTGGAGTGGCTTAGAGGTATGGTATCCATCTCTAAGTTGAGCAAACATGGTTCAATTCATGGTCTGGAGGTCAGCATGGCTGAATGGTTAGTAGCGTTCACTCTTAAACTCCTGGTGTCTTGATGGCAAAGAAGTGGATTCAACTGATACACCAATCATTTGGATAGGCGGTAAATGACAGTTGACAGTATATATGGGATTAGCACCATATATTTAATGTGCCTCAAGGTGTTGGTTGGTTGGAGGGTTAGTTGGTGGGTTAGTTGGTGGGTTGGTTGGTGAGTTAGTGACTTAGTTAGTGGGTTAGTTAGTGGGTTTGTTGGTAGGTTTATTGGTGGGTTAGTTGGTGGGTTAGTTTGTGGGTGGGTTGGTTGATGCATTGGTGGGTTTGTTGGTGGGTTAGTTGGTGGGTGGGTTGGTTGATTAGTTTGTGGGTGGGTTGGTTGATTAGTTGGTGGATGTGTTGGTTGATGAGTTGGTGGGTTAGTTGGTGAGTTAGTTGGTTAGTTGGTGTCTTGGTGGGTTGGTTAGTTAGTTATCTGATGGGGTATGAGCCTTGCACTCCAAAACAAGACCATAGGTGCTCAGATCTCCCCAACATATACATCGGCATCCGGCGGCTAATAGTGCCAGTTCTGTGTTGGCTGACAAGGTCCCCTCATCCTCCAGATGTGCTCCTGTGTCTGGCTGTGCCAATTCCAACTTCCAAGTCTCTCATTCTGGACAACGAAGTGAATTCCCTGGTGTCAAGGTCCTCCGCTCTCGGCATTTCTCTAAGGGCAATACCTCGCAGTATGTAAAAGGGGTCCTAAATTTCTTTATATTTTACCCACAATTGAATATTTATAGCAAGCCATGAGCCTGGTTTACAGATATTTACAATCTATGGAAATGCTGCACTTAGATTCCCTTTGTATGGTCTATAAGAGGTCACTGTAGCACTTATGGATATATCCTTGCGAAATGAAAATAACTGTTGTGGTGTGTCTTGAGTCTGAGAAATTCAGGCTACCTGTCTAGTCACCGCAAACTGTAGGTTAGGGTTTTCTTTTTGCCCCCGACAGAAAAAAAAATCCACACCTTACTGAGGATTTGAGTCTGGGTCTCCTGAAGGAGAACCCGGCTTTCTAGCCACTCGGCCAGTTAAAATGGACACACAAAACAGTTAAAATCGACATACAAAACAGTTGAAATGGACACACAAAACAGTTAAAATAACCATATAAAACTGTTTAACCTGACATAATTAAAAACTGCTCAAACATAAAATGACAGTACAGCTAACCTCAAGGGAAACAGGTGCCGGTGTGTAGTCTGTCACAAAATCTAGGTAACCCCTGAAGATGCCTGTGCCATTGCTGCCAGCACTGTTTATATTGTTGTTGTTGTTACTGCTTCCGTCAGGACTAGACTCCATAAAGTCATCTGTTACACAGACAGAAGTTAGTTGCATATCATTTACAGAACGTAGCAGTTAACCCCAGCATATTTTGGTTGTTCGTGATTCCTGGACAAGTTTACGTTCAGTAGTTTACCATTGCTTTCTGAATGACTGGCACCCATACCATTTCATAAAAAACCAACATGAGGCAGTCTGCTGCCAAATCACCGGCAGTTGTGTTTTGAATGTGGTATGCGGGATTACGAACTGCGTCTGTAACCCCTTCGCCACAGAGCTGGTTACAGACAGGAGACAATGTTAAAAAACATCACTCTTGTGTTATCAGAGCCCATATGGGAAGCACAAAATAGTAACAATAACCGCCCATACATGTCATAAAAGGCAACTAAGGCGGATTGGCATAGATTGGCTACTGCATCCCATAAACAAATTTCAGCTGCAAACCCCAACAAAATCATGAACAATTTTATAAGGGGAGGGAGGGGGGGGGGGGGGCTAGGCTCCATTGGCAGATGGAAGGAGAAGAAGAAGGAGAAGGCTGTTTATCTTCATCATCATCATCTTCCACCGTCAAGCATCGTGGGGAGGAATAGTTGACGTTCCACTGCCCGATGGATGGTACTGGTTAGTGTCATTCTGTGTGATTGTACAATGTCTTTGTTCAGCCCCATGTTGTCAGCTATTCTGACCAATGCCTTCGAAAACAATTACATTGGAATAGATATAAACTACCACATGGATGGAAAGTTGTTCAATCTTAGAAGGCTGTAAGCTAAAACCAAAAACTACTAGTGGCACTGTCAGAGAGCTCCTGTTTGCTGATGATTGCGCTCTATATGCCAACTCAGAGGTAGACATGCAATACATTTCAGCTTTCTCACATGCCTGTGCCAACTTTGGGCTCAATATCAACTTGGAGAAGAATGTATTTATGCACCAGCCATCTCCAGGGATCCCTACAAGCCATCTTAGAACTCATGCCTCCAAACTTTCAACCCCACTGAATGAAATGAATGGTCATCATTATTCTTGATGGACAAACACCATAATGTCTTTGATGTTGTCAATCTATTTTCTTCTAGGGTGTCCTCTTGCTCTTGTATCAGATCTTCTTTGATGTAGCACCAGTGCTGGTAATTGATGGTGTTGCATTCTAACAAGATGGCCGAACCCACTGATCTTCTGTCTTTCAGTATATGTGGCACAAGGTGTTGATCCCACTGTCAGTCTGATAACAACATTTCTTACTCGATCTCAGATAGTTAAGTCGACAGCTCTTCTCAGACATCACATCTCGCAGGTGTTGAGTTTGCGTAAGTTTGATTTGGATAAGTCTGACAATTGTAGCGTATGTTTTGCATGAATATGCTCTTTTTTATCTGTCATTTGGCGGACATAGAAAACTGTTAAAGACTTAACACTACAGTAAGTAAGCTGCAATGGCATAATGGTTTAGCGCACCTGCTAATCAAGGCAGTGGTCTTGGTTCAATCCCTAAGAATGGCAGGATTATTTTTTTCTGACCGCCATGGCTGAGTTCGACCAAGTCTTATATAGACGTACTGGATCATTTTCAAAACTGTCTGGAAATGAAAAGTGGCGAGGAAGATAACTGGACAATTCACTTCATCATGTCACCCAGTTTAGAATAAGTGAAAGCCTAACATGTATCTGCTAAGGCACTAATTTTACTACAGTAACATTGTTACAACCCAGATGTATGAAATCCTGACTATTTGACAAGTGGTTCTGAAAACTGAAACCTTTTCAACATGAGAAATTCGTTCAAAGATATTTAAGAACACTAATCCTCTTCATTATGTACCCTGCCAACTGGTGTAGGTGTTCATGACTCTCCAGATCTCAGTCTTGGGTGTTCTGGATCAACTCTGCTGATGATATTCTTCCATGCCACCATATCAGCACATCCAGCATCTCTGTGTCACTTCTTCCAGCCGTCACAATGTGTTTCATTGCCTCACTTCTCATGACATGATCTATTCTATTCTATTCGTAATCTGTCACACGCAATTGATAACTGCCCCTTGGTATTTAACTTTATCAACTTGGTGGGAGTCTGTGGTGAATGTGGTGATGTAGTTACATCATCTGCCTCATGCTCCGAAGGTTGGGGGTTCAATTCCAAACTTTGTTCAATTCAAGAGTGCATTTTTCAAACTCCTGGGAGTTGTCACTGAAGCTACAGAGTTCATGCTTTGTGCAATGCTTTCAGCAGAACGCTCTGTGGAAATAGTCGGAGCCATATGGGGTAAACCCGGGTGCAATGAAGTCGAACCTCTTGCCTTTTAAACCATTTATGTAATATTTATCAACTTGGTTCATTCATTCATTCATTTATTAGCATGTCCTTTGCAGAACCTCGCTCCCATAACAACCTTCCGGAAAACCTCTCAATCATAAGCAAGATGTCCCGCGTCTGATACACCCATCTGGAGATCATCTGCCACATCCTGCACCCATCTTCTCTTTGGCCTTCCTCTTCCTCTCTTCCCAGGCATATACCCCTCCATTATTGTTCTCTCCAAACTTGGTTAAGGCTTAAGAAAGCATTTTCCCTTCTATCATTATATCTCATTTTCGTGTCATCTGTTTCTTTGATATAACCATTCAGCACTCTTCCGATTGACGGGTCTAAATAGTTCCGCAGTGAATAAGTCAGGGGTTAAGGGTTAGGGTTAGTGTTAAACTAACACTGACCCTAACCCTTAACCCTAACTTATTCACTGCGGAACTATTTAGACCCGTCAATCGGAAGAGTGCCTAACCATTCTTTTCCCACTTGCTACTTGAAACTTTATATTCAAACAAAGTATTAATACTACTATTAATAGTAAGTTAAAAAGTAGCAGTAGAAATGAGTAGTTAGTATAGGAGGAGACATGCGAGAAATAAACTAAACTTTAAATATCAATCAATTTAAAACGTAACAGTAGTTTAGTTAGTAACACTAACAAACACACACGTAAAATCCTTACAAGGTGCAGGAGTTCACTCACCCATTTCTCATTCTGTAAAACAAAGTATACATCAACTACAAATATGCATAATAATTTGAATAAACACAGGACTGCATCTGTCCATCTAATGTCACTATTTGAGGATCTAACTTTCCACTAGTCTCATTGAGAGTTGCTGAACAACAGCATCGGCCATATTTGTTTGGCGTCGGTGTCAAGGAAATGGGATGTAACTACAGGCAGAGCTAGGAGTTTTTACCTCCTCTTCTTATAGTTCAAGCCGAGTGGCTTTGGTGATCATGTCTGCTCACAGCCTTCTGTCTCTTGTACTGACAACCTTCTTATATCATCACACATCGACTCTACGCGCTATCGAGAACAAGTCACCTAATCTGAAGCCTGACACGTGGGAGAAAATGGCACGTCGCAAGAATAATTCCAGAGGACACCCGACATTCAAAATGAGCAGCTTGGAAGCCGTAAAGACCATCAAGAAGATGCAAGAAGAGAACATGCCTGCGAGCTGCAGAAAAATGCCAGAACCTGAAACAATCGTAAAGGAAGTTACCACTCCAACACCAGCTGAAGCCGCTGCCGTCGCTGAACCGACGCCTGAGATTACAACTACAATTGAAGCCAGCAGCAGCCGGGAAGTTCTCAACAGCACCAAGGTGATGCAGCCCAGTTTACCAAAGACCTCCACACAGGAGGAAACAACAACAACTGAGGATTTCACCGGCAAAATACTGCTAAAACAGACAAGCGTTGGAGAAGCCAAATTGTCGGCGCTACCATCAGGCAAGATACTTAGTCTGTTGGAAAATGAGCTGGGAAGAATCAGCATCGACCAGCCGCGCAAGACACCTGATGGAGTAATTTAGTGGTATCCATCAACAAAAACCCAAAGACCACAGCACTTATGCAGAAGATTGCACAAGAAGAGAAAGCCGTCATCCAGCCCCACCACGGCATCATATTGGAAGCCACGTGGCACCGCACAAGTAAACGATGGGTTATTAAACGAGTCAAAACCCATCTCACCAATGACCAGATCAGAGATATGCTGACGAGGGAGAACAAGAAACTCAAGATCACCGGTGCTGAGGGGATCATCGGCAAGAATAGCATCCCCTCCACAGTCGTCATCGTAACATCGAAGGACCGAGTGATCCCTCAAGTCATTAGATGGGACAAAAAAGATCAAGTTCCAGAGCACTACATACCGAGAGGGCTGCAGTGCTCTGAGTGCCAGAAATTTTGGCACACCCGTGCCACCTGCAAGAGCGAGGTAGAGATATGTAGACACTGCTCTGGACCCCACCCATACAGCTAATGCCAGCAAGAAAAGATCGACAAGGACTTCAGGGGGCCTAACCCTAACAGAAAGTGCGCCAAGTGCTTCAGCACCCACGGCGCCAGGTACCTCGGCTGCCCCTGCGGCCAAGACAGCAAGGAAGCCATGAAGATCACCATCAAATCCAACCTACCATATAAAGAGGCTAGGAGGCAGTACGAGGCGACCAATCGACTTACAAAAAGTGACAAAGCACAAATGGAAGGCCAACTGAAGGACCTGAGATCACAGTTCGACAGCATGGAGAAAGAAAAAGACAACACAAGAAACACAGATAACGACCGTTCAGCGCATCCTGGACGAACTGAAGCAGGTTCGGCAGAAGATTGAGCAGGATGTCGCTCGAATGGTTGCTATATAGGCTGAGACAGACGAAACGTAATCAAAAATTCAAGAAGAAAGAGAAAAGACAGAAGAAACTCTTATACAGATCCAAGAAGAAAGATAACAAATAGAACTACTCAAGTCACAGAACGAAACACCAGAAGCATAAGATGCAAAGGCCCAGACAGAAGAAGAAACAACACAAGAAGAAATATAATTGGAGGAAGAGAACCAGAACGACAGCGACCAAGACCAAGAATGGACGGGGGTCGGGATAAGAAACTGCTGGTCACCTCATGGACCGAATGGTCAACCCAAACACGACACAAGGCATCAGAGAAGATCCAGACAATACGCAGATAGACCAAGACGGGGAAATAAGTGGAACACCGGGAGAGACGACAACTGGTAAAGCTCCCTGAAGGAAACAGCACCATATGACGTGGTGGGTACACAATTACTCCAGGCCTCAACAAGTGCGCGACTCTGACCAGACATGAAGAACCTAACAAGAAAGGAACGAACACAATCAACCCATCAGAAGCCGGGAAGATGACAACAAATAGCCCAATCTACGAAAGACAAACTACAAGCTACACCATAAAGACCCCAATTATAGCCAAGTCGAAAACTCGAAGGCTCAAATGGGGTATTAAAAAAGAACGAACGAACGTATGTCTTTGGTGATCATGTCTACCCACAACCTTCTGTTTCGTGTACTGACAACTTTCTTATAGTACATGCCGTGTGGTGGTCATGTCTGTCCACAGCTTACTGTCTCATGTACTGCTTATGGGAATGTCCCGAATGCTGTGATGTCGGTTCCTAAATCAATCAATCAGTCTCATTTAGTATGTTATTGTTACACTTGCAACTTTCTTATAGTACATGCCGTGTGGTGGTCATGTCTGTCCACAGCTTACTGTCTAATGTACTGCTTATGGGAATGTCCCGAATGCTGTGATGTCGGTTCCTAAATCAATCAATCAATCTCATATAGTATGTTATTGTTACACTTGCACCGTTGTGTTCAGCAGTGATCCGTCCTAGAAATCTAGCAGAGAACTTCAATTCTGACCCTTTACCCCTCAAGGCAGAGTCGTCGGTTCAGTTTACATTAGCATCCTTACTTCAGGCACTTCATTAGCTGCTCCGATCTTCTGCATAGTAAATCTACCATTGTACAGCAAATAATAACTGTGCCTGTCCGTTGATGAATCACAAACGTCCTTGCGCGCTTGTTGTGCTGCTCTTTTGTTGCTACATGGATATATTAGTCAAAAATAGGACGCGAAGGTGTTTCCAAGGCACCGGGGCCAGGTTCTATACTGGCCAAGACCTAATAACACGTCCTAGTCGTACGTCCTGGGCAACAGGTCCCTTCGGGGTCCCGGCTAACGTGGTAGGATCACTGATTCTTCCGAAGTTGGAGAGTATCTGCCTGCACGGCGAGGAACTACCAGTCTGCACACCAATAAGCCAGACATGGGACAACAAATCTCAGGTCCTGTATGACATCACACTGATGTTGAACTACAGGAGGTCTTCATCCGACATACAGGACCTTGCGCTGGAGCTGTAATTGGGACGGAGCGCTTATGGGAATGTCCCGAATGCTGTGATGTCGGTTCCTAAATCAATCAATCAATCAATCATAGCCAGCGAACACAAGCAAGCAAGCGGGATATCACTGGTTAAAATCTTAATATAAGTGACAACTTTCATAAATGTATGACATAGACAAAGTTAATGTAATGCCTTCTGTGTAGTCCTGCTGAGTATAATTCACAAAGGCAGATAATTAAAATGTATATATTCTTATGAGACCTGCAAACATAAAACTTATTACCATAATGAGTTAATTGCAATTAAGAACTAGCTGGAACAAAAGGGGTTAATATACATAACTTTGTGTACATAGACATAAGTTTAAATATGCTTTATATATTTAGTTTACTTTATAGCAACGTATTTATAAATATCTTATTTCTTTATGAATTTAAATACTTTATATTGTAAAATAATCATGGGCGAAAATTGCTTACGAGTGTTTCTGTATGGGTGATGTCCATTGTCCATACGTGGTAGAAAAATGGCGGCGCGTGCAAACATGGCAGTTGGTGTTACCGGCTTGCTGTTGTTTCTTATCGTTGCTGAAGCTCAGAGTATAGAAGACAGCTGCCACTCCTTTGCTGGGGGACAGGTTTACCCACAGGAGACCAAACGTACCAGCGGGCATTCGATTCAGTGGAGCCAGGCTGTGAGTAAGTCTGACCTGTGACTTGAGTCCAGATGCATAGCTTAGCTGAAGAATAACGCCCGTCCTCACGGCCCTGCAAATGTGATTTTTCAAATCATACGTACGATAACAACATCATAAAGGCAATTGCAATCTTGCTACGACTGTGAATGTTGATGCTATATCTTCCTCAACAGTACTAGAATATTTTAACATATTCGCCGTTTGCAGCTTTGTTTCTTTCTTCGTGATAATCAGTCATGTTTTGTGTCTTAGCCGTTTTGATGAAAATCTCTTTGAAATAATGTCTAATTTCTCCAAAAATGTGTTGGACAGAGGTGACAAAATGAAATTCAGTGGTATCTCATGCAAATTCTACATCATTTGTAAGCAAATAAAAGTCTGTATGTGGATTTATTGTGTCCTCAAGTCGTTCAAATGACAAATAGAAGAGCAAACACTATATCATATCTTAATAATTAATAATATCTATATCAGTATCCAGTATACTTAGTTTTGTGTCATATGCCACACCCACAATGTTGACAAATATATATATATATATATATATATATATATATATATATATTATATATATATATTAACAAAACTATCAACTGTCGCTCACTTCAAATTTCTGCATATTTACAAAACTACCAACTCTTTCTCACTTTTAATAGCTGCATATTTACATAATTACCAATTGTCTCTCACCTCAGATATTTGCATATTTACAAAACTACCAACTCTCTAACCTTTCATATCTATCTAGTTACATACTGCCAACTATCTTGTGTATTGCTTACTTACAGTTTCTTTTTGCTAGTCCTACTTTTGATTAACTAAACCACCTGGCTCAAGATCTAGTTTTGATTAATTAACTCAAGATCAATTTATCTACTTTTTATTAACTAAATCACTTTGCCTACTTTTTATTAACTAAATCATCTAACTCAAGATCTTGTTTGTCTACTTTTGTATTAACTAAATCATGTAACTTGGGATCTAGTTCTCCTACTTTTGATTAACTGCATAACCTGAATCAAAATCTGGTTTTGATTAACTAAATCACCTTCTCAAAAATCTAGTTTTGATTAACTAAATCACCAGACTTAAGACCCCTTACCTTTACAAGCCACATCTCAACGCTAACTGTCGCATGAATGACTACGAGTTCTGTGCTGTGTTTTGAGAATAGGACATCTTTATTCCCGTTGCAGACATCTGTTGCTTAAGCTCCCCTATGCTGTGAGCTTTCATATCAAGCTCAGACTTAATAACCCACCCAAATATGATATTAATTTCACACTTCCTGTGTGCCATGTGTGGTCTGTTGTGGTGGTGATTACTTTTGTGTGTACAGGATATCCATGTTCCTCATTCAGCCCTTGTACTGCTTTTGAGGGTGTGCAGGAGTGTGTGCATTAGGACATAAGAAATGGGCACTTTAGCTAGTTGATAGGGAGCTTCACTGATGGGTTGTCAGATGAGGGTTTGACCTGCCTTTGTCATCTCACTGAGGGACAGACTGGTCATCTATTGCTCTGTGCATTCAGACCTACACCATGTGATGGCGGTATCACATGACAGACCTATAGCAAGTTTCTGCTTTGAGACTATCACAGGTATAGATAGAATCATGGCAAATACTGCCTTTGGGGTGTTAGGCCTTCAACATATTCTAGGCTTGGGAAGAGGGTGTCATTCTAGGCTTGGGGTGGGAGTGTAAAGTTTAAGCTTTCAGCAAATTTAGGGTCAGTTTAGGTGTAAAGTTTAGGACTTAACATGTTTTAGGCTTGGGGTGGGGTTTAAGGTTTAGGATTCAGTATGTTCAGGGGTGTAAAGTTTAGGCCTTCAATATATTGTAGGCTTGGTGTGGAGGTGTAAAATTCAGGACTTAAGTATATTCTAGGCCTGGGGTGGGGGGGTGTAAGGTTCAGGACTTCAGTAGATTCTAGGCTTGTGGTGGGGGTGAAAAGTTTAGGCCTTCAGTATATTCAACATATTCTAGGCATGGAGTGGGGGTATAAAGTTTAGGCCTTCAGTATATTCTAGGCTTGGGGTGGGGGTGTAAATTTAAGGACTTCAGTATATTCTAGCCGTGGGGTGGTGGTGTAAAGTTCAGGACTTAGTATATTCTAGCCGTGGGGTGGGGGTGTAAAGTTCAGGACTTCAGTATATTCTAGGCTTGAGGATGACATGTTCTCTTCATTATCTTTCTTTTCCAGACAATTCCTGAAAAGTATCCAGTACCTAATATATGCGACTGGCTCGACCCCAGAACCATACTTGCTGGGTTGGGGTGGGTCACTATCTTTCATCATCATCATGTGTCTTGATGATGAATGTGGGTGATCATGGTTTACCATCATACGATCATCAGTCTTAGATCAGCTCTGATTATGTCTTGTGGCCAAGCCATCTCTCTGCTTTCCCATTGTTTTTTCCCCATCAATTTTATCAGTTGTCACCAAGTTTTCCAGTTTATTTCTCCTTATAACACAAAAAATAATCTAGACTGTCTAATTCCTCTAATAATTTATATTTTCCCATTTGCTTCTTGTGAAACAGCCTCTGTTTGTCTTCTGTCAGTCCATTGTTTGAATGTTCATAAGGAACAACATTTCCACTCAGCTTTTCTGCTAATTGTACTTGTTACACATTAACATTATATGTTCTATGTAGCACTTAACACTTTTTCTCACTGCAATTGAAAGCTTTATAAAAATTTTTGGTCAGTATATTTCATATCTTGCAAAAGGCTATCTGTGCCTTAGCAAGTCTTGTTCTAATCTCTACAAGGCACCTTCCATCAGATGTTATGAAGAATCATCTTTACATACCTAATATGATACTTGTAATATGAAAGTTTGATCATCTTTGTGAAGCTATGAGATGTGTTCATGACAGATGAGATGACTGGAATTTCGTTGAATCTTACAAGTCACATTTTGTGTTCAGTTTTTTGTTGTTGACTAATTAATCCAGACTGCCAGGAGAGAATTGTGCGGCAGGAAAAGACCACAAGATCTGGCTGACCTTGGTACCCCAGGGTCAGGTGGACACATCAGATTATAACTGTTACCGATAGTATTGGGGCTCTTTGCTGACTGTTGAAGATGAGAACAGAGCATATGTGGGAATGTTCCAAGTGCTATGGTGTTGGTTAGCATATGTGGGAATGTTCCAAGTGCTATGGTGTTGGTTAGCATATGTGGGAATGTTCCAAGTGCTGTGGTGTTGGTTAGCATATGTGGGAATGTTCCAAGTGCTATGGTGTTGGTTAGCATATGTGGGAATGTTCCAAGTGCTATGGTGTTGGTTCTTGACTCAACTCAATTCCAGATTGCCCACCATGTACACACAGAATTCAATTGATGATGTTTCAACGTTTCCTTACAGTTTCCAAAGCTGCTCCAGATTGGAATGGAACTGCTGTGATCAATGGGGAATTCAAAGACATCAAACTTTCTGACTTCAAAGGCAAATACCTTGTCTTTTTCTTCTACCCTCTCGACTTGTAAGTCATTTTTTAAGAAAATTAACATGTGTAGTAAGGAAATTACCATTTGTATTAAGGAAATTACCATTGGTAGTAAGCAAATTAACATGTGTAGTAAGCAAATTAATATGTGTATAAGCAAATTAACATGTGTAGTAAGCAAATTACCATTTGTAGTAAAGGAATTATAATTTTTAGTAAGGAAATTACCATTTGTATTAAGAAATTAACATTTGTAGTAAGCGGCTGGCCAGATGGCTTGAATGTCGGGCTTGCCTTTGGGAGACCCGTGTTAGAATCGGTAAGGTGGGGATTTTTTTTTCTGTCAGGGGAAATAAGAACAACCTTAACTTGCAGAGTTTGCAGCAGCTGCACAGGCCAGGCTCAAGATACCCCCCCCCCCCCCTCCCCCGTCCTACACTGCAAGGTACTATAGGCAGTAGATGACAGTTTTTTACAGTAAGCAAATTACTAAATTATTCTAAACATGGTCACTATACCACTGTGTGTTACCCTTAACCCTACCAGACCTGAGGCACTGAACCTAACTGTCCCTATAACCTGGGCTCCTGAGCATTAAAGAGGAAAACAAACAAAACATGACATAGAAAAATGTTAGTTACATGCAAACAAGTTGTTAGAATAAGATGTAACTTGGAGACATTGTAGAAAATAGGTCTACCTTTTACTTAGCGCCAATATTTCACCTTTGTGTGCCAATCCAGTCTGAATAAACCAAAGTATCGATCACCTGTTGGACTGTGAAAAGCCTAGACCTACTTCGCTTTCTTGTTGAAGTGCTTGGTTCATCAGCCGCTCGTTTCATTGTGAATTTTCAGAATTTTTTCACATTAAACCACCCAAAGTCAATTCAAACCTATGGGGGCAGACATTTGCAATGGCTAACCATGAGGTTTGACCAAGATTGGTTAGTTATTTTTTAATTTTGTGACGCATTTTTTTCCCCACGTACTAGGCAAAATACCGAAAATTGGGTACAGCAGTATAGCGGCAGATTAGGAAATTACCGAAAAATTGGTTCAGCGGTCTGGTAGGGTTAAGGGAAAGCAAAGAATAGTACAGTGTAACCCAGCATGCATGTCATAAAAGACAGCTAAGGAGGGTTGGCCTAAGGCTTGGCTACCTCATGCTGGAGAAAACTTTTGCTATAAAATTCATTCAATCAGGAGCAAATCTACAAGGGGTGGAGCTTTAGTTGGTTGTGGCCGAATGCTCCATTCAGAGATGAGTAAGTCTACAAAGGGCGGGGCTTTAGTTGGTTGTGGCCCAATGCTCCATTCATTGATGAAGAGCTGTAAAAGAAGATGGTCACAGTATCATTCTATAGGAGATGAAGTGGTTTGCAGGTGCACTGTTATGCCTTAAACTCAAACAGATATGGCTTGATTCATGGTCTGGATGTTATGGATTTTAACAATGTGAAGTTTGGGAGCAGAGAGTGAAGCATTAGACAGGTGGGACTGTTGTTTTAAAGAATCTGGCAATATCTTTCATGAGATGAGCGAGAATTTTAGCTGAATCGTGAATATCCAGCACCACAGTGTTCCGCACTGTAGAAATGTGTACCAACCAATGGGCACTATTGGTAATGTTCAGGAGGAGCTGTCTAAATTTGTCAGCCAGTTGGAAGCATATTAGTCGTCATCTAGTGGCATGACCTGTGCACAACTTGCTCTCTATTGTAAGCCTCCGCAGCTGTCACATTTAAATGATCACATCTTGGATCCATCTATATTTCTTTTACCTTTTTCTTCTCTATCTCTCCTGCGCACTTCTCTCCAAAATTGTCTTTTCTAGACTTTCCTGTCTGTTTACATGTCAGAATATATAATTTTCTTCATTTTTTGTTTGTCTTTCTAATCTTCAATATATGCTTGTTGAATACATCTTTTTCTGTCACTGAATGTTTAATACTTTGTTGTATGATGTGTAAATACTTACATAAATTTCCATTTATGTTATCATTCCAGCACATTTGTGTGTCCAACTGAGATCATCGCTTTCAGTGACAGCATGGCTGATTTCCGTAAGATCAACACAGAGGTAGTCGGTTGCTCCGTCGACTCGCAGTTTACTCATCTAGCCTGGTCAGTTCATGTTAGGACTTGTTGTTGTGTCCCTGTGCTTTATCTTCATTTGTGCTTTAATGTAATAATCTGTTGTTTATTTTAACTCTTTATTGATGTAATTATATGTTGTTGTAATGTCAGACCTTAGATATGGTTGAACTACCGTATGACAGTAGATGGTGGTACTACCTGCTTTCTGTTAGCGCCAAATGTTGGGCAGTGCTCACCAAACCTGACACCCCACATTGTGCCAATGACTTTGAGAGTAGCAGAGTGTATGAGCCTTATCCTGGTGCGAGGAAATTTAACCTAAGACATGTCATGGCAGGGCAGACCAGGCCCTAAGCCTTATCTGGTCTAGGGTTGAAGCTCCTACAGGCACATTGCTTTGCTGAACTTGCAGTTTGTCTTGTTCAAGATGTATTGGTGCTACCTTTCCTCTTGGAGTAAACTGGGTGGGTCGAGAGAGGGATCAAGCTGCATGGGCAACTAATAGGCTCTGCATTTCAGCCCAGATTGTGTACTATGGAGAGGTATAACTCCATTCCAGGCCTTACTGCATGGGTTGTAGTTATGGCTTATTTGAAGCACAATGTAACAAACTATCGTCTGTCCAGATGGCATGGTGCCAGTGATATTTTTGTAACATTTATTTCTGTTTGTCATGATAAAGTTACTGGTGTGGTGGTCTGTTATATAACTATTTATTGAAATAATGATTAGTTTTGTTTCAAGCATTAATGAAGTTAAATCTGTTGCTTTGACTGTCCTGAATGCTGTACCCCTGTGATAGTTGGTGAATGCCGGTGATAGTTGGTGAATGACAGTGATAGTTAGAGAATGCCAGTGATAGTTGGTGAATGGACTGTTATTTTACCTCAAGGATAACCCACGAAAGATGTATATGATGTCCTTTTAGAGACAGCAGAGAGTAATTGTGAGAGTAGTAAGTGGCAAGATTAAACCAGAAATCCGGGAAGGTTAACCCGGTCAACAAATGCCCGCAGAAGTCGGATGTGTCGGCCTAACGGCGCAAGAACGCAGCTCTGCTGTGGACAGGCACAACGCAATCACGTCCGAAAAAAAACTCCGGATGAACGAAGAAGAAGAAGAAACCAGAAATTAGTGATGAACAGTGTGGATTTGTAGGGGAAAAGGGTGCAAATAGTGCCATATAAATTCTCAGGACACTTAGAAAGAAGGTAAAGCAGATATGTACTTATGCTTCACAGACTACTTAAAAGAATATAACAGTGAGGAAATAAACTACCACAAGAATTAAACATCAATGTCAAAGATATGCATACAATAAAGAACAAATATTGGCAGCAAACAGCAGCCATAAGAATTAACAACTATTGAGGAACATTTCAGTGCATATAGAGGGTGTCAGACAAGGTTATGTCCTATATTGTGCTTTATTTTCATTATTCAGAGCGCATACAATATATATAGAAACTATGCCAGGGATCCCATTTGGAGGACATAATATAAATAACTAATGTTATGCTGATGACACTATCTTGATAGCAACAAGTCAGAAGGATTTACAGAAAATTAAATATGCTTGAATATGAAGAAGACAGAAGTTATGTTGTGTCAAAGACATAGATTCTGCAGAAATTCACACATCTAGACACATGAATAACATCAGATGGAAGATGTATCATGGCGATAAAATAACAGCATAGGGCAAGTAAATTTATAAAATGAAGAACATCTTATGCAATAAGTCCTGGTCACTGCAGGTTAGAAAAAGAATTCCTGAATGTTACATAGGATAAGTTTTTAACATACGGCTGCAAATCCTGGACAGTTAGTTAAAATTAAAAAAAGACACAAAAATCCCTAGAGTTGAGATGAGTCAAGAACTGACATCACAGCACTCGGGACATTCCCATAGTGCTCCGTTCTTATCTTCAACAGCTAGCAAAGAGTTCCAATACTAATGGTACCAGTAGCATTCTGATTATGTGTCTGTCTGGACTTTTCTCAGAGTTTTTTGAGTGTCGACCAGATCTGCTGGTCACTTCCTGCAGCACCATTCTCTCCAAGCTGTGATGATGTATCTGTTCTTCTACACCAGGGGTGGGCAAACTTTTTGTGCGGAGGGCCGCATTGACAAATGTAAAGCTTTTAGTGGGCTGCATATATATATATATATGTCCATTTTGTTTACAGCAACCTATCACAATAAGTAATTATTAATTATTTATAGATTATTAAGCAGTATGAATAACTAATTATTGCAATTTTATTTTACTTATTTTATACACTTATACATTATATTTGACAATATGGACAAAAACTTTCACTAATTTGATAACAAGATTTTACAACTTGTTGTTATAACAAATATTCTTTATTATCTATCAATGGCTTTAATTTAGACACAAACCGACTACATTGTCACTACAGTTGTTGATTTCTAATGAGATGTATGTAACTGCTTGCACTTTTTGACAATATTCCTGAAATCTGGAGCAAGTTTACTTGTTGAAATTCGCATGACAGCATGCAAGTTGCAGTCCGACAATGTGGAGGGGTTCAGCAACAAAACAATAGATCTAGAAAACATCTTCGACCAAGAAAAGGTAAGCGTACGTTGCTTGCAAGAAACTCACCTCAACGAAAACAAAATGATGTCTTGGAAGTTGCCAGTACTAAGGACACTACTTTCTGATCTTAGCAGCCAGCATAAGGTCACCATACAGTGGATACCATCCCACTGTGGAGTACCTGGAAACGACAGAACTGATCGATTGGCTAAGGAAGAAGCAAAAGAAGAACAGCCTGATGTGCCCGTTACATACCACCAAAAGAAAAGAATGATCAAATCAGTCAGAAGACCACCAAAACCTGCTCAAGACGACTACCACGTTATGGACAGACCAGAACAAGTCTTTATTCTGCGCCTCAGAACAGGACACAAAAGATTCAAGATTGGTGAATGAGCCATGTGCACATGTGGATTATCGTCGCAGACAACAGAGCACATACTCAAAGACTGCCCAAATTACAACATGTCTAGGCAAACCTTTTGGCCAAGAGAGACGACAGTGGAAGATAAACTCTATGTACTGCTGAGTGAACTAAAAAGGACAGTTAAATTCATACAAGAGGCAGTTATAGACATATTTAAGGTGAACGAAAGAAGAAGAAGCATTGCATTACAAAGGTCAAGAACTGTTTACACAAATAATTACAAAGAAATTTTACCAAAAATGTTAAAACAATCATAACGGTACAAGAAATTCTTTAAAAGTCAACAAAATAATTTTAAAACGAAGTAAAAAATTTTTTATTCCTAAATGCCCTCGTGGGCCGCATAAAATCAGTTGGTGGGCTGCATGCGGTCCACAGGCCATAGTTTGCCCACCCCTGTTCTATACTATACATACGATTCCAAAAGGCCCCGACCACATCTGTCTTATCGCACACCAATACCCCACCAACGGGTGCAGACCCAGCCAATATGACCACCTGCTTGTTTCCCACCATACCAGCGTGTCCCAGGGGGTAAATCCAACAAATCCTCTTTATCTTTGATTGTTGAATGGAAGCCAGCCACTCTGTCCGTCTGCACCTTTCTCATCATACTTTGGTAGTCCTTTACAATCATGACATGTGTGTGCCGTGTATCCTCCAGCCAGCGGAACGCCAGTGACTACCTCCACAAAAATCAATAGAATCTCCAGAGGTATGGTTTTACAGAAATATGCTGAAAGTTCCTTGGACAGCCATAACTGAGCCTAAATGTTTCTAATGAGATGAAGAGACAAAGGCAACCTATCACAAACATCAGAAAGAAGCAGTCATCAATTTTTGACCACATTTTGAGATGACAAAAGCTAGAATATACTGTAACAATGGGAGAGATTTGTAGGAAGAGAGGAAGAGAACATTCTTGACAACTTTGTGTTATGGCACGGAAAGGTGTTGGCGCATGAATTAGTATATGCTCTTGGAGACTGCGAGACATGGAGAAGCATGCTCACCTGCACCAGTTGACAAAGCACTTGATGGTAATGACTTGATACTATCCATCTAGGACAGTGGTTCTCAACCTTTTTGGCCTGTGCCCCCCTTCACCGTATTTTCAGAACGTCATTCCCCCCCTTTCATATTTCCTATCTAAAAATCCCCCCACCCCTACACAGTATACATAAAAAAGGAAGGTAAATTTAATAGCATATACTTAAACAAGTCTAGACATCCACATAAAACATGATTTGTTGGTCTACTTACTTTATAAAATGAATTTTACAAGGATTAGATATACAAAACTGTAAAGTATGAAGGGAAAAACATCAAGTAATCGGTTCTTGTATAACGCGATCTTGAAATAATCTTCATTCCTCCCCTGAAAACCCTAAAATCCCCCCCCCCCCCCCCCCCCCCCGGGGGGGGGGGGGGGGAATTCCCCACCGGTTGAGAACCACTGATCTAGGATAAATGTACTGTATGACAAAACAATTAAATGGGTTCAGCTGTAGTAAAGTTAAAGTTAGGTGCATAACCTTTACAGAACGTAGCAGTCAACCTCAGTATTCTTTGGCTGTTCGTGATTCCTGGGCAAGTTTACGATAAGTAGTCTGCCATTGATTTCTGAACGGCCGGCACCCATACCATTTCATAAAAAACCAACGCAAGGCGGCCTTGTGCCAAATCACCCGGAGCTGTGTTTCAAACGTGGGTAACCCCTTCACCACGGAGCCGGCACTGTAGTAAAGCTGTGGAAATACAATGACTAAATGAACAAACATCAGTAGTGGAAAAGGTCAGCATTTCAAGAGCACAATCACAAGTGACAGAATTGTCAATGTGGCCAGAAAGCCTTCATCATTTGGGAATGGTCAAGCTGTCTGACTTGGCCTCTGAAGGTTGTGGGTTCGATTCCGGGCCGTGTCTTTCGGTTCACGAGTGCATTTTTTAAAAAACTACTGAGGGTCATCTCTGGAGCTACGGAGTTCGTGCTCTGGGCGACACTTTCTGCGCTGCGGAAAGAGACTGTGCTAAATGGGAAAACTCTGGTGCATTGAAGTCGACCCTGTTGACTTTTAAGCAACTTTTTTTTTTTTAAAGCCTTCATCAGCACATTAAAACAAAACAGATAATACAACTACATTTTAAAAATAACTTAACTGTAAAATGTGAGTCTGTGACAATCTTACTCATCAGAGCACACAATCATACATTGTGGTGCCATGAGATCGCCCATACTCAAAACGTGACTAAGTGACCAACGTGACCTGATTACGGACATATGTTCTGTATTCAACATGATAACTGTTGATACTTTTCTTCTAGGACAAATGTGGCCAGAAGCCAGGGAGGACTGGGAAAGATCACCTTCCCTCTGCTGTCAGACATCACTCATGAAATCTCCAAGGCCTACGGAGTCTACCTGCAGGATCTGGGACACAGCTTGAGGTGAGCAATCTGTCTTTGGTTTTATGTTTAGTTGAACTGCTGCTCATGATTGTTTCTGTTTGTCTTCTTCTTTTAGCTCGCTTGTATGTCCATCATTCTGTCTCTCCTCCATGTCCTCTCTGTCTATCTCTCCCTCTGTATGTCAGTCTGTAATTCTGTATGTCCCTCATTCTGTCTGTCTCTCCCTGTCCCCTCTCTCTACCTTTCCCTTTGTCTCCTATGTCACTGTCTTTCTCTCTCGTCCCCACCCCTCTGTTCCTCAGTGTAACTCTTTCCCCTATCCCAACATCTCCTTCCTCTGTCTCTTTCTTTCCCTTTGTCCCTTTCTTTCCCTTTGTCCCTGTATCTCTCTCCCTCTCCCCTCTCTGGGTAGTGGTTTAGAGATAATGTGTCCACCTTTAACCCAAAAATGTACTGAGTCCAAATTCAACTAAGTGTGATTTGTGCAACTTGTGGAAACTAACAGATAGTATGAAGCAGAGAGAGGGAGAGAGCCAGAGCCAGACTATGGTACTGTTCTAACTAAATGTTAAAATTAGAAATACCCACAACACACTGTTCCTTGTATTGTGGATTTTGGTATATACACTCTAGAACCCTCACATTCCTGTGAGTTCATGCAGTCTATGATCTATGACAAGAGGGTGTATCATCTTTTGCTCTTTCTCCCTCATTTTAGCATAGGCTTCAAACGAACTCAAGCCAAGCCGTTCTATCTTTTGTTGCCTCCTACAGCCCCTTCATGTCCTCCACATATTCATATATGTCTCTGATTCTCTTCTCCGTGTCTTTTTAGGTTTCCCTTTATTTCTTTGGCCCTGTGGGTTATAAACAAAAGACTTTATAGTGCTACTATTATGAGGTTTTCATAGGCTGAAGTATTTATGTGTATTTTATACCAAATGAACTTTCAGAATCTCAACTGTTGCTTTCATCTGCATCGTAAGTTAGGAGAGGAAAGACAAGGAACACAGTATATATTACTGTTTTGTATTTTTACAGAGGCTTGTTCATCATTGACCCTAAAGGCATCTTGCGGCAGATCACCATGAATGACCTGCCAGTTGGACGGTCAGTGGAGGAGACCTTGAGACTGGTGCAGGCTTTCCAGTACACGGACAAACACGGGGAGGTGTGTCCTGCTGGCTGGAAGCCAGGCAGCGATACGGTGGGTTTCTTGTGTGTGAGTGTATATGTGTGAGTGAGTGAGTGTGTGTGTATGTGAGTGAGTGACTGTGTGTATGTGACCGCGTATGTGAGTGAGTGTGTGTGTGTATATGAGTGACTATGTTAGTGACTGTGTGTGTATGTGTGTGTGACTGTGTATGTGAGTGACTGAGTATGTGTGTGAGCGAATATGTGTGTGAATGTGAGTAATATGTGTGAATGTGAGTGCATATATGTGTGAATGTGAGTAATTATATGTGTGAATGTGAGTAATTATATGTGTGAATGTGAGTATATGTGTGAATGTGAGTAATTATATGTGTGAATGTGAGTAATTATATGTGTGAATGTGAGTAATTATATGTGTGAATGTGAGTAATTATATGTGTGAATGTGAGTAATTATATGTGTGAATGTGAGTAATTATATGTGTGAATGTGAGTAATTATATGTGTGAATGTGAGTAATTATATGTGTGAATGCGAGTAATTATATGTGTGAATGTGAGTAATTATATGTGTGAATGTGAGTGCATATATGTGTGAATATGAGTAATTATATGTGTGAATGTGAGTAATTATATGTGTGAATGTGAGTGCATATATGTGTGAATGTGAGTAATTATATGTGTGAATGTGAGTAATTATATGTGTGAATGTGAGTGCATATATGTGTGAATGTGAGTAATTATATGTGTGAATGTGAGTGCATATATGTGTGAATGTGAGTAATTATATGTGTGAATGTGAGTAATTATATGTGTGAATGTGAGTAATTATATGTGTGAATGTGAGTGCATATATGTGTGAATGTGAGTAATTATATGTGTGAATGTGAGTAATTATATGTGTGAATGTGAGTGCATATATGTGTGAATGTGAGTAATTATATGTGTGAATGTGAGTAATTATATGTGTGAATGTGAGTGCATATATGTGTGAATGTGAGTAATTATATGTGTGAATGTGAGTAATTATATGTGTGAATGTGAGTGCATATATGTGTGAATGTGAGTAATTATATGTGTGAATGTGAGTGCATATATGTGTGAATGTGAGTAATTATATGTGTGAAAGTGAGTAATTATATGTGTGAATGTGAGTGCATATATGTGTGAATGTGAGTGCATATATGTGTGAATGTGAGTAATTATATGTGCGAATGTGAGTAATTATATGTGTGAATGTGAGTAATTATATGTGTGAATGTGAGTGCATATATGTGTGAATGTGAGTAATTATATGTGTGAATATGAGTGCATATATGTGTGAATGTGAGTGCATATATGTGTGAATGTGAGTGCATATATGTGTGAATGTGAGTGCATATATGTGTGAATGTGAGTGCATATATGTGTGAATGTGAGTGCATATATGTGTGAATGTGAGTAATTATATGTGTGAATGTGAGTGCATATATGTGTGAATGTGAGTGCATATATGTGTGAATGTGAGTAATTATATGTGTGAATGTGAGTGCATATATGTGTGAATGTGAGTAATTATATGTGTGAATGTGAGTAATTATATGTGTGAATGTGAGTGCATATATGTGTGAATGTGAGTGCATATATGTGTGAATGTGAGTGCATATATGTGTGAATGTGAGTAATTATATGTGTGAATGTGAGTAATTATATGTGTGAATGTGAGTAATTATATGTGTGAATGTGAGTAATTATATGTGTGAATGTGAGTAATTATATGTGTGAATGTGAGTGCATATATGTGTGAATGTGAGTAATTATATGTGTGAATGTGAGTAATTATATGTGTGAATGTGAGTAATTATATGTGTGAATGTGAGTGCATATATGTGTGAATGTGAGTAATTATATGTGTGAAAGTGAGTAATTATATGTGTGAATGTGAGTGCATATATGTGTGAATGTGAGTGCATATATGTGTGAATGTGAGTAATTATATGTGTGAATGTGAGTAATTATATGTGTGAATGTGAGTAATTATATGTGTGAATGTGAGTGCATATATGTGTGAATGTGAGTAATTATATGTGTGAATGTGAGTAATTATATGTGTGAATGTGAGTAATTATATGTGTGAATGTGAGTAATTATATGTGTGAATGTGAGTAATTATATGTGTGAATGTGAGTGCATATATGTGTGAATGTGAGTAATTATATGTGTGAATGTGAGTAATTATATGTGTGAATGTGAGTAATTATATGTGTGAAAGTGAGTAATTATATGTGTGAATGTGAGTGCATATATGTGTGAATGTGAGTGCATATATGTGTGAATGTGAGTGCATATATGTGTGAATGTGAGTAATTATATGTGTGAATGTGAGTAATTATATGTGTGAATGTGAGTAATTATATGTGTGAATGTGAGTGCATATATGTGTGAATGTGAGTGCATATATGTGTGAATGCGAGTAATTATATGTGTGAATGTGAGTAATATGTGTGAATGTGAGTGCATATATGTGTGAATGCGAGTAATTATATGTGTGAATGTGAGTAATTATATGTGTGAATGTGAGTAATTATATGTGTGAATGCGAGTAATTATATGTGTGAATGCGAGTAATTATATGTATGAATGTGAGTAATTATATGTGTGAATGCGAGTAATTATATGTGTGAATGCGAGTAATTATATGTGTGAATGTGAGTAATTATATGTGTGAATGCGAGTAATTATATGTGTGAATGCGAGTAATTATATGTGTGAATGTGAGTGCATATATGTGTGAATGCGAGTAATTATATGTGTGAATGTGAGTAATTATATGTGTGAATGCGAGTAATTATATGTGTGAATGCGAGTAATTATATGTGTGAATGCGAGTAATTATATGTGTGAATGCGAGTAATTATATGTGTGAATGTGAGTAATTATATGTGTGAATGCGAGTAATTATATGTGTGAATGCGAGTAATTATATGTGTGAATGCGAGTAATTATATGTGTGAATGTGAGTATATGTGTGAATGTGAGTGCATATATGTGTGAATGCGAGTAATTATATGTGTGAATGCGAGTAATTATATGTGTGAATGTGAGTATATGTGTGAATGTGAGTGCATATATGTGTGAATGCGAGTAATTATATGTGTGAATGCGAGTAATTATATGTGTGGATGTGAGTAATTATATGTGTGAATGTGAGTGCATATATGTGTGAATGCGAGTAATTATATGTGTGAATGCGAGTAATTATATGTGTGAATGTGAGTATATGTGTGAATGTGAGTGCATATATGTGTGAATGCGAGTAATTATATGTGTGAATGCGAGTAATTATATGTGTGAATGTGAGTAATTATATGTGTGAATGTGAGTAATTATATGTGTGAATGCGAGTAATTATATGTGTGAATGCGAGTAATTATTTGTGTGAATGTGAGTATATGTGTGAATGTGAGTGCATATATGTGTGAATGCGAGTAATTATATGTGTGAATGTGAGTAATTATATGTGTGAATGTGAGTAATTATATGTGTGAATGTGAGTGCATATATGTGTGAATGCGAGTAATTATATGTGTGAATGCGAGTAATTATATGTGTGAATGTGAGTATATGTGTGAATGTGAGTGCATATGTATGTGAATGTGAGTGTATGTGAATGTGAGTGAATATGCATGTTTATGTGAATTTACTGTGTGTATATGTGTTCAGGCGAATTTGTGTGAATGTGTTCATGTGAGTATGTGTGTGTGTGCATACGTGTGTGGGGGAGGGAGTGAATGTTATGTGAGAGTGTGAGTTACTTTAGCTGTGTTGTAGCTAGGTGGTGAGTGAGGAGAGTAGAGGACATGAGACTAGACCAGTACACAGACACACATGGGGAAGTTGGTCCTGCCTGCTGGAACCCTGGATTTCTTGTTTGTGAGTGAGAGTGAATGTATGTGAGTGAGTGTTTTCATAAGTGTGTGAGAGAATGATACTTTAGTTCTGGTTTAGCTAGGTTAGTGTGGAGAGTCAGGAGGCGGTGTGACTAGTGCAGGCTTTCTGGCTGAAGGACATGCGTGGGGAAGTCTATCCTGCTGGCTGGAATTCATCATCATCATCATGAATCATCCATCCATCATCATTCATCCATCATCATTCATCCACCTCCTCCTCCTCCTCCTCCTCCTCCTCATCATCATCATCATCATCATCCTCAAATGTTGCAAATTCTAGGCAATTTTACAATAAGTAGTTTGCCATGGCTTCCTGAACATGTGGAATGAACCCACAACCCAGCTGTTGCCACACAGGAAGTTTAAGTATGAGTGTTAAACCTTCTGGCCACACAGACATCTGGCATCATGACATTGTGCACCATATATTTATTTGTGGAATCTGGCAGGATTTCATGAATCTATTTTTTCCCCTCATATTGCAGATTATTCCAGACCCCAAGAAATCCAAGGAATATTTCCAGAAGCACACCAATTCAGATGAATTGTAACATATTTGATTTGTTATTTAGTTTTGTTTGAAAACAATTTGGTTTTGTTTGAAAACAATCTTATTATGAACGTAGTTTATTTTAAGGGTTTGGTTAATTGAAAAATTTTAAAAACTATTTTAATCCATGTTATTATAATTTTATCTTTAACGTGTTTGTTTTTGCGTTGACTACACTTGTACTTACGCAGTTTTCAAATTTTGTTGATTATATTGTTTTTACGTGTTTGTTTTCATGTTCATGACATTGGTATGAGCTGTGATGACCAACACACTTGCCTGCTGGCTCGGTGGTCATGTCTTCAAATCCATTTTGGGGAGCGGCCTGTGGCGAACGAAATGCCTAATACATGGAAGTGAAGAATTAAAGCAGCCATGTGCAGGACCAGAGCGCTATATGTCAGCTGTGCAATTATGGAAGCCTCCATGGATGGCGGATAATGCCCATGGACTGCCCCTGCCTTCCTTTGAGGGTTGACTGTGATGTCTTTGGCCGTTGTAACTTGACCAGTTAGGATATAGATGGCACCACAACAGTGATAGTCGAAAGTCCTCCGAAACACCCGGGAAGCCAAACCTGGTCAAAAACACCTGAAGAAGTCGGATGTGTCGGCCTAAGGGCGTAAATAAACTTGACACAATGCAATTACATCTGGAAAAAAACAACTGGATAAATGAAGAAGAAGAAATCCATGTAGAGGCGGGGATTTAAACAAATATATATTTGGGCTCTGGGGCCAGCCAGTGTAAATTGGGTACCAGGAAATGTTTAGGGAAGAAAGGCAGCTGGTGTGAAGTTGACCACATCACATGTCGAGTGTCAGTTGGTCATACAAATATGGAGCTAGCATGATATACCCATAATGCCTCATGATAAAAGTCCCGTTACTTACGCTGTTGTATTCATGCTGCTTTCAGAAGTTAATGTTTATTCTCTCTTTTGTTTTAAAAATCTGCCACGTTTTTATTACCATGTTCACACTACACTGTTATATTCCCACTGTTTTTAGATTGAGTTAATGCTAAAATGTTTTTAAATTACAACCACAATTTCATATGACCGTTGTTTTTGTTTGTCTGATGGACATTGTCTAACAGACATTGTAACTATATATTACTTGTGCAATGCATATATTGGCAAGTTTGGTGGTGGCGTGACAGAGAAAGGGCATGTATATTTGCATGCAATATTTTGTGTTTCTTTAATCCCTCATTAGTAAGGTTAGTCAGTCCAAAGCTGGTGTTGAAGAACACTAAGTTAGTTCAAAGACTGGTATTGAAGTAATTTAACCATGTAACTCCACTATCATCACTAAGTTAAAAATCATCTGTTTATGGTACGCCTTTCTTCTCAGCAAGTTCTCAGTTCTGCATAAACCTGAACTCTGAAGTTCTTCAATCCCCATGTGATCTAGTTTTCTTAGAAACCCCCCCTCCTTCCCCTTGATTCTCCCTGATGCCCCTCCTTCCTCTTGATTCCCCCAGATGCCCCTCCTTCCCCTTGATTCCCTCAGACACCTTACCTTTCCCCGTATTCCCCCAGTATTTTCAATAGAAGACCTCCCTATACCATGACCAAACAAGACAGTCTGCTTGTGTACACTTGTAGATACTTCTGTCCCCCTGATATACCTTCCTGGTGGGAGCCATGTTAGCCCAGCAGCTAACATGTTTGCCTGGCCACCCAGTGCTCATGTGTTTGAATCCGTTTCAAGGTGGGGATTCTCCTTCAGTGACCTGGGCTTCCAGGTCGACTCAGCCTAAATCGGGTATCAGTAAATTTCCTGGGAATAAGGGTGGCCGGCACGATACTGATCAACATCACCATTCAAGTGCCAATAGATCTAAACATATTGGACAAGTACCATATGTCCAGAATGCCTGGTGTCATCCTTTATATACCCAGAATGCCTCGTGACATCCTTTACTTACTTATGTTTTATTTCTGGCAACAACACATAATTCTGTGATTTATTTTATTCCTTGCAACAACACACAATTTTGTGATTTATTTTATTCCTGGCAACAACACATAATTGTGTTATTTATTTTATTCCTTGCAACAACACACTATTTTGTTTTTGATTAATAAACCAGTTAGTGAAGTTATACATGAGTAGAATGATAATTTGAACACAAGAAGGAAATTATTTGTATATCTCTGATACATATGACATTAAATTATTTCATGATCGTTGAAAATGCAAGTTAGTGGAGGCATGTATAGTGAGGTAGATATATTTGAATGTAAGCAGGGTATTGTCTGTTCCATATTTCTAACATATGTTACAGCAATAAATAATTTTTTTTAAATAAACATAACTTTCATTCATTGGCACCAGTGTAACAAACAACCCATGGTGGCAGCGAATGTGACTGCTCGGACCAATTCATACTGTAAATGTTACCTCTCCAAAGCACAAAGTCTGGGCTGAATTGTAGAGACCATGTGTTGCCCATGCAGCATGATCCCCCTGTAGGCCTGCCTAGTTCACTCCAGAGGAAAGGTAACAACAATACATCTGGAACAAGACAAGCTCAGATCAGCAAAGCAAGACATAGGGCCTGGTCTGCCGTGCCATGACATTTAGTCTTTAGGTTGCATTTCCTCGCACCAGGATAAGGCTTATACCCTCCCAATTGCGCTCCTCCGCCTGAAGCTGTTGGCACAATGTGGGGTGTTGGGTTCGGTAAGTGCCACTCAACATTCGGCGCTAACAGAAAAGCAGGTTGTACCATCTACTGTCATACGGTAGCTCAGTCATATCTGACTAAGACCTGACACTATAAATAATAATAATATAATTAAAAACAACTAGACATGTTCATAATGGGTTGTTTTTGCATCTATGGTTTTCTGCAGTGACAGAACCACCAGTTTAGGTTCATGAAGGGAACTAGGGAAATGCCAGTGAATGAGGAGGTGACTAAATAATGCTGGCTTTGGATGGGACAAACAATGAGAACATCAGTGAATAAAAAATGTAGTCATAGCGTTTCAAGCTTTATGGGAAGAGGACAGTTGGAATTTGTTGAGACAACTGAACAGATTTATTGAGAGATAGAGGAAGACCAAATAAGATTCTTGACAGCTTTTTGTCATAGTACGGAAAGATAGCACATATATTGATACATGCTGTTGGTGGTCGCAAGGGGTAGGGAAGTGTGATTGCCTAGGCCAGTTGGCAGGGCACTAGATAATGATGAAATACTGAAATCCACAAGGAAAGAGCAAAACAGGGAGACAAACTGCACTTAGAGCCTGTACTTTTGTATGGATGTGAAGTGTGGACAATGAGCAAAGAATCTGAAAAGCATCTAAATTTGGTTTCTGAGGACAATGCAAAGAATACCATGGACAGACAGAAAAACCAATGAGCAAGTCCTACAAGAAACAAATGAAAAATGTAAACTGATTTGAGAAATTAGACGTAGACAGTCAAAATTTTTGGGACATGTTATGAGAGGAAATAAACTAGAGAACTTTGTGACAACTGCCAAGATTGAAGGGAGAAGAACAAGGGGAAGGCAGAGAAGTAAATACCTGGATGGCTTGGCCATGTGGCATGGTCGAGACAAGAACACGGAGCTGATCCATGACTCTGGTGATCGTGTAAGATGGCGAAACATGGCCGCCCACACTTATCGGCATGGAACTTGGCGAAGTACATGAAGAAAGAATTGGAGACAGATGAATAATAAATAAACTGGAAGAGGTGGCAATGAAAGGAGGGCTCGATGTGAAACTGTTGAAGGTTGGTGGGTTACGGTGAAGGTTGTCCCATTGCAGATACTGCTGGTGAGATGTGAAAGGCCTAAAGAGCGTCTCGCTGACTGGCTAGAATGATGGGCTGCCATTTGGGAGACCCAGTTTTGAATCTTTGGTATGGTAAATGTTAGACCTTCACTTATTGTGAGGTTTTCCTAAGTTACTCATGGTCAGTTCATTATTCAACAAAGGCAATAGTCTGGCAAGAGGCAAGCATTCACCCATGCAGGTTTTCTCTATCACTCCTTGAGTATGTTTAAGAAAGGCTGGACCAGAAGGCAATGGCTTGAATCTGAGGAGTTCAAGACTGATAATATCTGTAATTTTTGTGCCAGGGGATGCGGGTGTAAGAGGAAAGGAATGAACAAATAAGCTTGCAGGCATGGCTGCAGTGGAGAGCGGACAAGCGATTTACCAAGCTGACATCCTAAATGCCCTCAGGGAGGACCGATGAGTAAATGACTTAAGGGACGGGTGTGATTCCGCGACTGTGGCCAGACTACAAGAACATCAAGTCAAATGAGGTCAAGCTAGGCATGAGCTCTAAGCAGAAAGCCAAAGAAGAATAGTCAACCAACACAGAATTAGTGTCTTCAGTCGCTACACACTGAGGGAGATACTGAGGAGGGGATCTGAGCATTTATGGGCTGATAGTGTAAATGTACAATGAGGATGATCTGTTGACTAACGAACTTATACAAAACTATACATTGGTGAAGGCACAAATGTAAAATGAACATGTATAGACCAAACTATAGATTGATGAAGGTACAAATGGGCAGTGTGGTATGTAATTCAGTGTAAATATGAAACATGATACATAAATGAAACAGTAGTGTGGACAGTTGTATATGATACTGTAGTAGTAAATGTGAAAACTTTGAATGAAATAAATGATGTTGGCAAGTGATTTGACTAGTTATATGTGACATTTATTTGCAACCTACATCTGAGGATCACCTGCACGATGCAGCATGGCTGCAGACTATAAACACCCATTCCTCTATCTCTATCTGTGTCTGTCTGTCTGTCTCTCTGTCTGTTTGTCTCCATCTCTCTCTCTGCCTGTCTCTCCCACTCTGCATGTCTGTCTGTCTCTCTCGGTTGGTGTCTCTCTCTCTGTCTCTGTCAGTATCTCTATCTGTATCTTTCTGTCTGTCTGTATCTCTCTCTATCGGTCTGTCTGTCTCTATGTCATCTCTGTCTGTCTGTCTCTATGTCATTTCTCTCTCTCTCTCTCTCTCTCTCTCTCTCTCTCTCTCTCTCTCTCTCTCTCTCTCTCTCTCTCTCTCTCTCTCTCTCTAGCAAACAATATCATCATGTCCCATGTCGACAAGATTGGATGGTCTTGCTTCTCCATCTCACTTGATCAGGCATCTCTTCTTATCCTGTTTATGCCGTGTGACCAAGCCATTCGCATATGTATCTCTCTGTCTTCCCCTTGCTGTCCCCATCTCAATATATCTGTACCCATGTGAAGCATCAACACCAGCTCTCTCAGCCCCAAGCAAAGCGGTGTGTGACATGGGCCCTTTCCAAGGAATCCCAGCCATGGTATAATGTGTACTTTTACTGTTCACATTTGATCAGATCTTGTTACAGAAATCTGGCCTCCCCACTGGCAACTTCTGCTGTGTATTTAGCCTCTTTGAAAGAAATACGCTCATAATTGTTCTTGTGAGTAAATTTAAAATAACACGAAAAGTGAAAATGGTCAGCTTTATGAGAACACAATCAAAAGTGGTAAAATGAATGCTATGGCTAGAAGGACTTCATCAGCACGCAAAAACAAAACTACAATGATACAACTACATTTTTAAAAACTACAAAAAGCCACTTAACAGATTTAGTGCCAAACGAAATGTAGATTTGTACCTCACACATATGGATGGTGGAAAATGGGAATAGGGATGTGTCACAGTTATGACTTAAAAGTTGTTAATATGGTAGCAGCCATGTTGTATTATATATCAAATTAAAGGGGGTTGCTTAAGAAAACTACTGTATATAAGCCCAGTTATGGGAAGGCGTTCAAATGCCGTCGCCACACCTCATTTGCGAGCGCCATCAAGACAAGTCACCTGAACAAGCCAAGAAGCCTGATACGGGGGAGAAAAATGGCACGTCGCAAGAACACCAAAAGACACACGGTATCCAAGATGTGTAGCGTGGGAGCCGACAAGAAGAAGAACATGGAGAGCCTGCCTGTGAGCTGTAACAAAGAACCTGAAACTACAGCTACTACTAAAGCCACCATGAGGGAGACTGTCGACAGTCCACCACAGACAAGAGCCAAACCTATTGAGAAGCAGAGAGAGGAGAAAGACACCAGAGTCGGAAACATTGACGTACCGACAAGCAAGTAAGTGGGTTGTCAAGCGTATCCAAGTGGAGCTCTCAGACGAAGAAATCCTGAAGCAGCTACGAGAAGAGAATCTTCACATCCGATTCTTGAAGGCGGAGCGGCTCCTCACTTACTCCAAGATACCTACAACCTTGGCAGTAGTGACGACGAAATGCCGACCACAGTGTCAGTCAACAAGAAAATACAACAGCCAGAGAGATTCGTCACAAGAATAAATCAATGTTCCAGATGCCAGAGGGCTGGCCACAGCAGAGCAGCATGTCGCAGTAAGACAGAAATTTGCTGGTACTACGCCGATCACCACGCCTTCTAGGAGTGTCCGCTGGCCAAGCTGGACACGGACTTTCGAGCACCCAACAACAAAAGAAAGTGCGCCAACTGCCTGGGCAAGCATGGAGCAAGATACTTTGGCTGTCCGTACCTGCAACGACACAGAGACGTATTAAAGCTCGCCATCAACACAAAGACACCATACAACGATGTAATGCAGAGGTGTGAGACAGCCACGGGTATATCAGTATCACAAGCTGAAAGAGATCAACTGCAAAAACAGATAGATGACTTGAAGAAACAAGTAAAGGCACTGCTGACGCTGACTCCGACCAGCAACAACGAAAAACTACTGGCGGAAATGACGGAGATCCAGCAAAACATCAAGCAAGAAGTGGAACATATGGCACTGATAAAGAAGGAGAACGAAGAAATCCTACAAACCATTAAATCAGAGCGAGAACTACAGAAAGCTGAAATGGAACTTTTCCGAAACAAAATAACAGAAGCCGTACAAGAAATTAAAGAGAAACTGCAAGATGAAAACCAAGAGACCGAGCCTGAACCGCAAGCTAAAACTGCCAGCAGCCCAACCACGATGCCCGAAACAGTCAAAGGGAAGCCAGTATCCCGCCAGACATCCGAAAAAAAAACCGAGATGAGCACCCTGACGACGGCAGAGAGGACGCCCCAATGCCGCCAATATTTACCTATGAAGAAATCGTAGAGATAAAGAGGACATACGAACTCAAATGCAAGGAATACAGAAGGCGCATGGAAGAAAAAGGAAAGAAGCACAAGAAACTCAAGGGGAAACCAATGCCCTGCCGTATCGCTGAAGAACCAGATTTATACGAGGATGACGAATACCCATGGCAATACTATATAGATGACGGAGAGATCATCCCATGGCTGACCACAGAGGAAGCAATCGAAAGACAGCAAGAACTCAAACGTGAAAGTGAAGAAAGATGCAAGGAGGAATATCACATTGAAAAGCTTCTACAGACAATACACAGAAAAGGAGCAAAAAATACCAAATAAAAAGTCCTTATAAGGACTGCACCCAGACGAGCAGAAAACAGCACCATCAAAGAAAACAAGAAGAGGAGACGGGCACAAAAGACAGCCGCCACCAACCCCCCAGCTGACGCCACAGACACAAAAGTCGATATAACCAGTCCGGAGCAGGACCAACTCGTAAGAGTGCACAAGACAAGAATTAGGGTGAATGAACCCACAAAAACCACGGCTCTCAAAAATAACCACCACTGAAGAAGCAGGTTAGACGAGACCGAATTTTGAATTTATTTTTTTTTTCTCGAAAATTGGAATTGGAGTCGTTTAAGATGATTAATTATCGCATGGCAATTAATCAGTCAACTGAGGTCTTTGGGGACGTCTCAACCATAGGGAACTAAAATCAAATTATCGGTGTCTGTTTCTTATTACCAATCAATTCGTCACCCGCCTGTCTGAGGCCATGGAAGGTTGAAACAAGCGCCCGTCACCTGCCTGTCTGGGGCGGTGGAAGGTTGAAGCAAGCACCTTCTCACCTACCTGTCTGGGGCCGTTAATGTTGAAGTAAGTACCTTCTCACCTACCTGTCTGGGGCCGTGAAAGTTTGAAGCAAACACCCCCTAACCTGCCTGTCAGGGGCTGTGGAAGGTTGAAGCAAGCACCCCGTCACATACCTGTCTGGGAGCCGTGGAAGGTTAAAGCAAGCGCCCATCACCTGCCTGTCTGGGGCCATGGAAGGTTGAAGCAAGCACCCCATCTCCTACCTGTCTGGGACCATGGAAAGTTGAAGCAAGCACCCTGTCACCTACCTGTCTAAAGCCATGGAAGGTTGAAGCAAGCACCCCGTCTTCTACCTGTCTGGAGCCGTGGAAGGTTGAAGCAAGCACCTCGTCACCTACCTATCTGGAGCCATGGAAGGTTGAAGCAAGCACCCCGTCTCCTGCCTGTCTAAAGTTGTGGAAGATTGAAGCAAGCACTTCGTTCCCTGCCTTTCTGGGCCCGTGGAAGGTTGAAGCAAGCACCCGGTCAATTACCTGTCTGGCGTCGTGGAAGGGTGAATCAAGCACTTCGTCACATACCTGTCTGGGGCCGTGGAAGGTTGAATCAAGCACCCCATCACATACCTGTCTGGGGGACGTGGCAGGTTGAAGCAAGCATTCCATCATACTTCAATCTTGTCACTTTTAATGTGCTTGAACTCCTTCAGTCAATGTCAGTTTTTACTGTTTGTCATCGGGTCCTGTCTGTCACCGAGTCCTGCCTGTTACTTTCAGTGTATCTATCAAACATGTCATCTTAGCTGATTCAGTGCCAAACAAAACGTAGGTCTGGACCAAACATGATACACAATCATATGTTAAAAGTTAGTTGCATACCCTTTACAGGACGTCGCAGTCAACCCCATCATTATTTGGCTGTTTGTGATGTCTTGGCAAGTTCACGTTCAGTAGTTTGCCGTTGCTTTCTGAACGACCGACACTCATACAATTTTATTTTTTTTTAAAAGCCAACACAAGGCGGCCTGCTGTCAAATCGCCCGCAGCTGTGTTGCGAATTCGGTATGCTGGATTACGAACTGCTTCGTAACCCATTCGCCACAGAGCCGGCACAATCAAATGAACAAGTATTACAATGTAAATCTCCGTTCACTGAACATTGAAATTGCGGAAGATACCACGAAACAAAACAAATAACATGATAACACTATTATGGCGATATTTCGTCCTTATGACCAAATGGAAAAGGAGGTTTGGGGGGGGGGGGGGGGGGGGTGTTACATTTGGCTATATATTATCCTTCGGCTCTGAATCAGTTTATTCACAAGTTCAAGACATTGGCTTTTTTTTTCGCCGCCTACTCCCCGAGATTGACGGCAATTTGAATTAACAATTGTCTTGGATGCGAAACCGGTGCCGTGGCTTGGAGGATAGTTTCAGAATCCCCTGTCGTACCAATCTAGGGGTTTTAAATCAGCTGCCGGCGATTTGGAAGCAGACCGCTTTGCGCTGATTTAGATGGTATCGATCGTCGGCTGTTCAGAAAGCAATGACAAACTACTGAAATAGCATTGCCTTTTAAATCAGTCAGTAAATGCTGGGGTTGACTGCAACGTCATGTAAAGGATATGCAACTAACTTGTAATGTGGACGCGAAAGGTTAAACCATGCTGGAGATTTGTGTGTGTGTTTTTTGTTTTTTTGGCATTCGCTCGTTGTTAAATTCGAGCGTAGTGCACACATGTGTTATTACTGCTTGTGGTTGCTAATAATTGCACTAGACTGATTTTTGCGTGGGCGCTAGCTTTCCCTATTACCAGTGTACCCCTCCAGCACTCTGGGAGCATGTGAATAATGCAGAATTGAGTTGAGTTGAGATGAGTTAAGAACCGACATCACTGCACTCAGGACATTCCCATACGAGCAGGGGCGTCACTAGGGGGGTGCGGGGGGGGGGGGGGGTGCGGGCCGCACCGGGTGACACCATCAAGGGGTGACACCAAAATAAAAAAATTGCAAATTTGACAAAGCAGACATAGCTCTGTCTAGTCGGGATTCATAACCGTTCATTGTTAATTTTAGAAATTTTAATGTTAAATAACAAAAATTTAACTTTGTCCGAGTTTGTCGAAGTTCTTTATTTATGTTTTACCTGAAGTATTGAAGTTATATTGTTCAATTTGTTTTCTCTCTTATGTCCTTATTAACTTTTTGACTTATTTTACAAACATTACTATATGCGATTATATATGGTACAGGAACACTCGGAAGAAGACCATGGTGAAAGTCAAGAGGGGTGACACCAAGAGTTTACCGCACTGGGTGACACCAACCCCAGTGACGCCACTGCGAGCTCGGTCCACTCGTTCACAGCCAGCGAAGAGACGACTAATCGTTCCCACCGCTACCTGACTGAAAGTTCTCCTGGTCTTCCCACTCAGTTTTAAGATTCTTACAGAACCCCTGCCGATCACCCGCAATCTCATTCTTTTCACATAATGTAGAACAGATAGACTATCATGGTCTAGAGAGAATGCGGTAGCAAGGGATGGTCAGAAGATCTGGTCGACAGTCGTCACTCAGGGGTAAAGCAAGACATATTAATCAGACTATAACAGGCAAAATTAGTATTGTCCCGCTTACACACATCTTTGTATCGTAGTAGAGGCCGACCCTGAGATCTCCTACGCATCTGTAATTCACCCCCCCCCCCCCCCAAAAAAAAAAAAAAAAAAAAAAAAAAGATGTCCTTTGGTATTCTACCATCATCCATTCTCCTAACGTGTCCTATCCATCTAAGTCTACGAAGACCGAGCATGGAACACACCGTCACACAACCTGATCTTTCCAATGCTTCAGTATTTGTGATTTTGTCTACGCAACCACGTGTATACACAATTCAAGATTGGCAAATCAGCCATGTGCACATGTGGATTGGCGCCGCAGACAGCAGATCACATACTCCAAGACTTCCCAAAATATAACATATCTAGGCAAACCTTCTGGCCTAGAGAGACAACAGTGGAAGATAAACTATATGGATTACTATGGATCACACTAATTTAAAAAAAACGGTTAAATTCACACAAGAGACAACATTGCAGTTATATTCATATTTCAAGCAAAGGAAAGAAGAAGAATAACCTCTGTTCAAGCAATGATTGCATATATGTTCTTCTATACTATACGCATGTTCAATTATAGAACCCGACAGGGAGGTCAACATGGCCGATCTTAAACATCCGATGTGCTGATGCCGAGGTAAGGGGTTCAAACCCTACACCGGACAGTTTGACTATTGATCTCTCCCCCTTGACTTCTTCTTCTTCTTCAGCGTTCCGAGCCATTGAGGTTCTTTGCTGCAAATACAATCCGTCTCCATTCGTCTCTCTGGTGGACCTTCTCTTGCCAGTCGTTGATTCCAAGTGCTTGTAGGTCTGTACATGTATTATCTCTCCACCGCCTTCTTGGTCTACCTCGGGGTCTACGGTCATTTATTTCCTGAGTGTAAGCGAGTTTTGTTTCCCTATTATCTTCCATTCTTTCTATATGCCCCAGCCATTGTAGTCTATTAGCCTTCATGATACCAGTGATTAGCGGGGACTTAAACAGATCATAAATGTCTTTGTTACTTCTTCTTTTCCACTCTCCACTTTGTGTATCCCTAATGGGTCCAAAGATGCGTCTTAAAATTTTGTTCTCAAAGGTTTGTAACAAGGCATTGTCTCCTTTCGTTGTACTCCAGGTTTCAGAGCCATACAGCACAACTGGTTTGATCAGTGTTTTGTATATTGTGATTTTGGTGTTACGAGATAGCGCCTTTGATGTTAGTAGATGTTGTAGTGCATAGTATATCTTATTTCCAGAGTTGATTCTAGTTTGTATTTCTTCCCTTATGATGTTGGAGCAGTTGAAGATTGTACCCAGGTATTTGTATGTTTCTGTTCTTTTAATGGTCATATTATCTATTTGTATGTGGCCAGAGTTTCTAGCCATTCCGTCTCTTGAAATTACCATATATTCTGTCTTATCTTGGTTGATAACCAGCCCCATCTGTTGGGCTTTTCCCTTTAAGTGAGTCAATATTTCCAATGTCTTTTGTTCACTTTGCCCTATAATATCTATATCATCTGCATAACCAAGCAGCTTGGATGTTCCTCAAATATCACATTCCTCCTTTACCTTTCTTACAACTTTCTCTAGAGCCAGATTGAAGAGTAGCGGCGATAGTGCATCACCCTGTTTCAAGCCAGATGTTATTTGGAAGGGGTCTGATTTCCTGCCTTTATATGTTACTATATTATAAGTATCTTCCATGCATAGTCTGGTCATGTTGATTAACTTCCTTGGTATTCCAAATTCCTGCATAGCATTCCATAGACTATTCCTATGGACACTATCATAAGCCTTTTTAAAATCCACAAAAATGTTATGGAGATCTCTTTTATATTCCCAATGTTTCTCGGCTATTTGTCGTAAGATAAATATCTGATCTATTGTTGATCTGTTTTGTCTAAAATCCGCCTGGTAGTCACCTAATATGTCTTCTGAATATGGTTTTAGTCTATTTAGTAATACTGCGGATAGTATCTTATAGCTTGTGGACAGTAGTGATATTCCTCTATAATTTCCACATTGGAACTTGTCTCCTTTCTTAAAGATAGGTATCAATAATGACTCTTTCCAGTCATGGGGTAATTCTTCTGTCCTCCAGATTTTTATTATTAGTTCGTATAGCTTTAGATGTAATGCATGGCCACCTGCCTTTATAAATTCAGCAGCAATTCCATCAGTCCCAGTTGCCTTATTGTTTTTAAGTCGTGTGATTACATATAGGATTTCTTCAAATGTAGGTTCTTCAATTTGTGGTTCGCATGTTAGAACCTCTTCCTGTGGGAACATGTGACTTGGAGCTTCACAATTTAGTAATTCAATAAAATAATCTTTCCATGTGTTGCACATTTCCTCATTGGTATTTATCATATTCCCATTTTTGTCTTTTAAACCATATGTGTTTTGTTGGTGCCCTCGTTTCATTGACTTCAGTTCTTTAAAAAATTTTCTGGATTCATTTTCTGGTGATTAGTTTCCATATCTTTGATTATATTACTCATATATTCTCGCTTCAGCTGTCTGACTATTTTTGTAGCCTCTTTACATTCATTTCTATAATGCTCTTCCTTTTGGATGTTATTGATGTCATTTAACCATACATGTCTGGCATTCTTCTTCCTAATGACTGCTTCTTCACATTTTTGATTGAACCATCTGTTCTTTCTATGCGTGGTTAACACACCGAGACATTCTTCTGCGGTAGACTGAATTGTATTCTTGATGTTCAACCAAGTTTGGTCAACGCTTTCCTCCAAAGGGTTTTGCAGAGTTTCAAGTTTACATTTTATTTCATCTGTAAATTTCTCTTTGACTGTAATGTCTTGCAGTTTTTCTCTGTTATATGTTGGGTGTAATCTTTGTAATTTAGTATAGAAAGCTCTCTTAAGTTTTATTTTAAATTTTGCTCCAACGAGGAAGTGGTCACTGTGGCACTCAGCTCCTCTATAACTTCTGACTTGCTGTATGTTTGATGCATTTCTGTTGTTAATTAAAATGTGATCTATTTGATTATAGGTTCTCTTGTCACATGATTTCCAAGTGTGTTTGGGTATATATTTTCTTTGTAGTCTGGTACTGCTAATCTGCAGTCCTTTGGCTTCTGCCAGGTTGATGACTCTCCACCCATTATCATTTGAAGTTGTATGTAGGCTTTCCATACCGGCCACTTTTTTATTAGTTTGCTCTTTACCTATTTTTGCATTGAAGTCTCCCAGCACAATCAGGATGTCCTGTTTGGGGGTTTCTTCTATGACATCTTCCAGATCATTATAAAAGTCTTCTTTAATATCATCTTCTTTCTCTTCAGTAGGTGCATGTACATTAATCATCGTTATATTTTTCCATTTACCTTTTATTCGTAATTTACTAATCCTGTCATTAAAAGCTTTAAAGTTTAAAACGTTCCCCCATAACTCTTTTTTGATGACAAATCCTGTTCCTAATTCATGTTTATTTTGGGTGTTTCCTCCATATATTATAATCATTCCATTTTGCTCTAAAGTACCCTCTCCTGGCCACCTTATTTCTTGAATTGCTGTTATATCCATTTTATACTCAATCAGCTCCCGGGTTAATTCTTCGGCCGCTCCAGCTCGATATAGTGTCCGTACATTCCATGTTCCAAATCTCAAAAGTCCTTTAACGTTCCAAGGTCGTTGTCCAGATAAGTCAGTCCGATATCGAGGCTCATGTATTTGTTTCGTAACAAAGAAAGGTCTTTACAAAGGTGGGGATGTTAACCCCACGCTTCAACCCCCAACCTGGAGGACCAGGGTGTTTCTCTTTGTCTGTTCTCTACCCTTTGACCTGTCCGGCTTGGGAGGCCCTGCTGGTAGCTACGCTACCGCCGGCATAGCTCTCAGGGTCATTGAGAAACTCAAGCTCCCCCACCACGACAAGGTGGAAACACCATCGGGGGATCCCCCTTGACTTGCGGACGTAAATTACAAGTACCTCTGAAGTCGGAGTGGGTTCGCCTGATGGCCAGGGACATTGTTAAAAAAGAAAGCTAATTCACAAGCAAAATTCAGTCCAGCACAACTAGAAATACTGTGTCTGGACTACGCTTGAGTTCAAAACGAGCGAGCGAAAAAAACAAAACCCAGAAAACCTGACAGTAGATGGGGCGAGATATGACCAGTTGTCCTGGGCTATAGTTAGCGTGTTATCAATCAATTTGTGTGTGAAGTGTGACCTCGAATATCTATAGATCTCCTCTTGTCTTCATACACACAATTTGGTTTTCTACGCACTGTCAACAGCTCGACAGACTAGAAGATAATGAGTGTTATATTTTCACAAACAAACAATGCTATTCGCGCTTATATTGATCAAGTTTGGTATGCCACCTTTCTGGATTGAAAGTGATAAAACTATTGATTACTCGCCTGTGGGTGTCGTCTGCACGAAATAGTATTTGTTTTCGTTTACTTCTGGTAAAAGTTTCCTTTGAGTTGTATGCTTGTTTGTAGAGTTAGTGTTTGGGTTAGTGGTAGATTATGGTTAGGGTTTAGATTATGACTATGGTTTAGGTTACGATTTCGATTAAGGTTAATGATTAATTTAGGGTTAGGGTAATGTTAGGTTTTGGATTAGGGTATAGTAGGATTAGGCTTTAGGTTAGGGTTGGGGTTAGGTTAAGGTTAATATTTAATTTAGGGTTAGGTTTTAGGTTAGGGTTATGTTAGGTTTTACGTTAAGGTTAAGGTTAAGGTTAAGGTTAGGATTAGCGTTTAAGTTAGGGTTAAGGATTAGGTTAGGGTTAAGGTTAGGGTTTAGATAAAGAATACGGTTAGGGGTAGGGTTAGGATTAGGGGCTTAGTTTGAGTTAGAGTTAGGGGTAGATTAGGGTTAGTACATTTTTCCGTCTCCCTGGAAATAATATGAGAAATAAACCGACTGTTATTGATTTACAAGCTATAATGAACCATGAATGAAAGTCGTGGATCGACTAGCAAAGCCGGGTGGATCTCTGTAACAAAATAATTTAATTGATTAAGTGAAGAAGGATAATATATCACCAAATATGACCTCAAATTTGGACAGAAAGGCGATATATCGCCTTATTAGAGTCATTGTGTTATTTGTTTTGTTTTGTTGTATCTTCCTCAGTGTGAATGCTCAGTGAATGGACATTTAGATTGCAATAATTGTTCATTTAATTTCTTTGACACAGTATCTCGCTTTATATCTCTATACCTCTCTCTCTTTTCCTGATTCCTCTGTCTGCCCCGTAGTTCTCTGCATGTCTTTTTCTGTGAAACTCTGTCTGTTTCTGTTTCTGGTGTCTGTTTCTAGCGCGCTCTCTCTGCCCCTGTCTACCTTTATTGTGTTCTCTCTCTCTCTCTCTCTCTCTCTCTCTCTCTCTCTCTCTCTCTCTCTCTCCTCCTCCTCCTCCTCCTCCTCCTCCTCTCATCTAACCCATGCTTGACCGCCTGCCTTCCTCCCATCACGTAGTCAATATTTTAAAACCTGTAGGCACTCGACAGGTCATGTGATCAGTGTCACTGCTCATATCGTTAATTTTAATCAGTCTCTCTCTCTCTCTCTCTCTCTCTCTCTCTCTCTCTCTCTCTCTCTCTCTCTCTCTCTCTCTCTCTTGTTAGCTTATTTGTATACTGTTCATTGTTATGTTATTATGTTTAGTTTCAATATTTATCAATCAGTTTATTGTAAGTAGCATTTCCCGGCCATTTTCCTGAAATGTCGCAATAAAATACAAAGTTCCATACTTATCTGGCTGTGTTGAAATACCAACTGACACATGTGTTATTTTGTGCTTTGGTTCAATGAACTAAGAAATTAGTCTATTTACTGCAGAATGTGTTTTTGGGTCAGATGGCAAATCGATGTCTGTCGACCAGCCTGCATGCCAGCATTTCTCTGTCGGTGTCTGCATGTACGTCAGTCGGTTGACTGTTTCTGTCTATCGGTTAGTTGCTCTGGTTGTCTATATCTAAATCCTTGTGTGGAAACATGATTACCTCAGTCCGTTGACTGTTTCTGTCTATCAGTTAGTTGCTCTGGTTGTCTATATCTAAATCCTTGTGTGGAAACATGATTACCTTAGCCGGTTTACGTAGCCCGTGATGATCATATCAGTCAATTAGTCTCAGTCATCTAGTTAGCCAGTCCACTCGCCCGCTCACCCACCCGTCTGTACGGACCGTAAGTCAGTCAGCGTGTCTGTCTGTATCTCTCCGTCAGTCAACCATTCTTAGTTGTTGCTTAGTTAAGTTCCAAACTCTTTACAGGACGTCGAATTCAACCCCAGCAATGTCTTAGCTGTGTGTGATTTCTCGGATTTATGCTCAGTAGTATGCCATTGCTTCTGAACGACTGGCATTCACACCGTTGTATGAAATACCAACGCAGTGCGGTCTGTTTCCAAATCGCCCGTTGCTGTGTTTCTAACGTCTCCCCTTTGACAAAGCGCCCGGTTGTATTCTGCCAGCCTATGCATCTATCAGTGTTTAACCGGCATCCTGTCTAGCTCTATACGTCATCTAGCCTGTTCGTCAACCTGTTATCCTGCCTATCTCTTCGCCAGTCCGCCTATCCGTAGACCTGTCAGTCTCTCCGCCAGCCCGCCTATCCGTCAATCTGTCATCCTGCTTGTCTTTCCGCCAGCCCGTCTATCCGTCAACATGTCTTACCTACCCACCTTTTTTAAAAATCTAATCTTTCTGTCAGACTAATTATTCCTGTGTAACTGTTATGTCCACAACGCCTTTATGGCTGTGTTACGTTAAAAGCAGCAGCAGGGCGCCAGAATTGGTTTTTAAATGAAGCTCGAGTGAAACACAATATAAACATAAATACAAACACGACGCAGCTGTTCAACTATCGCTAGCCGTTAACAGTCGTGTGTTGCCAGACTGACCTAATTGTTTTCAGCCAATTCTTTAACTAGGAAAAAGTGCGTGAACAAAAATGGGGCTAATTTTGTTAGCTTTCATATGTCTCATTTTTTTTTTTTTTTGTTCGCATATCCTTTACAGGACATCGCTGTCAACAATCAGCATCTTTCAGCTGATTGTTGATTTCTTGGCAATATTACGCTCAGTAGTTTGCCATTGCTTTCTGAGCGACCGGCTCACATACCCCGTAATTTACCGACGCGGAGAGAACCGGTACCGATTCTCACGAGAATATACGGGATTACGGAGAAAGTCGTGTAACGCCTAGACCAGGGAGGCCGGCTTGTCTCATTCACTATACCATTATTCTGGCATTCCAAAAGTAACACTTTTATTATTTAGTTTCCACTAAGTCTTTGGACTCTTGTTTCCCCATGTCAACAATAGCTTCACGACGCGGTTCTCTCTTCTTTCATATGCGTTGGACATGTGGTGCGAGACCCATATGTTTCTAGATTAACCAGAACTCAGCCGGTGATGTGGTCAGTACTACCCTGGCCGCCTTTACTTGTCTAAAGACATTTCGGGTACCCAGTTTACGCTGAGACGACCTGCCAGTAGTGTGTAATGTTGTATTCTGCGCGAATTTCAGTAGGCTCTTGATGTGGATAAATCCACAAACCTCCACGTCAGGATTGTGGCGGGGGAGTGAATATTGTGGCGGAAGAGGATTTTGGCAGAGTTCAGCGGATGATTACTGGTGACGTGGGTCCCTTGTTGTGGGTTCTTTGGGGTCCCCATGGCCTATTGAGGGCCTCTGTGATCTATTGGGGGTCTCTGTGGCCTATTGGGGATCTGTTACTGTGGGTCTTTGGTGGTCTCTGTGGACTATTATGGGTCCGTGAGGACTATTGGGGGGTCTCTGTGGCCAATTGTGGGTCCCTTGTTGTGGGTTCTTGTGGGTCCCTGTGGGTAGGAGGCAGAGGAGGAAGAGGATAAGGATTGTAGCAGAGTGCGGAGGAGGAGGAGTGAGGATCCATACTTGGGGGTCCCTGTGGACTATTGGGAGTGTCTGTGGCCTACTAGGGGTTCTTTGTCGTGGCTCCTTGTTGGTCCCTGTGGGTAGGAGGAAGAGGAGGATGAGGAGGAAGTGGAGAAGAATTTGGCGGAATGCAGAGGAGGAGGAGGTGTGAGGAAGAGGAGGAGGGGGTCCCTACTTGTGGGTCGCTATGGGCTATTGAGGGTCTCTGTGGTCTACTGGGGGTCCCCTTTTTGGTCCCTATGGACTATTCAGGGTTTATGCGACCTATTGGGGGTCCGTGTGGCGTATTGGGGTCCCTTAATATGGGTTCTTTGGGGCTCCTGTGGAATATTGGGGGTCTCTGTGGCCTACTGGTAGTCTCTGGGGCCTATTGGGGTCTCTGTGGACTATTGGGGGTCCTCTGTGGCCTATTGGGGGTCTCATGCTATGGGTTCTTGGGGGTTTCTATGGCCTATTGGAGGTCTCTGTGGATTATTGAGAGTCTCTGTGGCTTATTGGGAGTTCCTTATTGTCAGTCCTTTGGTGGCCCTGTGGCATATTGGGGTCTCTGTGGCCTACCGTGGGTCCCTTGTTGTGGATCATTGGGGTCCATGTGGACTATTGGGGGCCTTGTGGGTCCACCAACTCCCGGGGTGTTCAAATGGCGTAGGGACATAGGAGTGTGGTGGGGGTGAGTGATATGTGAAGGAGGCTGGCGGAGTGAATGGTGGTGTGCGACGTAACATCAGTGGGGACGGCGGGGTGGATTGGGGTGGGTGGACGGTTACATGAAGACGAGAACCTCCGATGGCGAGGCAGGCGGTCACACGGAGGCGGTTCATACCCATTAAAACATGCGTAGGCATGTCAGCGGCGTAGTATGCAAAAGTCAAAAAGTGAGCGCTCGGTACTTCAGCGGCGCCATATGCAAAAGTCATTATGTGAACGCTCGGGTTGTAAAAAAAAAAATAAGTGCTGAATTGGTGTTGTGGTACTGGAGTGCTGTGTCGCGGAGTGGCTGAGGGTGGAACCGGGTTGGCAAAGTGGTTAGCGATAAGGCCGGTGTGGCAGCTGGTATGAACTCGGATGGGCCTTGTCAGGGACCTAGCGCCAATAAGACTGTCGCTGACAGGTAATTTCTATTTCTAGAAATATCTTCACTCGAAATCAAACGAACCAATCGACGCCTTTGGTCAGATTTAATTCTTTCTCTCAATGAGCACCACTTCAATATCACAAAGTGATCAAGATCTGATTACACACCGAATTAATACAATCATGTCGGCATCCGAAACATGATGACATACAAGTATTTACAATCAGTAATCTATGTACACGCACTCAGACCGCTAACATACAGTCTAGCCATTTCAATCAATGTACATACAAATCGTCGCCGTCTCATACAATCACAATACGCTCAACACTATGGCAATTATACAACTCATAAAGTATAATGGCTTTCATTCGTCTCGCTTCTCAGATACACTCCGTCTCTTCTTTCACGTCCGTCTAGGTCCGTAGTCGCACACATTCTCCGTAATCCCCTGTCCAGTCTTGTCTATCACGTATCCCCTGGTCACGTGTTTCTCGTCTGAACTCTTCTTAGTCAGTCCGAGTCGAGTTGGTACTGCGTTGGACATTACCTTGTCCCTGACCTCGGGGTTAGATATCTGTCAACAGTTGTGACCTGTCCTCACTCATTCATACCCGTATCGTAGTCACCCCTGTCTTTTTCTATGTCTGTCCTGTCAGCTCAGTACGGTCCTTCTAGGACGCAATCAGAACTCTGACAGGCCTGAAGAGGGGATTCGAACTAATTCTACTACTTTTACCACTAGATCTACTAATACTTCCGCTATACTACTCCTACCACATCAACAACAACAACTATACCACTATTACCATTACTACTGCTACTACAACGGCTACTACAACTACTCCTACTACACCAACAACAACAACATTACTACTGTTACCACCACTACTACTACTACTACTACTACTACTACTACTACTACTACTACTACTACTACTACTACTACTACTACTACAACTACTACTACTGCTACTGCTACTGCTACTACTACTACTACTACTACTACTACTACTACTACTACTACTACTACTACTACTATATGAATAAAATGAGTTGAACTGTGATAAAGCTGTAGAAATGTAAATGATATGGAAACATGAAGTATAGGATAACTTTACAAAGTACAATTATTAAAAACAAAGAATGTTGTGTCTACAAGCCTTCATAAACAAAAGCGATCATATAAATCAGAGAGATGACACTGTAATGACTATATTAAAAACAAAGGATGTTGTGGCCACAAGCCTTCATAAACACAAGCGATCATATAAATCAGAGAGATGACACTACAATGACTATATTAAAGCACAATAAGCAGAATGAGAAAAGAATAATGTATGCGAATGATCTTAGAATGTGACACAGCAGAACAGCAGTGAATGGCTGGAATCAGCTTATATGACAGCAGTGTAAGGATGTGCAATTGTGTAGAGGGAGGCGGTGAAAACGATCCAGTGAACATGTCAGGTGTCAGGTTATTGGGAACAGAATTGACTATATAATAAAAAGCAAGGTGGAGAATCATCAAGCAAATCAAATGTTGTCTATTGCAGTTAAGCAGCAGTAGATCTGCAAGAGACAACATTTGATTTGCTTGATGAATTGTCTTCCGATGAAAATGTTGACCTTTAGCCTAGTAGTCATGGCCAGACTCTGAGTCTCTGAAGAAAATAATGTTTTGTAGAATGAAAGCTATCATACTGTTAATTTCCGAAGCTGTTCCTTTGTCTCAATAGATGACATACAATACCCAACGATTAAGGTTTGTATAAATAGTAATTTTCATGATCATAGCTTCCAAGAGCAGGTGTGTTGCTGTGTTTAATTTTTCATTATGTTATCTGGTCCTGTTTATTTTACATGTCCATTACGGGAGATATAACAACAGAGATTAAGAGCAGAATAGGGCAGGCAAAAGCCGCATTTCAGAAAATGAAGAGTATCTTATGCAATAAGTCGCTATCAATGAATGTAAGAGAGTGCTAAAATGCTATATAGAATCAGTTTTGCTGCATGGCAGCGAATCTTGGAATGTAAATTAACAAATTAGGAAGAACTTAGAAACAACAGAGATGTGGTTTTTGAGACGAATGTTGCGAATTCCTTGGACTGCCAGAGTAACTAACAACGACTGCCTGAAAGAGGCTAATGAAACTAGAACACTATATACAACAATAAGAAAGAGACAAACAGCTTTCTTTGGTCATGTGATGAGGAGAGGCATTGGAGAACATCGTGACAACTGGAAAGATCGAGGGGAAGAGAGGCAGAGGCAGGCCAAGAGAAATGATGCTGGACGGATTGAGACTGTGGCATGGAGAAATACCATCAGCAGAGTTGATCCAGAACACCAAGGACCGAGATCTGTCGAGAGCTATGAACGCCGACGTCAGCCGGCAGGGCACTTGATGATGATTGCCAGAATACTGTTGTTCCCTCATTCGTAACATAATTTGAATCTGAATTTCGATGAAACCAACAAATCCGGCTTAACTAGATTAGGCTCAACACAAACTAATAACATTGGCAGTAACTGGAGCCTCCAGCTTGCAATGTACAAAGTGGAATCAGAGACGGCGGGTTTCAACTATAAATAATACTGTTTTAATAATGCAGCTAACAACGTTTGTTGAGATCACATATTATTTTGCCTCCTTAAATTGCCTCTTTTTGCGAGGCGGGTATTTAAGATCTAATGACAAGTTTATAATGTTAACTACCCAAACCTTTTTACAAAGTATTCGACCTGGCCGCTGTTCATCTGTATACCTTCTTCGTCCTGTTGACCAAGTCTGGCTTCGCTGCCGCGTCAATTCAGTCTAGGTTTTCCGCCCGTGTTTTCTCCATAACTAACAATCTGCTACAATATTCTTCTCTCTGTTGTCAACTTGATAACCATTGACTAATATCCACAAGATTCCTAGCCACATCAAAAATGCCCCGGCACCCAAAACTCCAGCTTATCCTTCAGTCTGTTTGTTGTCAAACAACGTCAGTGCCATGTTCCCGTTGGTGCGCACTTGTTTCTGTGCGTGGTTTTTACATATCGGCTTTTCCCGATATTTTTCATAACATCATCATCATCACGTCTTTACGCTATGTGGCAGTATGCCCCCTCCCTTTTAAAAAATGATTAAATCATTTTTTCTTCATCATCAAGAATTTAACTGACAGATAGCAGTGCAGACGTAGTGACTAGCAAGAAGTTATGGTCCCCTATAACTCATCCACACACACACACACACACACACACACACAAATTATATGACGGGCACGCCCAACTATCTACAAACCCGCAGTAGACGTAGATGTAGCATCAGATAGTTTCTTACTGAAATAAAGAATCGGATGCAATTTGCCATCATGCATTTAAAGTAACACCGCAGAAATTGCATGAAAACTAGCGTCCGTCTGCAAAAAGAAATCTTTCAATACATCAGGTAATTTAAGAATAGGATACGTGCTGAACAGAGTTTTGATTTGTTGCAATAATTTATCATGATCATCTGTCCAGATAATTTTTGTAGGTTTACCTAACACAGTACGTAAATTAATTAAAACGTTTGCTTATTTCGGTGCAGTTATTTGTGACGAAACGACGCTTCATCTGTCTTTTGTCTACGGGATTCCGCACTATTTTGGCGCGTCATCCGGGACTTTCCCGGATATTATTAGACTGAGGGAAGTTGATGGGATTTTCCGTCTAGTAGGTTCTCGAAGCACCTGGATTTGAGTGACCAGAGTTGCTGGTTGCTCCATCAAATTCTCGTGCAGAAGAATCTAGAAATTCTAGTCCGTGGAATGAATGTTGTCCGAGAAGTTGACTTTCATCAAGAAGCACTCATTTATCGTGCGCGTTAGTTCGCACGTAGGAGAAATGCGGCTGGGATAGTCATTCGCTTTCTCTCTCTCAAGGCGTGACGACGCATGGCTCTGTTAGGCCAATTGTATAGCGTCTCACCCCAACCAAGTTGCAGCTGACTGTTATCACATTACGGCATGCTTGCCCATGAACAGTTCTGGTAGCTGACTGGAGTCTGGTTCAAGTAATTCAGGTATTTACTTGGTTAATTAATTTAACTTTGTAATTGATCACAAAACGCAATCGTTCTAATCTCATTAAATATGCGGTTGTCTTTGCATCGCTAATGAGAAACCGATCGATAACGTAGTTGAGAATATAGGGCGGTCTACACCTGTGCGTGTCGCTTTATTTACAAGCGTGTGTAGTTGCGTTACCTGCTTGAAATGTAAGCCTGCGATATTGGCGTATTGTGTTCACCTATTATTTACAATGTGTGGCAAATCGTTGCATATACTATGTTGCTGTTCTATAATAGGGCACAGTTACTAGTGTATGATATGAACCTAACTTATGTCAGTCAGTAGCTGAAGCTAGAAGAACTGTTGGATAGCCAGGTAAGTTGTTAGCTGGAGATTCAGACAGTGATGTGCTTAGTACTAAGTAAAGAGAGCACGTAGTGCTTAGCCACAGGGAATGATGTAACTATTGTGTGTTAACGTAGTAGTGAATTCATTTTGTGGAACTGTGGAATTCTGTGAGAAGGTAAGTTCTTCATTGATGATGATGATATATATATATATATATATATATATATATATATATATATATATATATATATATATATATATATATATATATATATATGATGTGTCATGATGTATATATATATATATATATATACTAGCTGACACGGCCCGGCTTCGCCCAGACCCTGGTGGGGAGCATCTCATTTAATTCATATAAGTAGTCATATAAGTTCTCGTTCCCGTTACCGACAATCTGTCTGTCTATCTGTCTGTCTATCTGTCTGACCCGGCCCGGCTTCGCCCAGACCCTGATGGGGAGCATCTCATTTAATTCATATAAGTAGTCATATAAGTTCCCGTTCCCGACTATCTATCTGTCTGTCTGTCTGACCCGGCCCGGCATCGCCCAACTCCTGGTGGGGAGCATCTCATTTAATTCATATAAGTAGTCATATAAGTTCCCGTTCCCGACTGTCTGTCTGTCTGTTTATCTATCTGTCTGTCTGTCTGTCTGACCCGGCCCAGCCCATGGTGGAGAGCATCTCATTTAAATCATATAAGTAGTCATATAAGATCCCGTTCCCGACTATCTGTCTGTCTGTCTGTCTTGGGTAAATGGAGGAGGGAGGAGGAAGAGGGAGGTGGAGGAGGGAGGAGGAGGGAGGAGGAGACAGGAGACAGGAGGAATAGGGAGGAATAGGAGGGAGGAGGAGGGATTAGGAAGAGGAGGGAGGAGTAGGGTGGAGGAGGAGGAGGAGGGAGGAGGAAGAGGGAGAAGGAGGGAGGAGGAGAACGCAGGAGGAGGAGGAGGAGGAGGGAGGAGGAGGGAGAGGGAGGAGGAGGGAGGAGGAGGAGAGAGTAGGAGGAGGGAGGAGGCGGAGGGAGCAGGATGAGGGAGGTAGAGGGAGGAGGAAGAGGGAGAAGGAGGAGGGAGGAGGGAGGAGAAGGAGGAGGGAGGATGAAGAGAGAGGAGAGGAGGAAGAGGGAGGAGGAGAACGCAGGAGGAGGAGAACGCAGGAGGAGGAGGGAGGAGGAGGAGAGGGAGGAGGAGGGAAAGGGAGGATGAGGGAGGGAGGAGGAGAGAGTGGGAGGAGGGAGGAGGCGGAGAGGGAAGGAAGAGGGAGGAGGAAGAGGGAGCAGGAGGAGGGAAGAGGATGAGGGGGAGGAGGAGGAAGAGGGAGGAGGAGGAATGTGAAGGGAGGAGGAGGGAGGAGGTAGAGGGAGGAGGAGGAGGGAGGAGGAGAGAAGAGGAGGAGGGATGAGGAGGAGGGAGGAGGAGGAATGTGAAGGGAGGAGGAGGGAGGAGTAGAGGGAGGAGGAAGGAGGAGGAGAATGGAGGAGGAGGGATGATGAGGAGAGGGAGGGAGGAAGGAAGGAGGAGGGGGGAGGAGGAGGGAGGGAAGAAGGAGGAGGGAGGAGGAGGGATGAGGGGGGAGGGGGAGGAGGAGAAGGGAGGAGGAGGGCGAAGGAGGAAGGAAGAGGAGGGCGAGGAGGTAGGAGGAGGGAGGAGGAGGAGGAAGAGTGAGGAGGAGGGAGGAGGAAGAGAGTGGAGGAGGGAGGAGAAGGGAGGAAGAGATAGGCGGAGAGAGGAGGAGGGGGAGGAGGAGGAGTAGGGAGGAATAGGAGGGAGAGGAGGGAGGAGGAGGAATTAAGAGGGAGGGGGAAAGGGGAGGAGGGAGGAGGGAAGGAGGGAAAGGAGGGATGAGGGAGGGAGGAGGAAGGGAGGAGGAGGAGGAGGAGGGAGGAGGGTGAAGGAGGAGGAGGAGGGTGATGGAGGAGGAGGAGGAGGAGGGAAGGGGAGGGAGGGGAGGAGGAGGGAGAAGGAGGAGGAGGGGAGGGGGAGGAGAAGGCAGGTTGGGGAGGAGGAGGGAGAGGGAGGAGGAGGGAGGAGGAGGAGAGAGGAGGAGGAGGGAGGAGGTGGGAGGGAGAAGGAGGAGGGAGGAAGAGGTAGAAGGAGGGAGAGGAGGAGGGGGAGGGAGAAGGGAGGAGGAGGAATGATGAGGAGGGAGGAGGAGGAAGAGGGATGTGGAGGAGGGAGAAGGAGGGAGGAGGTAGAGGGAGGAGGTAGAGGGAGGAAAAGGGAGGAGGAGAGAGGAGGAGGAGGAGGGAGGAGGAGGAGAAGGGAGTAGGAGGGATTAGGAGAAAGGAGGAGGAGAAGGGAGGGAGGAGAGGGAGGAGGAGGGAGAAGGGAGGGGGAGAAGGAGGAGGGAGAGGGAGCAGGGGGAGGAGGTAGAGGGAGGAGGAAGAGGTGGAGGGAGGAGGTAGAGGGAGGAGGAGGAGGGGAGGGGAGGGAGGAGGCGGAGGGAGGAGGAGGGAGGTGGATGGAGGAGGAGGGGAGGAGGAAGGAAGGGGAAGGAAGAGGGAGAAGGAGGAGGGGGAGGAGGGGATGAGGTAGAGGGAGGAGGAAGGAAGAGGAGGAGGGAGGAGGAAGAGGAGGAGGGAGGAGGTAGAGGGAGGAGGAGGGGAGGAGGTAGAGGCAGGAGGAGAAGAGAGGAGGAGGGAGTTGCCATCCGAATCATATGTAGGTTCTGTGATTTCGGTCCTTCCATTGATTGTTCTTCCCTTCTACACGACTGTAGATAACTTCCTTACACATAAAAAGATGAATTGTTATTGATATTGCCGTGGCATGGAGGCATATATATCAGCAACAGAGTTGAACGCCTACGCCAGCCGGCACGGCACTTGATGATGATGATGATGATTGCCGTGTGACGATTCTGTGTAGTCACGTCATTTTCTTCCCTTTCCCTAGCGTTTTGGTTCGGGGATTCTTTCATCATCATCATCATATATTTAGGTACGTATTTTGGGAATGGGAGGAGGGAGGAGGAGGAAGGAAAAAAAATACGACAGTTGGCAGCGCTGGAATGAAAGGAAGGCGTGTAGAAAATTTCATCTCAATCGGATGGGCCGTTCGCGAACGTATAAAGGACATACAGACATACAGACATATCCACACACATCCTAATTGATATATAAGATATATTAGGTCATGTTATGTGATACTTCTAGGAGCGATACCGAACGCCGAGTGGGTCGACGCGTGATAACAATGCGTTATCGTCGCGATGTAAACATGCGTTCTTAATTCTTGTCTTTACTGTCCTGTTCTTTCATGCTTGCATAAGTGCCAGTCAGTGCTGATGTGATAGAAGTATGGAAGGACAAAAGGAGGTTGCATGAGGCATGGGGACATATGGGATATGGGGATTGAGAGCAAGTTATGAAAGTATGGGACTGGCAGACCAGGCCAGCCATGAAGTTCGGCCCAGGCCAAGGCTAATCCACTTGGAAGGTCAGAACTGGAGCAGAACCCTTGGAACATGTGGGGAACATGTTTTGCCAAGAAGACTTCTTGACTCTAGGGAAAAGTATAAAAAGAAGAGTTTCGCTATAGAGTGGGCAGGATGTCCCACCAGCGAAATGGAGTGTGTAAATACGTTATGGAATCATATATTATTGCTATATCCCAAGTGATGGTACATTGATCGTTATTATGGTTACTATTGAATATATATTGTAAGGTTGGGGCCCAGGGATGCCTCACCTTAATGTTTAGTTCTGTTAACTCTAGAACTAGGATAACTGATTACTATATCTAGTGACGATAGCGACAACTGGTAGATGAATAGGGATATGTGAAACGTACGATCAGACTCGTCATTCTGGTTACTTACTCTGTTTGACGGGCTGTTCTTGTGAGGCCATCTGACATTGACGGCTACCCATGCTTTACTACTCTCAATATAGAGATAATGCTCTAGTTAGTTGAATAACTAATTAGCATGACTGAGGGTTGAATAGTCAGTGATAGGATGCATGTGGACCAATGTTTGGGGCCAAATATATATCACCGATCGCTCTTCCTTTCATGAGTTGCCTGTTGAAGAACCAGCCTACTACAATTGTTTTTTGCCTGAAACCACTTCGTGTACCATAACGAAGGGTAGAACCACTTACTTACCACGCCTGACTAAACCACACCATGCGAAAGGGTGAATCATCCTGACTGAATGTTTATCACCAAGTTGATTTCAGTGCCCTGAAATTGCACGTGTGGGACGTGATGGTTTGTTTCTTTTTCTGCGTTTGAAGATGCTCTATTTCAGCAATGAGATGTTCAGCAACCTGAGCAATCACGCTTAAGTATAAGAGACAATCGACTGTATACGGAATTATGTGGCTATGATTACCCAGGGAGATGTATCTAGTTGGGGTAATCTCAGCTCTGGGAGCTCATCAAGTCCAAGTCTATTGTGGTTCCGCCTAAACGTCGGAAACTTGAAGCAAAGATTAGCACATAACCTTGTGCGGTATCTATGGCAGCTCTAGTGGCAGGTCATGATGAGACCTACACCAGCTTACGGATTGTGACTCTTTCAAGTGTTATCAGGTATATCGGACAATTAATTATTGTCCAAATGAACATTGCTGCACCGAATTGGGAAATAGGTGCGTGATCCAAATGGTGTAACTATAGAGTCTACGAACTGTGAAATGTTTTTCTCATAGGACTCTAGTGAACTAGCAGCAGAACTATATTATTATCCAACCAGGGGTACGTGCTACTACTTAGGGACCATTAGATTGGTCATTGGCTACAGACATTTATTGAAGTCGAGAGTAACTGGGGTCACCTCAAGGAGGAGGGTCTCCCAGCTAGGCTGTCTACAGAGAACTGTTTAGTGACTTGAACAGTGACTCATTAGGAAGTGATAGAGTGCAGTTCGTCCAGTTGATTGAGGTCCGAGGGGGTGAACTCCTCTTGGTGTCGATCCAAGCTCTGGGGACGGAGTGGTCTCCAAGGTTCTAGTCATCTCACAGGAAGGAAGCCGGGTGAGTGGCGGACCGACTGGACGGGACATCTGCATCCAATCTACTTCTCAGCCTGATGATGATTGGAGCCATATCTCTGATTCTGTCTCTACTCTATCCTCTACTTTTGTAAATAGAATTATTCTATCAGGGTGTTCAATTCATTTCTATATTCTCAAGGGTAGAATAAACTTTGTTTATGTTGACTTACTCTTTGTACAATTATTGAGTGTGGTCTCGGACGATGCCTCATTGTTCATTGTCCCAAGGGAGTAGGTAGATAGTGGGGGTCTAGAATCTGGAGGGGCTTGTAGACATATTTAACTAATACGAGGTCAACAGCAGAGTAAACAGTGTATCTACCTGTCCAGCCCCTGGGGTCAGAATACAAGGGAGTGCTAGAGACACCTCGGGTGTGGTTAACTTTCAATACCCGAGGCGATCTTGTTCAGTGCTGGCACTAATGGATGTTGATAAGTTCTGGAAGTTCGGTAAGTGCTTATAGTTGTGTAATATTGTTCGTTCTGCACTTGAATATGAAAATATTTACAACAGTAAGTGTCACAGTACACTTTCACGTTCTGCATTCTTCAATTATACATCACATTCACAATTTAAAAATGTTATTTGGAAATACAGTTGGACATAGTCCATATCTTCTTCTTCTTCTTCTTCTTTCGTTCGCTTGAAATATGTCTATAACTGCAGTGCTGTCTCTTGTATGAATTGAACTGTCTTTTTCAGTTCACACAGCGGTCCATAGAGTTTATCGTCTCTCTAGGCCAGAAGTTTTGCCTAGATATGTTATATTTTGGGCAGTCTTAGTTTAGTATGGCCAGCTGTTCTATTCTCATGTCCATATCATATTTAGTTTGTTTAGGCAGCGTTCTTTTATGACGGGGTAATGTCTTGCGCTGCAATGTGATATTTCGGTCTGAGTGCTGGTGATAATTTTATTTTAATCTTTGCGCTCCAGCGTAGTTAGACCGTTGGTGGACTCGTCGAGAGGATTCCTTGACAGAAGGTCCGCGATTGTGTCCTCGGTACCGCTTGTTTATTTCTAGCATCAAGCTCAGCTTTCTTCAACTCTCTCTCTCTCTCTCTCTCTCTCTCTCTCTCTCTCTCTCTCTCTCTCTCTCTCTCTCTCTCTCTGCTGCCCTTTCCTCCCTTTCTCTAGCTTTCTCTTTTACTTGAACATGCTCTGCATATTTCGTCTCACTCCATTTAGATAAATCCTCTCCTGTTAATCCTAATTTTAGACCTGACTCTATGAAATCGTGTAGAGTAGCCATGATAGTTTGAAAATTGTGTTAACAATAGCACAAAAAAAGTACAGTATATGATCAAATTCAATCAATATAATACACAATCACATATAGTACATATATCACGTGTACAATGTGGGGGAAAAATACAGGAAGGGCCTGAAATCTCACAAAAGTATGTGAAAGAAATACTTAGCTGCCGATGACGTTCGGAGCTTTTGATGTACTTCGATATCTGCGCCCGAAAGGGGGGGGGGGGGTGGTCGGTACTTTACGGCTTGGAAGAAAACTTTGCTTGTTTATACCCCGCGGAAATTACTCTGTTTGCTGGGGAAAGAAAAATGTTAGTATATGTTCGAATTTGTGGTGTATGCGAGGTCGGTTAATTGTGTATAGGTTTGTATGCAGTCAAGTATGGATGTGAGTGTGTAATGTCATCGTCGTCGGTTAATAGAGTAGTAGAAATCGTAGTAATTTCAGGTTCTCGTGCGAGCTAGACTTTCAGAACTGGGCTGCTTTTGGTCACTCTCTTTCAGCGTACAACATAGAATTATCTACGTACTAGCATTCCACTATATCTATTATTCAAAATTTAAATGGCAGTGATGTGCATTCTACACGTATACTGTCAACACACGTTCAAATATGTCATTCAAAACTGGACGAGAAGTCCACGTTCTAATGTATGGTTCAAAAACCGGACGAGATCTCCACGTTCGTCCCTCTATTACACATGCGGTTCAAAAACCGGACGAGCAACCCACGTTCATCCCTGTCATGGACTCACTTATATTAACATTTGGCTCGCTCTCCAGAACAAGGGCGAAACAATCACACACATTCAATGATTACACTCTTACACGCGGTACCGTGAAATAAATCCTTTTATTCACGTAACCTATTTACATTGGGTACATTCGTGGAAGTTGCGCTCATAATCATGCGCAACTCTTACATTATCACAGCAGTATATACATGCATCATACATCTTATAATAGAATAATACAAAATAACTCTCTCACTGCCTCAGCTCAAGCACATTTCAATCTACCAGTCAGTCACGCTATCCCTCATTACAGCCATCTCACAACGATCATGAAACACAAGCATAACCCTCTCTGTCCGTCCGTCTCGAAGTCCTTAACCCGTCTGCCTGACACAGGTATGTTCGGTCAGACCTTCACTTCTCACATGGCTTCAACTGGATTGTAGTTGACCTGTACTTGGTAACACCAGGCTGCCTGTCCTGATCGCCTGTCGTGAGCTGTCCTCCGTTAACTCCTGTCACTGTTATATATTGGGTTAGTTAATATTGGGTTCCTGACAACAAGAGTGAGGGGTGACTCGGGACATTCCCATAGTGCTCAGTCCTCATCTTCAACAGCCAGCGAAGAGTTTCATTACTAATGTGAGTCTCCGAGAAAATTGCTGTCGAGAACAGAATGACGGAGTCCACAATCGAACCTACGACTTTCGGAACGCAAGGACTTAACCACTTCGCTACGAAGACCCCTCCTCCCCACATATGTTAGTAATGTACCTCTATTTAAAAAAAAAACTCCACATGTATTGATTGGCGATGACACAAGTAGAAGAAAGATGCCGCATATCCGTTCATCCGCCCATCTCTCCCTTCGTTAGCCATTCTGCCCATCGAATTATAAGCATATGCAGTGCAAACCGCTTAAGGCGATCTCGGATGTGACGAATTTATGTTGTGAAGAACAGTATTGTACGTTGTAATTGCATTACTGTATGCTTGAACTCTTATAAGAGGAATTTCTGATTAACAGAACTCTTACTTGTGTCCCAGATGAGTTCACCTTATCACGTCTGCACTGCATTTGCACCGGTGTTTCTGATTATAAATTGACCTCTCCCACTTGCCTATACATATTAGCAATGTTAACTCAATAACTGCAGGTCCGCATGGCCGAATGGATAAGAACGGTGTTCTTAAACATCCGATGTACTGATGCCGAGGTTAGCGGCTCATCCCCTACACCGGACAGCTGGATTTAAATGTTAACCTGTCGGCCTTGACTTGGGGAGGTTAATTACAAGTACCTCTGAAGTCGGAGTGGGTTCACCTGATGGCGAGGGACACTTAATAGGGAAAGCTAACCCACATGCGAAATTCAGTTCATCACTACTATAAAAATAGTGTGTATGGACTACGCTTGAGTTCAAAGCGAGCAAGCAAAAAAAAAAAACCCCCAATAACTGTCTGTTTCTATGTTTCTATGTGTGTATTTGCTCCCGTTAATCGTTTCGAATTGTTTTGATCATATTTCATAATATAGCAGTTCATACACACAAATATATAAACTAGGTTTCTGTGTAATTGATAATCTTTGCGTCACAATTTAGCGCCACATTTATCTCCATGGCAAAGTTGATGTCCAACTATTGGAAACATTCCACAGCATGAGACAATGGAGTGGGAAAGGGGGATTTCATAAAATGCGTGTTCACTTGCTGTCAATATTTATGGTGATCATAAACCTCTTTTATGTCTTAAGAATGGTAAACTGGGTGTTTAACGGACATGATATTCGGCGCGTGATATTCTAATCTCGGTAAATATTAAACCATAATGTTTGATAGCCCATGTATGTGGTAATACAGAAGAATTGGTCCCATGTTATTTACGCAGGCACAAACAAATGTAGTTGTTCTAGTGAAGATGTGAATACAGCTGATGAGAGAAATAAATAAACAAGAGAGAAACAAACAAGAGAGAAAGCAATTATTTTGTAGAAATAAGCAAGCCGAATGGATAAGAACACCTGCTCTTAAACAGCCTGTGGGTTTGGGATTAAACATATTGACTTGCCAGGAGACAAAGTACTGAAAGCACATAAACACTGTTCACTGGTTCAGTGGCAAGTAAACATTAGGTTCGTAACAGTCATCGTACACAATAAAATGAAGAAATATTATAGTGTAAATTTGGAAAGTGCTTTGAGTTCCAACAGCAACTTGAAGACGCTTTCACTGATATATCAGACAACTGTAGAGTAAGTGAAAAGTTGAGTAAACTTAAGGAAACTATTTATAAAACAACGGTACGGGTTTACGGCACTGTGGATAATAAGAGGCAGGACTGGTTTGCGGCAAACAGCATAATAATGCAGCCCTTGATTGATAAAAAGAATATAGCTCTCTTAAGAAACAAGGAAAGAACAACGCGTAACACTGAGTGAGCTGAAGCAAGCTAGGAAGGATGTGCAAATGGCTGCCAGGCAATGTGCGAATGACTATTGGATCAAGTTATGTGAGTCCATTCAAATCGCAAGTGATAAAGAAAACATCAGAAGCATGTATGAAGGGATAATAAAAGCCTGTGGTCCAATGATCAAAAGAAGTTCACCACTGAAAACCTTGACTGGAGAAATCATCACTGATAAGAAACAGCAGATGGAAAGATGGGTAGAGCACTATTTAGAGCTTTACTCAAGTCAGACCAAGCTAGCGGATGATGCCCTCAACGCCATAGAGGCCCTGCCAACTCTTGACAACCTGGACACACTTCCCACCATAACATAAGTTAAGTGTGCTATAAATTAACTTGCATCTGGCAAGGCTCCAGGCTAGGATGGGATTCCAATAGAGGTAATCAGGAGTGGGCAAGACACACTCACTCTACAGATCCACCAGCTAATAGAGCTATGCTGGCGAGAAGGACAAGTCCCACAAGATTTCAAAGATTCAAGCAGCATAACTCTGTACAAGAACAAGGGCGATCGGAGCGACTGTGACAACAATAGGAGTATCTCACTTCTGTATATTGTTGGGAAAGTATTTGCCAGAATTGTTCTGCGCAGACTTCAAGTCCTGGGAGATCAAGTCTACCCCGAATCACAGTGCAGCTTCCGACAAAAAACTTTCTACCATTGAGATGATATTCTCATTGCGACAAATGTAAGAAAAATGCCGGGAACAAAATCAACCACTGTTTATTGCCTTCATCAACCTCACAAAGGCATTTGATTTGGTCAGTCGTGAGGGTCTGTTCAAAGCACTAAAGAAGAGGTGAGTTGAGTTAAGAACCGACATCACTGCACTCAGGATATTCCCATACGTGCTCAGTCCCCTCGTTCAACAGCCAGCGAAGAGTCATACTACTAATCGTTCCCACCGCTATCTGATTAAAAGTTCTCCTGGTCTTCCCTCTCAGTTTTGAGATTCTTCCAGAACCCCTGCCGATTGGCTGCCCACCAACTCTTCTGTCCGTTGTGGAATCGTTCCACACAGGCATGAAGGGTATAATCAAGTTTAATGGTGCGACTTCAGAAGAGTTCGAAATCAAGAGTGGAGTTAAGCAAGGTTGTGTGCTATCCCCCACCCTCTTTGGAATATATTTTTCACTTCTACTGAAACATGCCTTTCGTGATCAGGATGCCGATATATATATATATATATATATATATATATATATATATATATATATATATATATATATATATATATATATATATATATATATATATATATATATATATATATATGCATTCACTCACGCTCAGATGGCGGCCTCTATAATGCTCAGAGATTGAAGGCCAAGACCAAAATTAGAAGGGTACTAATCAGAGAGTTGCTTTTTGCGGATGATGCTGCAATTACGACCCACTCTGAGGAAGAATTACAACATCTACTATCTGCATTCTCCAATGCTTGTTCTGAATTTGGTTTAACAATTAACAAACAGAAGACACAGATTATGTCACAAGGTGCACATGGGGTACCATCAATCTTTATTGACGACGCCGAACTGGAGATAGTAGACCATTTTACATTTCTAGGATCAAAGGTAGATAGCAAATTATCAATAGATCAGGAAATCAACATCAGGATTAGTAAGGTAGCAACGACAATGAACATGTTAGCAAAAAGAGTCTGGGAGAACAGGAAACTTACTGCCAAAACAAAAGTCCTCGTCTTCCAAGCCTGTGACCTTAGTACTCTTCTTTATGGCAGTGAAACCTGGACAACTTACACCAAAAGAAACGTTTAAACAGCTTTCATATGCGGTGTCTGCGAAGAATACTTAGTATTAAGTGGCAAGACAAAATACTAATACTGAAGTATTGGAAAGATCAGGTTGTGTGACGGTGTGTTCCATGCTCAGTCTGTATTTCGAGCCATGTTATTGCTTTACTTACTGCCATGCCTTCCATAGTCAGGCTGCTTGTGGTCAAAGCAACAGCGCCAGACTCTTTCTTCACAATTTTCCTTCCGGCCTGAGCCGTAAAGGCCCACGAATGTCTCACTCCTCGGAAGAACGACCCATCCGTGTAAATGACAGCATCATACTCTAAAGAATTCTCGACGATCAGAACATGAATGAACATGCTCAATGAACATGCTCCAGAAGATAGAGATGAGAGGGGGGGGGGATCCGAAGAGAATGGTTGCTGTCTCTGGAGCGGTCTCGGCTGGCAAAGATTAGTTTCATCTTTGTCCCAGGGCATGCGGGAGTACAAGGGGATGAGCGGGCTGACAAGCTCGCAGGTAATACTACTGTGGAGGGCGGCCAGCCATGGACCAGGCTGACATTCTGAATGCTCTACGAGAAGTAAGACTTTTGCGAGAACCAAGTGATGACTGTGAATCTACAACCATGGCCAGACTGCGAGAACAGCAAATTAAAAGAGGGGTGGCCAAACAAGAACACTACGCAGGAAGCCAAAGAAGACTGATAAACCAACACAGAACTGGTGTTGTTAGCCGCTACATGCTGCGGGATTTGCTGAGGAGGAGATCCGAGCACTTATGGACTGAATGGTTCGATGTGCAGTGAGGATGTTCTGTCGACTAACTCTATGCTCAGTCTTCGTAGACGTAGATGAATAGGACATGTTAGGAGGATGGATGATAGTAGAATACCAAAGGACATCTGTTTTGGGGAATTACAGATGGGTAGGACATCTCAGGGTCGGCCTCTACTGCGATACAAAGATGTATGTAAGCGGGACATGATTGATACAGGCATTGATAATGCACATTGGGAGCAAGTCGCCGCTGAACGTGTTGCATGGAGGGCAAACATCAGAAATGGAATAAAGACAAAGGAGAAAATTATTGCAGATAAAGCACACACAGAGCGTGAGAGACGTAAGATGTATATATGTGGAAATGACCATGTTTTCACATGCATTCACTGTGGACAAACATTTGCAGCAGGAATTGGCCTTATCAGCCACACTCACCACTGCCACGGGTCGTAGTTATTAAGCCTTTTTGAAGCACGATGTACCAAACTATCGTCTGTCAAGACGGAAAGGTGCCAATGTAAATTTATATTCACTGAGCATTGAATGTTGCGAATTCCTTGGACTGTCAGAGTAACTAACAACGATTGTCTGAAAGAGGCTAATGAATTTAGAACATTATATACAACAATAAGAAAGAGACAAACAGCTTTCTTTGGTCTTGTGATGAGAAGAGAAGCATCGGAGAACATTGTGACAACTGGAAAGATCGAAGGGAAGAGAGGCAGACCAAGAGAAATGATGCTGGATGGATTGAGACGGTGGTGTAGAGGAATATCATTGGTAGAGTTGATTCAGAAAAAAAAAAAACCAACGAGATTGCCAAGCTGTAGGTTCCTCTTCATTACGATGCGTTATCTATAAATTTATGAACTCAACAGCAGGTATCAATAGATTCGGCTCAACGACAACTAGTCAAGGTGACAACAACTGGAGCCTCAACTGTGAACTCAAAAGACGAAGTAACTTCTGGGTTGAACAATATGAACGCTGTTTTAATCTGACAGCTGACACTGGTGGCTGTAACAAATATCCTCTTGTACACTTAAAGTGCCTGTTATTGCCAAGCGGGCATTTAAGTTATAGGTACAAGAATACATATTTTCAAATACAATCAAACTTGTTAAAAAGTGTTCGCCATTGTTGTTATGCCTCTATACATATCCTTCTTTCATTCACACAGGCTGGCTTCGCTGCTGCATAGATTCCGTCTAGGTTCCTGCCCGCCGTTTCTGAATATGTGGCGCTATTAATCTTCTATAACATCCTTCCATCTGTTGTTATCTTTATAGCCACTGATAAATGCCAACAAGTCCTTAGCCACACTAATTTTCTCCAGAAACAAACTGCACGGCCTTCTCTGTCGAGAACTCCACAAGGTCTGTTTGTTGTTAATTGACGTCAGCGTGACGTTTTCTCTGATGACAACTTGTCTCCTAGTTTCTCTGAGCTTTCGGCTTCTAGGATTCTCCACGTACTTTCTGTGACGTAATTCTAGGGCACCAGCTATATGGCAGAGATCTGCGGAGAGTCATGAAAGCCTACGCCAGCTGGTATGGCACTTGATGGTGATGAGCATTGAAATTGCGGAATATACCACGAAATAAAACAAATAAAATGATAACCCTAGTATGGCGATATAGTCCCTCTGCCCAAACGAGAGGTCACAATTGGCGATATATTATCCTTCATCACTGCATCAGTTAACATATTGTGTAATTTTAAGTTGGCCCACTTCTTCACGGGCCCGCGGGCCTACTTGCCATGGAGCGAGCTGACACCATGGCCTGTCTGGCTACGGCCCAATGGCCGGTAAGGTCACTGTCAAGAAGGAAAGCAATGGCAAACTGTCTTCTTTACAGATGACTAGTAAACTATAGCAGTTAAAGAAGTCAAGAAACTATGGAGGTTAGGGTAACACATCTGTCCAATAAGAAAGCAATAAGACTGGCGGTTAAGACAAATATAATTTATGAAAATGAAATATTTTGGGCATGTAACAAAGTCTGGAAAAGTAACTACGGAAGGATGTGTGTCTGAGAAGCGGGTAAGAGGTAAACTACAACGCAGATAGATTCATGATATGATGAGATAAGTAGCAACATTTTTATTTCTTCAAATTTTCATTTTCTCTTCATTGAACTGATTTTTTTGTGTGGTCGTCATTTCATTCATCTCATTGCGCTTGTATGCGTTAATAAAGTCACTGGAGGGTCTTCTCCATGATTTTTTGTTGTGTTTTGTGTATGTAATTGTTTGCTGATGAAGGCTAGTCATCGCAACGTCCAGTGTTTTCCGTAATTGTGTTCTATAAAGCTGTATTACTTTGTGTTATTTTATATTGTTTACATTTCTATATCTTTACTAAAGTTCCACTAATTTTATTCATACTGCTTCTAGTGCAAGAGACTGGTGTTTGCGTGTGGGTTAGCTTTCCCTATTACCAGTGTCCCTCACCATCATGAGAACCCACTCCGACTTCAGAGGTACTTGTAATTTGCGTCCTCAAGTCAAGGACGAGAAGTCAACATTTTAGTCTGGTGTTAAACCGGCTACTTCTGCATCAGCACACAGCCTTATGACAGAGAGCCATTTCGAAAGTCATTGGTGAGGGGGGGGGGGACTTCTGCGGGAGACTAGCCACAGAATAAGATAATACTGTACTATACATAGATTACAACTTCGTGCCAAAAACACCCGGAAGAGTAGCGACAGCAAATAAATTATTTGTATGATTCTGCCAATACTGTGAACTTTCCTTAACGTCCCCATGAAAATAACAGACCACAAACAGAATCAGCGGAGCCGCTAGCCGACCATATAATTTCCGACCGGATTTATCCCTCTACTTTCCTGGCAGGTGGGACTGAATTGACTCACTCGCGCCACAAACTTCCCTCTTGCCCGGTTCTCATTTAACCCAGAGAAGGCTTATAAATGAAAGAAACTGTCCGCGGTTTTCATTGTACTGGAAGTGCAATTTTCGGTTATATGTGGTTACAATTTTGGAATGTGTGTCTGTCGTGTTTGTTTCTTGACAATAAGGACCTTTATAAGACAATGAGGACCTTTATAAGACAATGAGGTCCTTTATAAGATAGTGAGGACCTTTATAATTTAATATGATGCACAGCACAAATTTGTTTTGCAGTGTATCTGTCGAAGGTATTAATGTGACAGGCATACAACTTTTAAAGCATGTAGGATTGTCCCGTGTGCTATAATGTTTCTTGCTAGTTAGTTAGTTAGTTAGTTAGTTAGTTAGTTAGTTATTTAGTTAGTTAGTTAGTTAGTTAGTTAGTTAGTTAGTTAGTTTAGTTAGTTAGTTAGTTAGTTAGTTAGTTAGTCGACAGATCATCCTCATTGCACACCGAACCATTCAGTCCATAAGTGCTCGGATCTCCTCCTCAGCAAATCCCGCAACGTGTTGCGGCTCACGACACCAGTTCTGTGTTGGTTTATAACTCTTCTTTGGCTTCCTGCGTAGTGTTCTTGTTTGGCCACCCCTCTTTTAACATGCTGTTCTCGCAACTTGACCATGGTTGTAGATTCCCAGTCATCGCTTGGTTCTCGTAAACGACTTACTTCTCGTAGAGCATTCAGAATGTCTGCCTGGTCCATGGCTCGTCCGCCTACCACAGTAGCCTTACCTGCAAGTCTGTCAGCCTACTCATTCCCTTGTACACCCGCATGCCCTGGCACGAATATGAAATTAATCTTTGCCAGCCGAAACCGCTCCAGAGACAGCAGCCACTCTCTTCGGACCCACCCCATCTCTATCCTCCTGAGCAAACTCATTGAGTCACGGACATATTTCCGATTGAATGTCTGTGTTTCGAGCCATGTTATTGCTTTACCTACTGCTATGCCTTCCATAGTCAGGCTGCTTGTGGTCAAAGCAACAGCGCCAGACTCTTTCTTCACAATTTTCCTTCCGGCCTGAGCCGTAAAAGCCCACGAACGTCTCACTCCTCGGAAGAACGACCCATCCGTGTAAATGACAGCATCATACTCTAAAGAATTCTCGAAGATCAGACCCTGTACTTTCGCCTCCACAGCAGCTGGATTTTCTTTTCAGTCTGCATTTCCTGTCTAGTTCGATGCACACTGAAAAGGATGTACAGAACTCTATTGACACTTGTACCCACTCCTCTCCAGGTTCTAGGTCCTCAAGTGAACACGCCTGCTGAAGAATGTCTTCGGCTTGACCCATCCACGACTTTCCTCTGTTTAACCTGCTGCCCTTTACCATATTGATCTGGCTATGCAGTGGATGTTGTATGTTTGTGTTAACTCTGAGATAGCCATGTGATTGGCACATTTGTATTCTGTCCCTCATGGTTGGAAAATCAAGAAGGTAGCGCATCGCCCTGCATGTTGTATCTCTTGTACATCCAAGAATAATGCGCATAGCGTCGTTCTGTATCCTTTCCATCCTTTCTATCTGCTTATGGCTGAGAGTCAGGATCGCCATCGCATACTCCAAAACAGAAAGGACGAGACACTCATAAAGAAGACATAGATGGCGCTGCTCACAGTTTGCAGCCGCCATCACCCGCATCGCAGCCAAACCCCGCTTGGCCTTTGTTATCATCTGGTCTACGTGCTCAATTTAAGCTAGGCTTCGATCAAATCGTATCCCCAGGTAATTCATTGACTGCGTTTTTTCCACCGTCTCTAAACCTAGATTTACAGTTGGCGTTGGGTGTTGACAATATGGTTATTCAAAGAGAACCATATCAGTGTTGCCTTTGTTGGGTTGACCATTACCCCAGCCTCAACACACCAAGTGCTTAAGCGACTGAGTTCGGTTTGTAGTTCCACAGCAACCTGATCTTTATCTTTACCCTGACGATACACTAAAACATCGTCTGCATACGACAAAGTCCTCCCTGGTCCTATGATTTGCTCGCTGATTCTCACAGTGTAGGCGTTGAACAGCACCGACGATAATGGTGATCCCTGTAGTAGGCCAGGATATATTGTTGTTTGTTCCGAAGTCCAACTCCCACATCTAAAGACTACTTTACGTGAGAAGAGGGCTGCAGCGATCCAACTAAGGAGGAACGGACTTATCTTGAGTTCAAGAAGCTGAAGCATTAAAAAATCCAATGGTACTCTGTTGTACGCGTCCTCAAGATCAATCGCTGCAGCAAATGTTTAAATGCTTGAGTGGAAACCTTCATAGACATCATGGGCAAAACTGCTGCATTGGTATAGGTTTATCTTTTTGGACGGTACCCTCCCAGAGTAGGTGGGAAAACACCTTGCCTCTCTAGCTAACTTGATATTTATCTGGAAAATAACTTCTCCAGCAGCTTGCCTATTGTATTCTGCATGGTTATTACTTGATATCCCTGAGAGCAAGAGAATCAGATAGCCAAGGTGGCTACTCCCAGTCTTTTCCCTGCCCTGAAGCTTTCGGCGCTTGTCACGCCTAATTTTACTCACCACATCTTGCCCTGTACTGTCATACTGGAAAGTTTTGACCGTTGACATGTGCTGACTGGTTCTGCCTTTCTCCACCTATATGCTTCAAGGGTAGTGGTCGCTGCCGTGGTACCCTAGGACACCCCATCTACACTTGTAATGAGTGAAGGAGAAACTAGCGCCAGATCAACAGCACTGTCCTCATCATCTGGACGACTTGCTGTCCTGGTGACACAGCAACTGTTGATACAAACCAGATAAATGATTTCAAGTGCAGTCTTGAACTCCTCCCCCTGTGTGTTGGAGGAAATGTTTCCCGATGATCTGCCTTTAGCGTTGAAATTGCCACAGAAAATAATATTTCTCTCGTGACCTAATATGTCACTTAAGCACTGCCACTTCTGGAAATCCACACTCGCGTTACGGGCATAAACATAACCAACACTAATGGTAGATCGGATTGAACTCTAACCGCCTGTATTTGTATGTCGTCATTGTCCCAACTGGACATGTCTAGCCCTGAAGCCACCATACTGTCGCGAATGAGAATCGCCATTCACAGATGTCGCCTGTTGTAGTAACATTTGAAGCCGGCAGTTTGGAGTAACTGATCACCCCGTCTCGTCTCCTGGAGCGCTGCAATGTTGTTCCTGTATACCAGGTTTTCCGGAATAGGGCCTCATTGTTTTACGCTGGCACAGTTCCAATATAGAATACGAGTATTCATGAGACCCAGAAGTCACTTTTGAGACTAAAACGCCTTGCTTCACCTCGTCTGCCTTTCCGCTTACGACCTCCCCGCCACCCCCGTCGCCTTGTTACGTTGAATGTCCTCCACACGGAGCACAAACGCTGTTCCGCCATGTTGAAAAACCGAACACCACAGAAACATACACGCTGCGAAAATTCACTCAAAGATTGCTTCGCTCAATGCACGAACTCCGTAGCATCGGCGAAGATCTTGAGAAGAAACTCCTGGTTTTACATCCTGGCACACAAATTACACGCAAGAGATGAAAATATCAATCTCCAACGCGAAAAAGGAAATGGTCACAAAACAACTCAACCGTCCGCCGCCATCTTGACCGGAAGAATCAATTTTCTTGCTGTTATATATAGTTATAATTTCAGGACACTTATTTCGACAAGTGTTTTCAACAGTATTGATGTAATCATCAAGTGCTTAGAGGACTGGTATGGACGATCATGCTTCTTCAGATCTTACGATCCCCGCCTGTATGTAGGATTCGCGCGTTCTGACACAAGGCTTTACAGAATATACCGTTGTCTTAATATATTTATCTTAATGTAAAATACATAGTTATAATGGGATCATTTCAAAAGTATAATGCCGGGTAGATCGGATGGGTAGAGCGGAACAAAGTGTTGATGAACATTTATCGTCTTCATCTGACGTGTCCAAAAGTGTGGGCGGTCATGTTTCGCCATCTCACGATATCATAAGAATCGTGGTTCAGCTTTGTGTCTCGATTATGCCGTGTGGCCAAGCCATCTAGTTATTTACCCGTCTTCCCTTTCTTCCCCCTCCCAATCTTGCCAGTTGTCACCAAGTTCTATACTTTATATTTTCTCAAAAATCTTGACTAAGTCTAATGTCTCTAATCTCTTTACGGTTTCGTCTGCTCCTTGTAGGACTTGGTCATTGGTTTTTCTGTCCGTCCATGGTATTCTGTGCTTTTCCCCAGAAACCACATTTCCACTGCCATTAGATGTTTTCCAGCTTGTCTGCTCATTGTCCATGTTTCACATCCAGCACTTCAACACTCTTTCTTGTTGCAATTAACATATTTGTATTGGTCAGTATGCTCTCAATCTTGCAAAAGACTACCTTCGCCATAGCAAAGATGAACATTACTACCAAGGAATAAAGGCTAAATTTTTTTTAAACATAGAATCAGAAAGTCGTGGCGTGATGATGAGCGAAATCTAGCCTAGGAATCAACATACAGCTGAAAGATGCTGGTGTTGACCGCAATATCCTGAAACAGGATGGAAACGCGGGAAAAAAAAATAATTCAGTAACAAACACCTCAATTAGGGTGCGAAGTGTTCGGTTTTCACACATTCTAGGTCGTGACTTATGGGACGTTATGACTAGTTCTTTCTCACGTCGACCTTTCTTCCGAGACAATTCCCACAACATTCCGAGAATTGGTACTCACTGTTGAAAGTCTGGGCTGACTACAGAACAGTACTGGTGGCCAAGGATAATAACGCTTGTTGGGGATCGAAACCGAACCACTGTCTTCGTCGCCAAGCGCACTAATGATTCAGTTATCAGTTATCAGTTATCAGTTGGGGTATCTTCATTGCACTCCGGACATGTCCATAGGTGCTCAGATCCTCCCCCCCCCCCAGCATATGCATCAGCGTCCGGTGGCTAATAGTGCCAGTTCTGTGTTGGTTGACGAGGCGCTTTGTTTTCCCGATGTACCTCTCGCGTCTGGCTGTGCACTAATGATTATGCCACAGGAGAGAGTCTCAACATCGATCCAAAATATTGCCCCGTCTGTTTTTAAAAGGTCGCCATCATGTGCCTTGCCAGCTGGCGTAGGCGTTGATGTATCTCCACAGATCTCGAGCGCTTGTGTTCTGTATCAACAATACCGGTGTTAATCCTTCATGCGATCGTCTGTAGCCGTCCAGCATAACTCTTCTGACTCTGCCTCTTTTGCCTCTGATCGTCCCAGTTGTCAATACATTTTCCAATGTTTCTTTTCTCATTACAGGACCAAAGGCCTGTGTTCTCCAGTGTTTCTTTACACATTACATAACCAAAGACCTGTGTTTTCCAGTGCTTCTCTTCTCATTACATGACCAAAGACTTGTGTATTCCAGTGTTTCTCTACTCATTACATGACCTAAAGAGCTATGTTTTCCAGTGTTTCTCTACTCATTACATGACGAAAGACCTCCGTGTGTCTGTTTCTTATCATCATCATCAAGTGCCCTCCCAGCTGGCGTAGGCGTTTCTCACAAATCGTGGTCCTTGATGTTCTTGATCAACTCTGCTGCTGATATTCCTCCATGCCGCCGTCTCAGTCCATCCAGCGTCATTTCATTTGGTCTGTCTCTGCTTCTCTTCCCATTGATCATTTCATATGTCATGATGTTCAATGTCTGTCTTATCATCACATGACCACAGAAGTAGTTATAAACGCGGGAAACGATTATTATTTCAGGATTCGCCTTAAGGATTGACCTTGACCTAGATAGATTGAGGTCACTCCTTCTCGGACTTGCAGTTGGGGCGGGTATGGGTGGTATGTATGGGTGATATCTAAGGGTGATATGTAAATTAACTCTCATGTTTTTGGTTTGTAAATGTGCGTTAGTGTGAGGTCTTACATTCAATGCATAAGTATACTCTTCCAAAATGCAGCTTCCTATTCTTAATCTTTTGATGTACATCTGATGGTCTTTAAAACTATTCCTAATGTCCCACATCTTGATCCTATCTTTTGTTGTCAGCCTTATTACTGCCTTATTATCATTCGACTTCGCTCTCTTACAGCAAATATTTTAGATCTGTAGCCGCAGTGTCATAACGTACAACATTTGATTGATTAGTAATCATTGCTCTCATTATTAATTTGCTATAAAAGAATCAGTGACAAGACACAGCCCTTTATTTGATCATAATTGTCCTCTTTATTTTCTAAGTGCTATTTCAAGTAAACATTATTCTTTCCCATCATACAAGAAACATTATGAACGTATCCAAGAGCAATTAAGCACAACTATATGTTTCTCTATCTTTCTATTTGTGCTCGTAAACCTTTGTAAACAGTTAAAAAGAAAATCCGCCGAAGAGAGTTAATTTTCAGGTTTATCAGCTAACCGACACCCAAAAAAAATGTGTGTGTGTATGTATGTGTGTGTCTGTGTGTGTCTGTGTGTGCGTGTCTGTGTCTGTGTGTGCGCGCCAATATTTCCACAGCCACATTCAATATGAAGAAACAACTTCTCACAGCAGTCAACTCGAACGACCAGAAAAACCTAAAACAACAACAAACCATTCATTCCACTAGAAAAATCCAACAAACAAGAAAAAATTCCTTTTCATAACTTTTATTTTCATCAAATCCAGTGTGAAATTTTCGTATGCACACAACATCTATTCACTAAATAATAGCACTAAAAAAAAAAAAAAAAAAAAAAAAAAAAAAAGCAACAAACCAAAAATATTTCGTTTTCATAACGATTATTTTTCAGCAAATCCAGTGTTAAATTTTCGCGTGCAAAACATTTCCATTCAATCAATCAATCATGTGCCATACCGGAAAGCGTGGGTGGTCATGACTCGCAATTTAACGCGATCACCAGCGTCGTGGATCAGCTCAGTGTTCATGTCTCGTCCATGCCATGTGGCCAAGCCATCCAGGTATTTTCCTCTCGGTCTTCCTCTTGGTCCGTTCCCTTCGATCTTACCAGTTGTCACTAAGTTCTCCAATCCATTTCTTTTCATAACATGTCCAAAAAATGTTGACTGTCTACGTTTAATTTCTTTAATCAGTTAACGATTTTCATTTGTCTCGTGTAGTTCTTGGTCATTGGTTTTTCTGTCTGTCCACGGTATTCTTTGCATTTTCCTCAGAAACCACATTTCTGTAGCCATCAGATGTTTTTCAGCTTGACTGCTCATTGTCCAAGTTTCACATCCATACAAAAGAACAGGCTCTATGTATCCCCACAACACTCTTTTTCTCGTTTCAATTGACATCTTTTATTGGTCAGAATGTTTTTCATCTTGCTAAAGGCTACTTTCGCCATGGCGATTCTTGTTCTAATCTCTTCAAGGCATCTCCCGTCAGATGTTATGACTGTACCGAGATAATTGTACTGATTCACTTATTGAAGAATATACCCATTTACTTGTATATTACATTGTCGTACTTCGTTCTTCCTACTGACGACTATAACCTGTGTCTTTTTACAATTTAATTCTCACCACAGGTGCTCACTGTGCACAACAACCGCATCTACTAATTGTTGCAGATCCTGCGCATTGTCTGCAATCAATACTGTATCATCTGCATATCTAATGTTATTATGTTTCGTCCTCCAATGCTGATTCCATTTATATCTTCTACATTTCTGAAAATATTTTCACTGTATAGGGAAAAATGATCTGGAGACATTACACATCTCTGCCTAACACCTCTCTTAATAGGCTGATATTGTCCCACTTCATTATCAATCCTTATGGCAGCTTGTTGTTTCCAATATATGTTTTTTATAAGACTAATGTCTTTCCCATCAATTTGTAGATCTGCAAGCATATCCACCATGTTGACATGTCTAACTCTATCAACAGCCTTTGTGTAGTCAATAAAGCAAAGATGTATATCCTTGTTTAATCTATAGCACGTTCAATAACTGCTCTCAGTATATACACAGCATTTACTGTACCCTTTCCTTCTATAAACCCACATTGTTCTTCCCCTATTTCAGGTTGTATTTTCTTCCTCATTCTTTGCATGATAATTAGTAGCAAAATCTTTGTGATGTAACTCATTATACTAATTGTTCTATGTTGATCACATTCCATGCTCTTGATTTCTTTAAGATTGCAATAAATACAGAGTTACAAAATTCAGAAGGTATATCTCCAGTATCATATAATGTGTTCAGCAGTCTGGTGACTTGATTTAGTCCATATTCTTCTAAAGCTTTAATCATTTCTGTTGTATGTTATCTGCACAGGGGGCCTTGCCAGCTTTCATAATCTTAAGAACATTTCGTACCTCCATCTTCAAAATTGGCGGTCCTTCATTATTAAATCTAATATCATACTGTTCCTCTCTGTTATCCTCATAAATGTCTTTCACATAATCTGTCCATACATGTATAATCTGATATTTTTATATTACACACCCTTGCCAGTGAGAAGTCCTGATCGTTCGGGTCCACATCGATTGACGGACGTCAGTCGCGGCGATTGGGCAATCGTGAGCATAGCCTACGATGGGTGATGTTGTAATATTCTGTTATGATAATTTGGCGTGTCCAGCGTGTGCCGCGTGGTTACACACCCGCTTCACACGCCAGTGATCCGGGGCTTGTTTCCGGATCCGGTCAGGGATATGCACTACTGACGAGCTCAAACGAGAGCGAAACTCGAGTATAGTGATTCCACATTGACGTGGATAGGCCTTAGGTTCATACCGGAATACGATCATCGTTGCCAGTAGTGGGTTGTGCTCAATATTTAAATTGTAAGAAGCTAGGAAAGAGAAAATACCATAATGTAATATACAAGTAAATGGGTATATTCTGAAGCAAGTGACTTGGCAACAGTTATCTCGGAACATTCATAACAACTGATGGAAGATGCTTGAAGAAATTAGAACAAGAATCGAAATGACGAAGGTAGCCTTTTGCCAAATGAAAAACTTACAGGGAAAATAAAATGATGTCACCTGCATCGAGAAAATGAGTGTTGAGGTGCTACAAAGAACCTGTAATTTTGTACGGATATGAAATACGGACAATGAGCCAACAACTGAAAGAATCTGATGGGTGTGGAAATGTGGTTTCTGAGGAAAATGCAGAAAAAAAATAATGAACAAGTCCTTCAAGAAACATATGAAAAGCGTAAACTGATTAGATAGATTAGCCTGTCATAATGTATTGGGTATGTTATGAGAAGAAATGAATGTGGATACCTTGGTGACAGCTTACAAGATCGAGGTGAAAAGACCACAAGGAAGGTATAGAAGTAACTTTCTGGATGGCTTAGCCACGTGGCGTGGTCGAGACAAAAACACTGAGCTGATCCACGATTCTGGTGATCAAGTGAGATGGCAAAACCGCCCACGCTTACCGGCATGGTACATGGTGGATGACTGGGTGGTTAACAAGTTACATCCTTGTAAAATTACACATAATAAATTTGACACCACATATTTGACCTTTATTAGACCATCTTTGACACAATGTGACACCACATATTTGACCTTTCTGCAGCATTGACACATTGCGAAGAGGTGTAGAAAAGTATTTTGATGTCATGTGCATTAGTGATATAAACTTATACGTTAGTGATGTATATTCATTATTCATGTGGTACATTAGTAAACACCGAAGAAGGAAGACCACTAAAATAGTGATACATAGCTAGGGAGACCAAAAGCTAGTAACCACGACTCTTAAGTTCTCTTGTGTCATTTTCACTCTGAACGGGGTAGTGACCCATACTGAATGGTTTTCCATACAGTTAGCCCAGCTAGAGTAAACGGATACACGACCAGTGCATGTTACACTTGGTGGAGGACAGACATACTTTTATCTGCGTGGTAGAATAGCTGTTGTCCAAGTGTCAATAAGAGGCTGGTACGATTCTGTAAAAGGACAAGAGCAGAATATTGTTAGTGACCTGAAAAAATATACTTTAGTAAAACACATGTACACAGAATGCACTAACAACGAAGATCACAGAGAGCACACCGATAATCACATGGAATGGTACTAGTAAGTACCACACACCAGGCACTGGAGCGCTATTTCTGTCTCTCTCTCTCTCTCTCTCTCTCTCTCTCTCTCTCTCTCTCTCTCTCTCTCTCTCTCTCTCTCTCTCTCTCTCTCTCTTGCCTACAAAATGTGGAAGAAGATTATGATGATGATGGTGATGAATGATGATGATGATAGGCAAGTATATTCACATCATATTATTGTGATGGCTGATGATGATGGATGACCTTAACGGAGACAAGTATATGCATAATTTAGTTAGGTGCTTTGTGGTTTAATAAGGTAGCCTTAGTCCGACTGATTGCTATGCTTCCCGCTTTTTTCAGCACCGGTTTCAATCTGTAACAACGGAAAAATCATACATGTTAAGTTGGTCGCTCCCTTTAACAATATCACTAGACACTCTATGTTACCACATTACATATCGTTCCTATGGTACAGGGTTACAAATGGATTTTGCAACAAAATTGCTGTGGTCGCTGTTAAGACAACATGCATTGAGTTGGTTTTTTAAAAGTGATATGCGTGGAGAATACATATACCATTCATAAATACTCATTCGTTATACACTATTTAGAGAGCCGCTCACCTTTCATAGGTTGTTAAATGTGATATGAACTGTTGTTCAGAATACATATATATTAACCTTGACTAGTAGTCTAAAAGAATTGTATTGTATACCACCGTATTACCCACACAATAATATGCTAGTAAAGCATTGATGTCAGGAGTATGAACAGCATTCAGCTTACAAACGGCTGTCATTAGTATCTCTATTAGTATTCTTATTCCTAGCTGATATATCTCGAGGTGTAAACCCGATGGTGGCACCATATACTTATGTTCTGAGACATACAACACCGACACCACTATACCGACTTGATGACGTGTAACGACACTGTATTGTACATATAGAGCACTTACCACTGCGGTTTGTGAGTGAGATGTTTTCCACACGGCTTGTTGCAAGCACAATGATTATATCCGGCATGTGTGCTCCTTTTATACAGAGTGGGCGGCTGATGCAGCTTCTAGAAAGTGCTGATTCATGTATGAATGCATTACATTTTGTGGTCAGTTCAGTCCGGTTATATTTAAACTGTAAAGCATCTAAGTATTTTGTGTAAAACACACTTAGTGCGCGGTTTGTAAGTATGAGTATCTATAGACACCCCCACATGTCTTAAGATGTTTACTGTAAGAGATGACCTTTTGTTTACCGCCTGTCATCGTTATTTTCATAGTTCACCCACAGTTCAATCAGCTGTGCACTCGGAATGGAATGAGACTGAACCTCAGTGGTTCTAAATTTGGTGTCGGAGTGGGTTCATAAACTGTCATTTTATGTTAAATTTTACACATAGATATACAGAGAAGCCACTAACATAAAGATACATATTCATTTAGGAAGGCCGGTAAACACTGAGACAAAAAGATAGAGGATCTGACACACGAATGAATACAGAGAGAGAGAGAGAGAGAGAGAGAGAGAGAGAGAGAGAGAGAGAGTTAGTTGAGAGAGAGAGAGAGAGAGAGAGAGAGAGAGAGAGAGAGAGAGAGAGAGAGAGAGAGAGAGAGAGAGAGAGAGGAGGATAAAGCGAGCATTCATATATATTTTCAGAATCCCGCCCGACAACGGGGTATTTTTCCAGCCCGGGAGAAGATTATCAGCAGTTCAGCAGTGTCTTCCTAGATCGGCATGTAATATGAGACTTAGCCTCAATGGTACTAAATTTGGTATCGGAGTGGGGTCACACACACACACATAAACACACACACACACACACACACTTGTAATTTTTGTGTCAGAGAGCTGATAAACCTGAAAATTAACTCTCTTCGATGGATTTTCTTTGTAGCCATTTACATAGGTTTACGAGCACTAATATAAAGATAGTGAAACATATAGTTGTGCTTCATGGCTCTTGGATCAAGTTCATAATGCTTGTTGTATGATGGGAAAGAATAATTTTTACTGGAACTAGCACTTAGAAAATAAAGAGAACAATTATGATCAAATATAGGGCTGTGTCTTGTCACTAATTCTTTTATAGCAAAGTAATAATGAGAACAACGATTACTAATCAAAAGTTATACGCTATGACACTGCGGCTACAGATCTACAATATTTGCTGTAAAAGAGCGAAGTTGAATATCAATAAGGCAGTAATAAGGCTGACAACAAAAGATAACACCAAGATGTGGGACAGTAGGAATAGTTTTAAAGACCATCAGGTGTACATCAAAAGATTAAGAGTAGGAAGCTGCATTTTGGAAGAGTATACTTATGCATTGAATGTAAGACCTCACACTCATGCACATTTACAACCACAAACATGAGAGTTAATTTACATATCACCGCTAGATATCACCCCTACATACCACCCATACCCGCCCTAACTGCAAGACCGAGAAGGAGTGACCTCAATCCATCGAGGTCAAGGTCAATCCTTAAGGCGAATCCTGAAATAATAATCGTTTCCCGCATTTATAACTACTCACAGAACCTTGTCTGACGACGATGTCCTAAGAAGTCATTAACGTCTCTTGTAGTTTATGTATCATATTCTTAATATAATTGTAGTTCATGTATCATATTCTTAATATCACTGTAGTGCATAAATCATATTCTTAATATCATTGTAATTTATTATATCCTATTCTCATATTCTTAATAGCATTGCAGTTCATGTATATATTCTTAATATAATTGTAGTATATATGTCATGTTCTCAGTATCATTGTAGTTCAAGTATCATATTCTTAATATAATTGTAGTTCATATATCATATTCTTAATATAATTGATGCCATCTATATCAAGCAGCTGGCTGGGACAACATTGAACTTGTGGGGTTTTGCTTTTCGGCCCAGATGGCTGCTGTTCAGAGCTATTCAGCTCTGCGGATTTCACCTTGTCACGTGCCTCACGCCTCTCTCACGAGGCACGTGTTAAGCACTTTTTGGGTGCTTTATATTAAGTGCTAACATGAGCCAAACATGGCTGCTGTCATGTACAATCAGTGGACAATTAGTATGGGCAAAAAAAAAAAAAAAAAGACAAAATGTCTAGGAGTGGCCCTAGACACGCAACTAAACTGAACAAAAAAAAAAAAAACCATATAGAATAGATAACCTAGTGTAGGCTTGATTTTTCCGAATTTGATATATTTGAGATTTGATATTCGTGTGTAATTGGAATCTCGATATATAAAGCCCGTAAAAGGACACTCTCCGTCTGTTCATCTTGACCCCGCATGGTATAAGAGAAACAACATGAGATGAGTGTAATGGTTTCGGCGTGAATATGAGATGAGGAGGAGACCCACCATAACATTCCTACAGCTACTTGTTTCATTTAAATATTAGTTAGGTAACCCTTTGAGACCACTAAGATAGTTCATAAAAAGCACACACGTATTGTTTGGCGCCTATAGAAGTAGAAGAAAGAAGAAAAACATAGTAGAGGTTTCGGGACCCTTTAGATAAGATAAAAATTGAAAGCTGTAGTTGCCGACCGGGATTCGAACCTGTCACCTCCAAATGACGACAACGCCTCGCTACAGGAACAAGTGTACTTCGACGCATGACCAACTAGACACCCCTAGTCTAAACACCGCTAGTCCTTTACAGGACGTCGCAGTCAACCTCACAATTATTTGCTTGTTTGCTATTGCTGGGCAAGTTTACGTTCAGTAGTTAACCGTTGCTTTCTGAGCGATCGGCGCTCACACCATTGTATGAAAATCAACGCAAGGCGGTCTGCTTCAAAAGCGCTCGCAGCAGTGTTTCAAATGCGGTATGCGGGATTGCTAATCGCATTCGTAACGCCTTTCGCTACAGCGCCGGTGGAATCTAGCTAGAGGAAGACAATCTTACACCAATGCATGCCAAACTCGGACAAACTGACCACTCCTCGAAAGAGGCACGACGAACAGACTTGTCCAATTAGGATAAAGTTGGTTGCATATCCTTTACAGGACATCGTAGTCAACCCCAGCATTTTTTGTGGCTGTGATTTCTTGGCAAAGTTTACGTTCAGTAGTTTGCCATTGTTTTCTGAACGACCGGTACTCATAAAATTTTCATTAAAAAATAACACACACAACGCTAGGCGGTCTGCTGCTAAATCGCCCGTAGCTGTGTTTCGAACGCAGTATTCAGCATTAGAACAAAGGCCTACAGAAATGCATGCCTAGCAGTTCCCATTACGCCCTCCCCTAATAACCACCGCTGTCTCTAATTTTCTTCGCCGTGTGTTGTATGTCCCTTATTTCGTTTGTGCGGTGAGTTTCAGAAACAGAATATTCTAGTTATATTACTGAATGTTCTCAATGTGTGTCCTATCCTCCTACCCTACGTTAGCGTCTTTTTGTTATCCCTTGATATACGGGAATCTGTCTCATTCAGGCCAACTCTTCCCTTTTAAATTTATTTGCTTTAGTCCGGCTCAAGCCCCCCCCCCCCCCGGGCCACACACCGCAAGGTACTATATAGGTAGTACTTGACAGTTTATTTCATGGTTTGTAGGCTTGTGTCACCATCCTCCAATTATTTTCCTGCAAATTTGAAAAGTAATCTCACTTGGTCCGCGTGATTTGTAAGCAGACTTGTATTCAATCTCTTATAATTGACACATGCATCTATTATGTTCATTATAATTTCATTGGACATATTTCTTCCTGGTTTTGTTGCATTTTCTCAATGTATGTACTAGTAACTGTAGTTTTCTGACCTGCGTGCGTAACTGTCTGTCTTTATTTGTGAATACAAGAAGTGTGAGCATATTTGTAACAGATAATTGCATGTCCTTATCGGGACATTACGATAAACACTATGTTGATTTTCAAAGCATTTTTACGTTCAGCAGTTTGCCATGTCTTTCTGAAAGAGAAGTCGACTGTTTTAAGTCAATCTGACCGGTGTAGGGGGCTGAGTAGTTTCGAGGTATGGTGTCCACCTCGAGTGCTGGAGGTCCCGGGTTCAAGCCCCGGGGAGGGCCAGGATTTGTTCACGTGGACTTTTACTTTTAGTAAAAGAAATTCCCCTGGTCTCTGGGTAGTGAGGTCATGTGTATTGTTGCGCACGTAAAAAAACAAAAAAACTTGGCAGTTGGAAATCGGAAAAAGAATATCATAACGGGGCTGTCCGGGCAAAATTTCGAGTTAAATATCTTCCAAAAGTATTTCAGGATCCTCGCCGGTGCTACGGAGTTCGTGCACTGAGCTGAGATTCTTCGGACTCAGGCTTGAGTTAGAGGTAGAAGGGAGTACTTATGGGTTACACCCGTGTTCCGTGATGTTGATCCGTCGACTAAACTAAACTAAACTAAACTAAACTAAACTAAACTAGTGTAGGGATTGATCAAACTATCAGCACAATATACTGTAAAAACATCACTCGCAATAGTCAAAATATTAGTTGCATATCCTTTACAAGATCTCGCAGTCAACCCCAGCATATTTAGGCTGTTTGTGATTTCTTGGCAAGTTTATATTCAGTAGTTTGCCATTGCTTTCTGATAGACCGGCACTCATACCATTGTTTGAAAACCCATGTCAGGTCGCCTGCTTCCAGATCGCCCACAGCTGTGTTTCGAACGCGGTATGCAGGATTACGAATTGCGTCCGTAACTACTTCTCTACAAAGCCGACTCACTGGCGATTGCCTTGGGGTTAACCCGCATGCTTAACTGTTCCTGGTCCCGCATACCCGCGTTCCAAGCGTGGCTGCGGGCGATTTGGCAGCGGACCGTTTTGAGCTGGTCTTTTACGAAATGGTATGGGTGCCGGTCTTTCAGAAAGCAATGAAGTAAACTACTGAACGTAAAAACTTGCCAAGAGATCACAACAGCAAAAACAAAACAAAACAAAAAAATGCTGGTGTTGACTGCGACGTCCTGAAAAGGATATACAACTAACTAACTAATTTTATCCAACGATAGCTTGGGTTCAATCTCCGGCAGGACAAGATTCTTTCATTCTGATACATACAGTTCTATTAACGACCCGGCTTCATACAAGTTTTATGGGGTTTACAAAAACCAAATAAGTTGCCGGCCGTGGGTATGTCATGGGATATTGCCATCACATTCAGTAGGCCGAGAGCATATAGCATTCATATTGCCAAGCTTAGGCCTCGAACCCGCACCCAATTAGCTCGTCATATTACCAGCGGAGTTCGCTATCGGGACAATATTTTTATTATTATGTAGAAAGACGTTATTTTGCGATGCGTCGCTCCCCCCACGAACCGCTGGACAGACTCGCGCGGAGTCAGTAAAGTTTGGATACTGCCAGTAATGTAACGGATACAGTCAGTAAATTATCTTTATCTAAAATGCTTTATTTGTTCGTAACAGTTTCTTTCTCGAGATGTCTATATCTATCAAGCCAGCGTTTCCTATAACTTTCGTTATCTGTATAAATTACACCTCTCTCTCTCTCTCTCTCTCTCTCTCTCTCTCTCTCTCTCTCTCTCTCTCTCTCTCTCCCTCTCTTTCTCTCTCTCTACCTCTCTCTCCCTCTCCCTCTCTCTCTCTTTTTCTCTCTCTCTCTCTCCCCCTCTCTTTCTCTCTCTCTACCTCTATCTCCCTCTCCCTCTCTTTCTCTCTCTCTCTCTCTTTTTCTCTCTCTCTCCCCTCTCTTTCTCTCTCTCTCTCCCTCTCTCCCCCTCTCTCTATACCTCTCTCTCCCTCTCTTTCTATCTCTCTCCCTCTCTCTCCCTCTCCCCTTGATCCTTCCATCTGCGCCTGCTTTGGCTATAACCATACCGATTAAGTGAAACCGTAACACTGACGAGACGGATCGGAGACACAGACACCAAGTCCAAGCTTAGGCTCTTTTGTTATCCCTGTAAGCTCTCAGATTTTCATGTCTGCCTTCGTCGTGACTAATCACGAGAAACTGCGCCAAAATTCGAGCGCTTAACAATAATATTCGCACTATTTTCTTCTTTTTTCTTCTTCTTTTGCGATCATCCGGAGTTGTTTTTTTTTCTTTTTCGGACGAGACTGCATTGTGCCTGTTTACAACAGAGCTGCGTTCTTGCGACGTTAGGCTGGCACATCCGACTTCTGCGGGCATTTGTTGACCGGGTTAACCTTCCCGGGGGTTTCGTAAGACGTTTGACTCTCACTGTTGTGGTGTTATTCCCCCATGCCAACTGGCCCATTTAGAACAGCCGAAGACATAATAGTCAGTCCACAGGGGAAGGCAAGGGCAGACCATGGGCATTCCCCGCCATCCAAGGAGGCTTCCATAATTGCAGAGCTAACACATAGCGCTCTGGTACTGGGCTCACCCAAGGAATCGTCACGTCCTGCACATGGCTGTTTAGCCTCACTTCCGTATATTGGGCAACCCGTTCACCACCGGCTGTTCCTCCGGAAACCAGAAGAATGCAGTCTGCAGATAACATCCACACAGTGAGCTTTCGATTCGGACTTTCCACGTAATGGATATGTTATTCAAGCAATATTCCATTTCGTGCCACTAGGACACTTTTCCCACGTTTTATGAAGCACACACAATGAGCTTTCGATTCGGACTTTCCGCGTAATGGATTTGCTATCCAAGTAATATTCCATTTCATGCCTCTGGGACACTTTTGTAACCGACATACCTGTGGTATGAAGTGTGGCAGTCTAAATAGTTCTTCATGCACCTTTAGATGTCAACATGAATGTAGTTAAAGTAAGCTGCAGTCAACTTGAGCTTGTTGATATCTCCATAGAACGTGTCCTCAAATGAAGCAGGTGTGTCTCTGTTCTGCATATATTGGGCACTCCTGCAGCAAATGTTTAGCTGTCATTTTACCAGTTCCACAATTACATTCATCGGTATCTCCTATCTTTAGTTTATTGAACAAGTGGTATTTCAGCCTGTTATGTCCTCTGCGGAGTTTGAAGATTGCTACTTGTTCTCTTCGGTCGAGTTTGTAATATGCATCATCCTACTGATGGCCTGGATGCTCTGATTCGAATTTGGTTTTATAAGTGCTTTTTATAAACCTCTTTTCCTCATTATAGGTTATGTGGTTGTTTCGGGATTTGAAATTTAAATATTGAGCACAATCCACTACTGGCAACGCCGATCGCATTCTGGTATGAACCTAAGGCCTATCCACGTCAATAGGGAAGCACTATACTCGAGTTTCGCCCTCGTTTGAGCTCGTCAGTAGTGCATATCCCTGACAGGATCCGGAAACAGTCCGGGATCACGCGTGTGAAGCGGGTGTGTAACCACGCGGCACACACTGGACACACCAAATTATCACAACAGAACATCACAACGCTACCCATCGTAGGCTATGCTCAAGATTGCCCAATCGCCGCGACCGACGTCCGTCAATCGATGGGACCCGAACGATCAGGTCTTCTCACGTGGATAGGCCTTAGGTTCATACCAGAATGCGATCGGCGTTGCCAGTATTGGGTTGTGCTCAATATTTAAATTTCAAATCCCGAAACAACCACATAATCAATTTATTATTGCTCACTGGATTTAGGAGGCCTGGTGTTCCTTGCCAGTGAGAAGATCTGATCGTTCGGGTCCCATCGATTGACGGACGTCGGTCGCGGCGATTGGGCAATCTTGAGCATAGCCTACGATGGGTAGCGTTGTGATGTTCTGTTGTGATAATTTGGTGTGTCCAGTGTGTGCCGCGTGGTTACACACCCGCTTCACACGCGTGATCCGGGACTGTTTCCGGATCCGGTCAGGGATATGCACTACTGACGAGCTCAAACGAGGGCGAAACTCGAGTATAGTGCTTCCCTATTGATGTGGATAGGCCTTAGGTTCATACCAGAATGCGATCGGAGTTGCCAGTAGTGGGTTGTGCTCAATATTTAAATTATAGGTTATGTCTATGTCAGGCTGTGGTAGTCGTCCGCCCTCTTTTGCCAGTCTGTCAGCCTCTTCATTTCCAGGTATACTGCAATGTGATGGGATCCACTGTATTACAACTTTTTTGGATTTCTGGCATAGACCATGGAGTGCTGGTCTTAGATCAGCTAGTTCTGTGCTGTTTTTGCTCTTCAGTATTGAGACAGCTGACTTTGCACCTGTGAAGATAGCTATTTGCTTCTCTTTATTTTCCTCCATCACGAGCATTTCTGCTGCAGTTTTCAAAGACTCCGCTTTGAAGTTACTTGAAAATTTTTCAGTTGCCATTGAATGTGTTTTTTTCACTCCATTTTTTAAATTTAGGAGAATTTCTCCTCCTCCATTTTCTAGTGAATTTTTGGCTGATCCATCTGTATATGCATGGGTCCAATCGCTGCTTGGGTATTGTTCTTTTATGTAGCTTAGGATTATTTTTCTTCTTTCGGTTTCATGCTGAGTGTTCTTTTTCTCAATACCAGGAATGTTTTCTATCATCTCAGGCAGTTGCTGCTGTCTCCAAGCTGGGAAGTTGTGTGCATTGTAAATGTGTTTGACTGTTGATATGTTAAGTATGGGATCTGCCCTAATCATTCGTTTTGCAGTTTCTACAAAGTTGCTACGCTTCAGTCTTCCCTTTCCAAAACCATTAAACCTGTTATACATAGGGTGGTCTGTCAATCTTTTAAATTTTTCTACTTGTTGCTGGGCTCTGCTATCTCTTCTATCCTGCATTGGTTGTAAACAAGTGATCTTTTCTAGTTCATTAATAGGCATTGTCTTCAGGCTTCTAGTTTTGATTCGCATTCCTTGATTTTGGACTCTACTTATTTTGTTAAAGTTTGACTTAGCAGCTGTTGCCCAAGCTGCAATGCCATATTCCAGTACTGGCGTCACCCGTCCAGTATATAACTTCTTGAGAACTTTCTCATCTGCTCCCCACGTTGTATCGGCAAGCTTTTTCATGATTGCCATTCTTTGTCTTGCTCTTGTTCGATTTTTCTCAACTTGTGTTTTCCATGTAAGGCAACGATCAAATGTGACTCCTAGATAGCTTGGATTTTCTTCATGCCGCAATATTTTTCCATTCAATACCAGCTTAGGTTGTTGAGTTTTATTTGAGAGTGAGAACACTGTGCATGTTGTTTTCTCCTCACTTATCTTCACTAGCCATGATTTTGGCCAGTCCTCTAGCGCTAATAAGGCTTGCTGTATTCTGCTGTTAGCTGTATTAATATATTCTTCAGATGTCCATATGGCTAGGTCATCTGCAAAGGAGGATGTGTGTACTATGGCTGGAAAATTTTCCATGATGTCATTTATATATGCTAGGAATAATGTTGGTGAAAGAACTCCTCCTTGGGGGACACCTTGCTCCAACAGCATCATTTTGCTGGTTTGTCCTTGTACTTTTGTCCTGGCAGTTCTGTTCTCAAGGTAGTGGCTGATCCATTTGTACATTTCCCCACAAACATGCATTTTTTGCAGTTTTACTTTCAGTCCTTCTTTCCATACTTTATCAAATGCTTTTTCTAAATCTATCCAGACTGCTAGTGTGTGCTTTTTCTCTTGGAAGGCATCCTCTATTTCCTGAGCTATATAGGTTATTTGATCTTCAGTGGATCTGTACTTTCTGAATCCTGCTTGGTGTGGTGTTAAGAGTTGGTTTTCTTCCAGATGCCATGTTAGCCTGCCATTGATAATGTGTTCCATTAATTTTCCTACACATCTAAGTAGACTGACAGGTCGATAGCCATTTGGTTCTTTCAGGTCTTTTCCTTTCTTTGGGACTGGTATTAGTATAGCTTCCTTCCATGCCTGTGGGACTATTCCTCTCTTCCAGCTGTAATTTAGGACTGCTAGTAGTTTCTTTTTTTTTTTTTTTTGCCTTAGTGCCTAGTCCTATTAGCATTTCATTTGTGATTCCGTCATTTCCTGGTGATTTCTTCATTTTTAGAGTATTCATTGCCTGTTCCATTTCTTCCATTGTTAGACTTGCCATCATATATTCTGCTGCTGTCTCTGTATTACTATGATGTATCTGTTTATCTTTGATTGCTTTCTTCTGTTCGATTGTAATATCAATGTGGTTTGCACTGGCATAGTGTTCCATTAGTGCATTTGCTGCCTTTTACTCTGTAAGCAAAGCATTTCTTTGTTTAATTGTTATTTGTTTGTTTCAAGGTCCTTCATTGTTCATGACTTTCACTAGTTTCCATAGTTTGTTTCCATCCCTGTCAAAGTTCAGGTTTTCTGTTTTTATTTCCTCCAACAATCTCTTGTTGTTTGATTTACTGTTCTTTTAAATTTTGCTGAGATGGCTTTGAGAGAGATGTTCGCTTCGGTTGTTTGTTCTCTCTCTGCTGTCTTACTGGCATCTTCAACTTTGTTCTCCAAAATTTGTAGTTCTTCTGTCCAGTATGGTTTGTAATTTTTCCTCGCTCCTCTTGGAATAGCCTCAGTGGCCGCTGTATTATTGCTCTGGTTAGACTTTCCACCATTTGCTTCATGTTGCCATGTCGTGTATTTATGTTTTCACAATATTTGTCTGTTAGTATGGCAAATCTGTCCCAATCAGCTTGTTTGTAATTCCAGCAAGGCAAAGGCTTTTGCTCCTGTGGAACATACTTCATATTCATTACAAGCTTGATTGGTCTGTGGTCACTACCTGCTAATTGGTCAAGCACATGGTGATCGATTTTGTGGAGGACGTCTCCTGTGCAGAAAGCTAAGTCTGGAGTAGAAGTGGTAAGCCATCTTCTGGAGTAGAAGCTCGGTGTGTCATCCGCTTTGTTGAGTAGATGGAGATTTGAGTCTATTTCCCAGTCCTCCACTTCATCTCCTCTTTTGTTAGTATCTGGGTATCCCCATCATTTTGAACGGCTATTAAAGTCTCCGACAACAATGCAGTTTGTGTCAGTTATTTTCATGTTTGAGAGTGTAAGATCCTTATCTGCTGGACTATACAGATTGTAAATTCTTATTTTCACGTCCTTTATCATTATATCAACACCTATAATTTCCGTTTGGTTGTCAGAGATCACAGATACTTCGCTGCAAGGTATTGTATTTCGTGTAAGTATTACAACTCCTCCTTTGTGTCCTTCACGGTCGAAACGTGTGGCCTGATATCCTCTGACTGAGAATTTGCGATTGGCGTTGAGGTGTGTCTCTTGAATGCATGCCACATCTATACTATCTTTATGAAGACGCTTTGTTAGGGAGACCATCTTGTTATAAACTCCTTCGGCATTCCACTGTAGTATGTTGAGTGTCCGGGGTGTTTGGTCAATAGCTCTTAACCTACTCCTGTGCCTTGACTCCACAGCACAGGGGAAGGTGACCACCAGTAGTCATGGGTGGACCCCCTCGAGGTAGGGGGCCCGGCACTATCACCGCCTGATGGGACTTCACGGGATTAGCACCATAAAGATTAATTTTCATCTGTGGCATCATGAATTGATTAAGTTACGTTGCACTGCTTTGTGCATTTGTCAAGCCTGTGGCTCAGTACATCCGATTTAGACAAGCATTTTTCGGGATGCTTTCCCTAGCCTTTGACTGTCCCCAGTCTACCTACAAGGCAGCAGGTTTGTGTGTCTCTTCGTCTGCTCCTCTCCCTTGATCTGTCCGACATGGGTGACCCTACCAGTAGCTGTGCTACCGTCGGCATAGCTCTTGGGGTCATTGGAACACTCAAGCCCCTCTACCTCGTCAAGGTGGACACACGGCAGAGGGGATATTCGTACTATCTCTGTGTGTGTGCGATGGTCATGAAATCCTATGTGATTGTTGACGTCGGTTACACAATATTTCTTCACGAATACATGCATACAATAGGGCCAACAATAATAACGTAATTATCACCATCTCTCTTACACATCAGATCACACAGAGGATTTCAGGTTTCATGGTCGTACACGCCCGCTCCAGGCCAATACCGGGCGAAGAAGAAGAGTAGTAGCAGAAGAAGGGGAAGATAAGAAAAGGAAAGACAAGGAAGCACCGAAACAGGGAAGTAAACAATAGCATTCACTGTCTATCTGCCTGTCTGACCCATTTCTGCTTAATCCACTTACTCAATCATCCATCTTCCTGCATCACCAACCTACCCATCTGCTTGTCTGACCCATTTCTGCTTAATCCACTTACTCAATCATCCATCTTCCTACATCCCCAACCTACCCATCTGCCTGTCTGACCCATTTCTGCTTAATCCACTTACTCAATCATCCATCTTCCTGCATCACCAACCTACCCATCTGCCTGTCTGACCCATTTCTGCTTAATCCACTTACTCAATCATCCATCTTCCTCCATCACCAACCTACCCATCTGCCTGTCTGACCCATTTCTGCTTAATCCACTTACTCAATCATCCATCTTCCTACATCCCCAACCTACCCATCTGCCTGTCTGACCCATTTCTGCTTAATCCACTTACTCAATCATCCATCTTCCTGCATCACCAACCTACCCATCTGCCTGTCTGACCCATTTCTGCTTAATCCACTTACTCAATCATCCATCTTCCTGCATCACCAACCTACCCACCTGCCTGTCTGACCCATTTCTGCTCAATCCACTTACTCAATCATCCATCTTCCTGCATCACCAACCTACCCATCTGCCTGTCTGACCCATTTCTGCTTAATCCACTTACTCAATCATCCATCTTCCTGCATCACCAACCTACCCATCTGCCTGTCTGACCCATTTCTGCTTAATCCATCTACTCAATCATCCATCTTCCTGCATCGCCAACCTACCCATCTGCCTGTCTGACCCATTTCTGCTTAATCCACTTACTCAATCATCCATCTTCCTGCAACACCAACCTACCCATCTGCCTGTCTGACCCATTTCTGCTTAATCCATCTACTCAATCATCCATCTTCCTGCATCACCAACCTACCCATCCGCCTGCCTGACCTTTTCATGTACCCATCCAGATCAACCTACTGGTCTACCTACCTCACCCACCATCTGCCTGTCTACTTCACCCACCACTCATGTCTACCACCCCACCCCCACTCAGCTGCCTGTTTAGCTCACCCACTACTCAACTGCCTATCTACTTAACCCACCACTCATTTGCCTGCCTACCTAACCCACCACTCATCTGCCTGTCTACCTAACCCACCACTCATCTGCCTGTCTACCTAACCCACCACTCATCTGCCTGCCTCCCTCACCCACCACTCTCCTGCCTGCCTAACGCATAACGAACCCACCACTCACCTGCCTGCCCATAACCATATTCAGTGACAGAAACTATTAATTGCTGAAAGAACATGTAAAGTATCCTCTGCTTCACCCCGGTTACTGCCATCGCCCTCAATGTATTAAGTCCCCTACCAGCCTTCAACACCAAATCCCCTAACTTCTGCATGGAAAGAGAAACCAAATGATACAATCAAAACAATGTGTTTCCCGTTGTGAATTTGAATAATTAAGACAAATTCTCGTAATTAGCACAATTTATCGCCGCAATTCGTGTTTTATGGTGTTTTATCTTAATTTCTGCACTATGCAGAAAAATATGCTAGGCAATCAATTGTACAACCTATTGTTTGTGTGTTCATTAATCAAATTAGACAGTTATTTGAGAAACGCGATAGCCATGAATTGAGTACAGACAATTAGACGCAGACAGTCGTGACATTTTGAGCAAGTTTTGAGAAATAAACTAGCGAGCTTGGTGACAACTGTCACAATTGAAGAGATGAGCGCGGGGACAATAAAAATATCTGGATGGTTTGGCCATTTTCAATACTCGGGACAAGAAGCAGGCCTGATCACAAATGATGGGAATCCTGTGAAACTGCAAAAAGTGACCATCCACGATTATTGCATGGCACATGATGGTTTACCCCCAAACCGATAACTCTCTCTCTCTCTCTCCCTCTCTCTCTCTCCCTCTCTCTCTCTCTCTCTCTCTCTCTCTCTCCCCCCCACTGTGTCTTTCTGTTCCTCTCTCTCTCTCTCTCCCTCTCCCTCCCGCTGTGTGTTTCTGTTCTCTCTCTCTCTCTCTCTCTCTCTCTCTCTCTCTCTCTCTCTCTCTCTCTCTCTCTCTCTCTCTCGCACTTTGTTTTTCTGCTCATTACGAGATTTACACTCAATAACTATCTCCTCTCTATCTCTCTGCTCATTACGGGATTTACACTTAATATCTATCTCCTCTCTATCTCTCTGCTCATTACGGGATTTTCTCTTTAACTCCCCCTCTGCTCATTACGGGATTTATTCTACAGCTTCCTCTCTACATCTCTGCTCATTACGGGCTTTACTCTCTCTCTCTTTCTCTCTCTCTCTCTCTCTCTCTCTCTCTCTCTCTCTCTCTCTCTCTCTCTGCTCATTACGGAATTGATTTACACTCTATTACTATCTCTCAACCTCTCTCGTTTCATCTCATCATGTTCTTCTTGTACCTTGCGGTGTCGAGGTGAAGTGCCCGGTCATGGGCTTCATATATCGACATTCCCATGGACTCTGCTATTCCCTCCGTCCAACGTTTACGTGGTCGGCCTCATCCTCTGTTTCCATCTGGTCTGTACATCATTGCTTGTTGTGGCATGCTGTTGACTGGTAACCTACTTGCATGGCCAAACCATTTGACTTGTTGCTTTCTAATAAAATCTAGTGCTGCTTTAACCCCCCCCCCCCCCCACCTAGCCCTCATTTCTTCATTTCTAATCTTACCTCTTCTTGATACGTTGAGTATTCTTCTCAGAAACCTCATTTCTGTTGCTGCGATTTTTCTTTTCTCTTTTTCTGTCATTGTCCAGGTTTGGCATTGGTAGCACAGAGTTGGTAGGAAGATTGTGTTGTAAAGTGCTTTCTTAGTAGTTATTAATACATGTTTGTTCTTTAGTATTGGTGCCATTTGTCCAATGAGTTGATTTGCCTTATTGCACCTATTTTCGATCTCGTCTTCTGATCTGCCATTTGATGATATTATACTTCCTAGGTACATGAAACTCTTTACTTGTTTCAAGGGATGTTCGTTTAGGTGAATTGTTGTTGTTTGTTCTTCTTTAGTTATAGTCATTACCTCTGTTTTGCTTGTGCTAATTTTCATGTTATGTTCCCTACACATTTCTTTTAGACTATTCATGTGGTCTTGTAATTCAGCTTCTGATTTTGCTATTAGTGCTTGGTCGTCCGCAAACAGGAGTTCTCTAATGGTTAGATTTGCAGATGGTTCTTCTTCTGTGTTCTCGTCATGCGGTATTCTTGCTGTCTCTGCTTGGCTGGTTTCTCTACATATGTTGTCTATATATGTTATGAACAAGAGAGGGGACAGGACACAACCTTGTCGTACTCCAGATCTTATGGTGAAGGGTTCCGAGTGTCCTCCAGTTGCTCTCACTATGCATTCACTGTTGTTGTATAAACTTCTACATAGGTTTGTTAGATGTGTACTCACTCCATATTGTTTAAGGATTTCCCACAGCTTGTTTCTATCTACCCTATCGAATGTCTTTTCTTGGTCGACAAAGGCTAAGTAGAGTGTTTCATTGAATTCGATTGATTTTTCTATAAGTTGTCTAAGAGCAAAATTGGCATCTGTGCATCCTTTGTTTTTCCTAAATCCAAGTTGCGTTTCGCTTAGCTGGGGTTCTAAAGTAGTTCGTAATCTTTTTTCAAGAATTTTGCAAAATATTTTCCCAGTATTTCTCAACAGTGAAACGCCTCTGTATTGTGTGCAGTCTCTTTTGCTGCCTTTGTTTTTCCAAATTGGGATAATTATGGCGTTTCCCCAGTCTCGTGGTGTCTGTTGTTCTACCCACACATGGTTGAATAGTCTATGTAGCCAAGCTGTTCCTACTTCTCTTGCTGCTTTAATTAGTTCATTTGGTATTTCATCCTGTCCCGGTGATTTGTTCAATGGGGCTAATCTGATGGCTCCTATAATTTCTTCATTTAGTATGTCTGGTTCTAGTTCTCGTTTCATGAGGGGATTGTATACATAACTCTCTCTCTCTCTCTCTCTCTCTCTCTCTCTCTCTCTCTCTCTCTCTCTCTCTATCTATCTATCTATCTATCTATCTATCTATCTATCTACCTACCTACCTATCTATCCGCTCATTACGGGATTGTATTTATACTCTGTAACTATCTCCCATCTGTCTCTCGTCTCTTTAGGGGATTGTATACATAACCCTCTCTCTCTCTCTCTCTCTCTCTCTCTCTCTCTCTCTCTCTCTCTCTCTCTCTCTGTTAATTCATTACAGGATTGTATTTACACTCTATAACTATCTATTTACCTCTCTCGTCTCATGAGGGGATTGTATACATAACTCTCTCTCTCTCTCTCTCTCTCTCTCTCTCTCTCTCTCTCTCTCTCTCTCTCTGATCATTACGGGATTATATTTACACTATAAATATCTCTCAACCTCTCTCGTCTCATCAGGATATTGTATATAGTCTCTCTCACTCTCTCTCCTACCCCCCCCTCCCCCCCCCGTCTCTCTCCCTCTCTCTCTCTTTCTCTTTCATGACGCTATTGCAATAAAAAATTTTACTTTCTCAATATATTTCCAGACCCACCTTAGGCATAGCCACACTTTTTTTTTGTAAAGTCCCACCATGAAGATTCAAACACAATCTTATAATCCTATTTTGGCTGAAATACATATTTTTCATATATTCACTTCACAAGACTAATCTGCGATATGCATATGAAGCGTTGCAGAGAAAATGCCAGGTAATACACTGAGCACCTTGTTGTTTGATGGTTTCTTAAATTTAACACAATAAGTGATTACATTGTTTTAAATAATATACGCGACGCTGAATTCATTAATATATCAAACGAGAGAGAGGGAGAGAGAGAGGGTGTGAGAGGGAGAGAGAGAGGAGGGGGGGAGAGGGAGATAGAGGGAGAGAGAGAGAGAGAGAGAGAGAGAGAGAGAGAGAGAGAGAGAGAGAGAGAGAGAGAATTGGAAACTTGCGTTCGCCCGTCTCTACTCCAGACCGCAAGAGCGTTCGCCCGTCTCTACTCCAGACCGCAAGAGCGTTCGCCCGTCTCTACTCCAGACCGCAAGACTACAGAGAAAGATGTCTCTCGTTCGCCTTGTGTTCCCACCAGGATCTCGTGTCCGCCGCTGTTTGAAAACTCAACGACATCAGAAACAACATACAAGCATGCGACTTTCTTTGAGAGTCACGTGTTTCTTGTATAGGGGGTATTTTTAAAGACTGGGGTTTTTGAAAATATTGCCGTTCCAAGCGTTGTATTCACCCTCCGTGCAGTTCATGCAACATAAAAGGTACATACAAAACTTGAAAGGGTAATATTTTCAAAAACCCCACAGTCATAACAAATACACCCTGTATATGGAGGAAGAGAGTGGGGTGGGGGGGGGGCGCTTCAAATGAAAACCTTAGATATGTGTGGGTGTGTGTGTGTTTGTGTGTTTGCGTGTCTATGTGTGTGCGTGCGTGTGTGTGTGTGTGTGTGTGTGTGTGTGTGTGTGTGTGTGTGTGTGTGTGTGAATACATTCTGAAAAAATCTGAAGAACAAATTTATTTCAATGTAGTCGCCAATTCGTTCAATGCGAGTCCTCCAGCGCCGATAAAGTGCTTGGGTTCTTGCAGGAAATAAAAATGTATCTTGGTTGCGTGTGTAACAACTCATGCACCACCTGCTGTACCTCTTCATCGGAACGAAAAGTCTGTCATAGAAGTCACGCTGTTTTGAAACTTCCTACTCCACTCATACACTTGATGGACTGACAGGCATGCATCACCTTACTGTACCTTCATTCGCCGATAAAAGGTCTAAAGGTTTCACCCCTTCACCGATGAAAAGAAAAACGGTTGGTGCGTGTCAAAAGTGGCGCGGCCTTATTTTTTTCTGTCCGGATGACGTCATCGCGTTCCTCTGCACCATGATGCCACGTGCTCAACACTCTTGACATCCTTAACAACAATATTGGCAAATTACAAGACAACGGCTTGGTTATTATAATTTCTATCACACTTTTAAGGTTTCCATTTGAAACGCACACATAATTTTCCTTAGTCTTGCTTGAGTTGAGTCAAGCACTGACATCACAGCACTCTGGAAATTTCCATATGCTCCGTCCGCATCTTCAACGGCCAGCTAAGAGTCCAAATACTAATGGTACCTGTTAAATGTTAGTTGCATATCCTTTACAGGACGTCGCAGTCAACGCCAGCATTGTTTTGGCTGGTGTGATCTCTTGGCAAGTTTACGTTCAGTAGTTTGTCATTGCTTTCTGAACGACCGGCACCATACCATATTCGTAAAAACGCAACACAAGGCGGTCTGCTGACAAATCACCCGCAGCTGTGTTTCGAACGCGGGTATGTCGGTTCACGAACTGCGTCCGTAGCCCCCTCGCATCGGAGCTATGGTAACAGTAGCTGTCTTATTATTTGTTCGTCTGGCCTTTTCGCCAAAGTCCTGAGTGTCGGCCGTATCCTCCGGTCACTCCTTGTAGCACCATTCTCTCGAGTCCTAATTTGCTTGCGAGTGAACCCCCCCTCCCCCCCCCCCCTTTGTTTTCTAATTCTCACCCTTTCTGTCAAGCCTTCTTTCCAATTCTCTTTTTCCTGTGTGTGGTTATAATTCTCTCTAGTTTGACTAGACAGACGGGGAATTAGACAAAAATGCTCCATAATAAACTAGACTAAAGGCCCCAGAAAACCGAACGTGATGTAGAACTCTGTAAACTCGAATCCTGTGTCTGGCAGTCGTCGGAGTTTCATTCCTGAGTCTTTTTCAGCTTAACCCCGAAATAGAATTGCAATTACTCTTCAGAAATAATGTTCATCTTTGAGTGTATGTGTATGTGTGTGTTTATACAAGCGCTCGTGCGTGCGTGCGTGCGTGCGTGCGTGTGTGCGTGCGTGCGTGCGTGCGTGCGTGCGTGCGTGCGTGTGTGTGTGTGTGTGTGTGTGTGTGTGTGTGGCGCTCATAGGGTATCAGGATGGATTAGGAAGAGGGAGTGACTGAACACATTTCTTTCTGTGATTCGGGAGGCATTTTGAAAGAAATATACTGCCACACTGATGCGCATCATGTTTATTGTAACAATATCCGATGATTATGATGACGGCGTATATCCGTGTTACATCTTACACCTGACTCCCAAACAACGCACTAAATGTCATCAGCAACCTTCCTACATGCCTAGTAAGATATTAAATTTGTCATGTTTGGTTTGAGTATGGCAAAGAAGTTTGACTAATTTAACGACACATGCAACAAAGTATGGTGTACATAAACAAGTTATCTTTTTTTTTTCTTTTTTTCGCTCGCTCGCTTTAAACTCAAGCGTAGTCCATACACACTAATTCTAGTAGTGCTGGACTGAATTGTGCGTGTGGATTAGTTTTTCCTATTAACAGTGTCCCTCGCCATCAGACGAACCCACTCCGACTTCAGAGGTACTTGTAATTTACCCCCCCCAAGTCAAGGACCATAGGTCAACATTTTAGTCCAACTGTCCAGTTGTAGAAGGCAAGGGCACAGTAAATGCTGTGTATATACTGAGAACAGTAATTGAGCGTTCTATAGAAGTAAACAAGGATTTATATCTTTGCTTTATTGACTACACAAAGGCTTTCGATAAAGTGAGACATGTTGACATGATAAGGATGCTTGAAGATCTACAAATTGATGGAAAGGACCTTAGACTTGTAAAAAACATATATTGGAAACAACAAGCAGCCATAAGAATTGATAACGATGTAGGTCAATATCAGCCTATTAAAAGAGGTGTGAGACAGGGATGTGTAATGTCTCCAGATCTTTTTTCCCTGTACAGTGAATATATATTTAGAAATATAGAAGATATGGAAGAAATCAACATTGGGGGACGATACATCAATAACATTAGATATGCAGATGATACAGTCTTGATTGCAGACTATGAACAAGACCTGCAAAATTTAGTAGATGCGGTTTTTGCACACAGTGAACAACTGGGGTTAGAATTAAATTGTAAAAAGATCCAGATTATGGTCGTCACTAGGAAGAAGGAAATACCACAATGTGATATACGAGCAGATGGACATATTCTTAGACAAGTGAATCGATACTGTTATCTCGGCACATTCATAACATCTGATGGGAGATGCCTTGAAGAGATTAGAACAAGAATTGCCATTGCGAAGGTAGCCTTTAGCAAGATGAAAAACATACTGACCAACAAAAAGATATCAATTGAAACGAGAAAAAGAGTGATGAAATGCTACATAGAACCTATACTTTTGTATGGATGTGAAGCGTGTACAATAAGCAGTCAAGCTGAAAAACAGCTAATGGCTGTGGAAATGTGGTTTCTGAGGAAAATGCAAAGAATACCATGGACAGATAGAAAAACCAACGAACAAGTCGTTCAAGAAACAAATGAAGATCGTAAACTGATTAGAGTCAATAGACGTAGACAGTCACAATTTTTATGGCTTGGCCACGTGGCAAGGTCGAGACAGGAACACAGAGCTGATCCACGACTTTGGTGATCGAGTGAGATGGCAGAACATGACCGCCCACGCTTACCGGCATGGCACATGATGGATGGATGTCCAGTGTAGGGGTTGAACCCCTTACCTCGAAATTAGCACACCGGAAGTTTGAGAATGAGGACTTATATCTATTCGGCCATGTTGACCTCCCGTCAAGAGGTTGGTAAGTAGCAGGGCGGAAGCACTAAACTAGAATCGGTGTAATCATTACAGCGGAGCTCATGGATAGAACTAAACAAACACTAGTGGATCAGTAAGTGATGGACAAACAATGGCGCTGGATAGGGAAAATATCGAGAAACATGATGGCTCTGGAAAGGGCATAGATCGAGAAACATAATGGCTCTGGATAGGGCATAGATCTAGAAACATAATGGCTCTGGATAGGGCATAGATCTAGAAACATAATGGCTCTGGATAGGGAATACAGCGAGAAAGATGATGGCGCTGGATAGAGAATACAGCGAGAAACATAATGGCGCTGGATAGGGAATACAGCGAGAAACATGATGGCGCTGGATAGGGAAACAAAATTACTAGTATAACTAGACAGCACTTCCTCTGGTACCTACAGGGTAAAATAAACAAGGGAAACTAGTAAGGGACCATTCTACACGTCTTAAGGAGCACTGGGCATGTGTTATACTATATAGAACAGACGGAACTCGGTCGCTGATGTAGTCCCGAGGAGCACTGGGCATATGTTATACTATATAGAACAGTCAGAACTCGGTCGCTAATGCTGTCAGTATCACACCGGCCGCCTTTACTTCCCAAGACATTTCGTGGTACGCTGGGTCTCTCTGGAAGCCTACATGAAATGTACAAATCCTAATGTAGATTCAAACCCATGACAACTAAGTTGGCAGGCGAGCGCTTAACTACTACGCCACAGCGGATCTCCGATATAATTTTACTTAGTGACAATTATCCATAGTGAAAGCTCAGACTCTCATCTGGGGCAGGCAAGAGTGAGTTTCCGCTGAATGTAAACTTAATCTGTGACTTCGCGGGGCAACATTGCTGATGGCTCTCGATGTTTGTCAAAATCAATGGCACTTTGCGGTCTTGACAGACGATAGTTTGTTACATTGTGCTTCAAAAAAGGCATAATAATCACTACTCATGTCGGTACATTGTAAAACCAAGGATGGAGGTATACCTTTCCACAGCACAAATAATGGGCTGAATTGTTGAGACCATAAGTTTCCCTTGCTGCCTAATTTATTCCACAGGAAAGGTAATACCAATACACATGTCTTAGCTATAGAAGCTGCCAGGTCAGCAAAGCAATGCTCTAACTGTCCACTTGTCAGAGCTTCCACCCTAAACCAGTTGCAAACCAAGGTTTAAAGCCTGGTGTGACCTGCCATGACATTTAGTCTTTAGGTTGCAATTCCTCGCACCAGGTTAAGGCTTTTACTCTTCCCATTGTGCTACTCCGCCCAAAGCTGTTATCACAATGTGGCGTGTCGGGTTTGGTGAGCCCCGTCTAATATTCGCCGCTAACAGAAAACAAGTGGCGCCGTCTACTGGTAAACGGTAACTCAGTATTATCTGACTAAGACATGACATCAGTCTGTCAAATACAACTAATTCTCTGTCGCCACGGCTTTTCCGTGTCTCTCTTAAATGCAGTAAGTCATCCGGTATTTCGATGTTGTGGGATATCATCAAGGCAATAATCACAATAAACTTACGTGCTTAATGGAGTGGCGGGAAAAAAACATACCATATGACCAAAAAGCTCGACGGATGAATAACATACAGATACAAGCTAACTTAACGACTGAAATCTTTATCAACGAGCCAAAAAGAACACAACAATTAACTCTTTCGCTACCAAGGGCCCATCTGGTGCCACATTGGATCCGCTGTGGTGGCAATTGGTACTTTTATTGCCACAAAATGATCAGTGGTTTATTTGATACATTCTGCTCCGTTTCGGAATTTTAAGTTACAGTAAACTGAAAATTTACATGGCCGGAACATATCTTTATCATCATTGTGCGGTAAAACATTTGCATTTCATAACATTATTGTGACATACCCCTACTTCCAGTTTTCTGCCATTATTTTTTTCATATTTTTGTGAAGAAGACATGGTTCAGAATATGCAGCAAAACTTCCTTTTGGGTAATTTTAATCAGCAATACTGTTTATATTCTTGAAGACAAGTGGTGTTTGTTTGATTATTCAGTAAATTAAACATGATTAGCAGTAGAGGAGTATAGAAAACACCTTATAAGTGCAATTTTTAACATAATTTTTACCTCTTTAATTTCAGTTGTTATTGTTAAACCTCTCATTATTGTCATAATATTTGTAACCTATCAACTGATTATTAACACTGTCATGTTCCTTGTGCAATCCTCTTTAATTTCATATATAATACAATATATCTGCTACCATTTTAACCATTTTAAAATCATTATTGTAACACACCCCTACTTCCAATTGTCTGCCATGAAATTCTGTTTGGTCAGGACCCAATTTTTGTTTGGTAGCGAAAGAATAAATAAAAAAAGCATAAACCAACAACACAAATGTGTACTTTCCTAGGCGCTTGTCGAATCCAGAAAAATGAAAACTAACATTCGCGTGTTTAATGGCCATGTGGGACGCAGAGGTGTTTCCAAGGCACCAGGGCCGGGTTATATACTGGCCAAGACCTATTGACGCGTCCTCGCCGAGCGTCCTGGGCAACAGGTCCCTTCGGGGTCCTGGCTGAAGTCAATAGGATCGCCGATTCCTCCGAAGCCGGAGAGTGTCTGCCTGTATGGCGAGGAACCACCAGTCTGCACACCAATAAGCCAGACATGGGACAACGGATACTCACGCAAACCTCAGGTCCTGTATGACATCACACTGATGTTGGACAACAGGATGCCTTCATCCGACATACAGGACTTTGCGTTGGAGCTCAAGCCAATGAACACAAGCAAGCAATGGCCATGTTTGCAATCACTCTTAGTCGTTGATCTCGAGTCGTCCACGTACATTGGTAGAATACAGGTAGTTTTCAACTTAACACAAAAACACGTGCAGACGTCTTGGGCACAGCTCCAGGAACTGAATGTCTGGTAACAGTGTCGTGCTGGCGTCTCCATTCGTTTGTCACGTGAAGTTGTGAACTGACCTCAACTGTGTACGTCAGTGTACTGATTGATCTACAGTTCAACTCCGGTTCGTCTTCTAACACGTCTAGTATTATTCACGTCCCTTTGTTTACGGGGAATCATGTAGTATTAGTATCGTCTCTTTGTTTACAGGAAACCACTTAGTATTATTATCGTCTATTTGTTTACAGCCGGTCTCTCTGGCCGAGGGGTTACAACACTTTCTCCGTAATCCCGTTTATCACACAGTCTCGTAGCGGACGAGAGCTGGAAGCGGTTCGACCCCCGCTAGTGACTTGCGGGATAACTGAGCCGGCCGCTCAGAAAGCAATGGCAAACTACTGAGCGTAATCTTGCCAAGAAATTAACAGACAGCTGAAAGATGCTGCTGTTGACAGCAATGTCCTGTAAAGGATATGCGGGGAAAAAATTGTTTACAGGAAACCACTTAGTATTTTATCATATATTTGTTTAAGGGGAATCACGTAGTATTATTCTCGTCTGGTTAAAAAAATAAAAGTCGCTTAAAAGTCGACAGGGTCAAATTCATTGCACTGGTTTTTATCCTTTATGGCTCAGTTTCTTTCCGCAGCGCGGAAAGCGTCGAACAAAGCACCAACTCCGTAGCTCCAGCGAGATCCCCAGAAGTCTCCGACAAAATGCACTCTTGAACCGAAGGACGCGGCACGGATTATTCTCGTCTGTTTGTTTACAGGGAACAACTATAGTCTAGTATTATTCTCGTCTGCTGTTTATATGGAACCACGGAATATTATTCTCGTCTGCTTGTTTACAGACAATTACGATAGCCTAGTATTATTCTCGTATGTGTGTTTACAGGGAACCACGGAGTATTATTCTCGTCTGTTTGTTTACAGGAAACCACATTATTCTCTCCTACGTGTTAACAGACAACTACGATAGTCTAGTGTTACTCTTGTCTGTTGTATACAAGGAACCACTATAGTCTAGTATTGCTCTCGTCTGCCTGTTTACAAAGAACCACGAAGTATTATCCTCGTCCGCCAGTTTACAGGGGAATACGTAGTATTATCCTCGTCTGCCTGTTTACAAGAAACCACGTAGCATTATCCTCGTCTGCCTGTTTACTGGGAACCACGGTGGGATAGTGGCTTTCCGCTTGCATGCATGTCTGTGGTCATGGTTTCAAATTTGCATCGTCGCGAGTTTTAAAATTGACCCTCCCGTGTTGACTCGGCCTAAAATGTATCAATCAATCAATCATGTGCCATGCCGGAAAGCGTGGGCGGTCATGACTCGCAATTTCACTCGATCACCAGTGTCGTGGATCAGCTCAGTGTTCCTGTCTCGTCCATGCCATGTGGCCAGGCCATCCAGGTATTTTCCTCTCGGTCTTCCTCTTGGTCTGTTCCCTTCGATCTTGCCAGTTGTCACTAAGTTCTCCAATCCATATCTTCTCATAACATGTCCAAAAAATTTTGACTGTCTACGTCTAATTTCTCTAATCAGTTTACGATGTTCATTTGTCTCCTGTAGTACGTGGTCATTGGTTTTTCTGTCTGTCCATGGTATTATTTGCATTTTCCTCAGAAACCACATTTCTGCAGCCATCAGATGCTTTTCAGCTTGACTGCTCATTGTCCAAGTTTCACATCCATACAAAAGAACAGGCTCTATGTATCCCCTCAACACTCTTTTTCTCGTTTCAATTGACATCTTTTTATTGGTCAGAATGTTTGTCATCTTGCTAAAGGCTACTTTCGCCATGGCGATTCTTGTTCTAATCTCTTCAAGGCATCTCCCATCAGATGTTATGACTGTTGTCATAATCCCCCCATAGTTGTGCCGCGGCGTCGTTACGAGCGCCAGGCAAATACCTGTTACCTATCTACAGGTTTGCTGGTGAGTAAGGCTAACCGTCAGCGGTCAAGCAAATGCAAGCGTGACGCACGCAGTTCCCGCTGGACTCGATCCCACAGGGCAAGTGCTCAGAGCGAGAAACGGGAGACGAGACTTGGGTATTCGGACTGGACAGACGTGGGTTGAGAGAGGCTTGTATTATTTCTGTGCCTGAATGTCGATTGCTAGTATCTCTTGTGAGAAGATGGAAGACTGCGCGGCTGTGGTTTGAGTCTTTGAGTGTATTGATTCATTGACTGTGTGTATTATTGTATTCACATTGTGTTGGCAACAAGCCGAATTAGATTGTGTTGCATGTGAAGTGTAAATAAAACGTTGAACTTAGTGTTACCGTGTGTCAAGTCAAATCATTCTGTGACTGTGTATGTCTCGCATATGTTAGGTGAAGCGAGCCAGATTCATCCTTAAATGTGAGAACCTGACATGTGTGAACGTGGGGGATCGTCCTCATAGGATTTGAACCGTTTGAAAGATAGAGCAAGGTGTACGTGTGAACGTGGGGGATTTCGTCCAGCCTTAAGTTAAATCATAAGTGAACCGTGGATAGTTCGTCCTTGTTGGATTAGTTAAACCAAGTGTGTGATCGTGTGTAACTTGCATATTCCTTTCAGATTGCGCACAGATGCGAGCTCCGTGGCGATTGCGGCTGTACTTTTACAGGAAAGTGACGGCATTTTGCATCCTATATATTACCTAAGCTGTAAACTCAAACCGAGGGAACGAAGTTAGTCCACACCTCAGAAGGAAGCCCTTGCTCTTGTGTATGCTATCACAAAATAGTCCAGATTCCTCCTTGGGAGGCATTTTATAGTGGAAACCGACAATAGTCCACTGACTTTTATTGCATCAGGTGCGCCGACTAACCACATGATAGCTCGATGGTCTCTTTTGCTCCAAGACTACAGCTTTGAAGTGAGACATATCCCCGGCAAGCTTAATACACTAGCCGATCTTTTGTCCCGTTGTCCCGATGATACCCAGTAGCCACTTATGTCTGAGTGCAGTGTGTCACAACACCCAGACCATCACAGCCAGTAATGAAGTTTTTTTTTTCAGAGAAGCTGTGAATTATGTGATAGGGACCAGATCCCAGTGTAAATAGTGCTAGTATCTTGTAAATATTGTGATAATTGTGTTGTATAAGTGCGTAGTATGTGGTAGAAAGTGAACAGTATTAATTGTAATTATTACGAACAAAGAACAGTGTCACATGCGTTCATAACTTACCTCGAGTGAACAATTTAAGTTATACGTGGTACCTGTAAACCGGACTTATCCAGTGACATTTTAATCCGTAGAAACGAACGAGTGATTGAAACAAACTGTGACAGTTAAACCACTGTAGAACATTGTAATCCAGAAGTTTCCAACGAAACATCGAACACACCAGCTAGTTATAACAACTTGACATTCCGAGTATTGTTACATCCTTGCGGAACAAGTGTGTGAAGAACTTTCGTTTACATCAGCTGTGCGTGTGTACTTCCGGAAAGTTATAAATTTATACAAAGGTGTAGCAGACTATGAACAAAAACCCAAAAATTAATGACGCATGTAAAATATTTGGGAAACACGAATTTAAAATACGCGAATTGTGTATTATGATTTTTGTAGTAGTGTAATCTGAGAATCATATCTTGATCAACTTGTTCACAGTAGCGACATTTATTTCGCTATTGTAAAGAAGCATCAAGCTATGACGCTGAGAAATATATTAATAAATGTAATTTATTGTATTTAATATATGTTTAGATTATTTCCCTTTTATTTAATTGTTGTCACATATTACACCAAAGGGCAGTAAATCGAAATAGGTGGTAATGTGTAAGGTATAAAAATAGCCTTTGTGTTGCCAAGTTGTCAACACTCCAAGATAACATCAGCTGGGCACGGAAGAGATTGCCAAAGTTGTAGACCAACATGAGGTGTCCCTGCCAAATTTGGGTAGGACTCTAAGGTTGAAGTCGTCTCATATTGGGACTTCTTACAGTCTAACCTGACGTTTTCGGACGTATTTGAATTTTTTTTTTACATTTTGGTTGCGAGGTAGTTGCATGTAATGCTGGCGCTACCGGTCTGACTGGGTCATAATTGCAACGGATGTGATTATCCATCGAGCGGATTGTACTTGGGAGGTGTTACTTTTTGACAACACATGAGTTAATATATATATATATATATATATATATATATATATATATATATATATATATATATATATATATATATATATATATATATATATATATATATATATATAACTTGCAATACCTACGTATTTCAATTAAACCTATGCCAATGCATATGACAACGAATGGGAAGATTCTGACTGGGTTAAAATATTAACCCTAAATTTACAAAGAGCTCACATGAAAGGTGATACCTTTCAACGATGGGAGGCGGGGAGAGTGTCATAATCCCCCCATAGTTGTGCCGCGGCGTCGTTACGAGCGCCAGGCAAACACCAGTTACCTATCTACAGGTTTGCTGGTGAGTAAGGCTAACCGTCAGCGGTCAAGCAAGTGCAAGCGTGACGCACGCAGTTCCCACTGGACTCGATCCCACAGGGCAAGTGCTCAGAGCGAGAAACGGGAGGCGAGGCTTGGGTATTCGGACTGGACAGACGTGGGTTGAGAGAGGCTTGTATTATTTCTGTGCCTGAATGTCGATTGCTAGTATCTCTTGTGAGAAGATGGAAGACTGCGCGGCTGTGGTTTGAGTCTGTGAGTGTATTGATTCATTGACTGTGTGTATCATTGTATTCACATTGTGCTGGCAACAAGCCGAATTAGATTGTGTTGCATGTGAAGTGTAAATAAAACGTTGAACTTAGTGTTACCGTGTGTCAAGTCAAATCATTCTGTGACTGTGTATGTCTCGCATATGTTAAGTGAAGCGAGCCGGATTCATCCTTAAATGTGAGAACCTGACAACTGTTCCAAGATAATTGTACCGATTCACTTGTTGAAGAATATTTCCATTTACTTGTATATTACATTGTGGCACTTCTTTCTTCCTAGTGACGACCATAACCTGAGACTTTTTACAATTTAATTCTAACCCCAGTTGCTCACTGTGTACACCAACTGCATCTACTAATTGTTGCAGGTCCTGCGCATTGTCTGCACTTAATACTGTATCATCTGCATATCTAATGTTTTTTATGTTTCGTCCTCCAATGCTGATTCCATTTATATCCTCTACATTTCTGAAAATATTTTCACTGTATAGGGAAAAAAGATCTGGAGACATCACACATCCCTGCCTAACACCTCTCTTAATTAGCTGATACTGTCCCACTTCATTATCAATCCTTATTGCAGCTTTTTGTTTCCAATATATGTTTTTTAGAAGTCTAATGTCTTTCCCATCAATTTGTAGATCTGCAAGCATATCCACCATGCTGACATGTCTAACTCTATCAAAAGCCTTTGTATAGTCAATAAAGCAAAGATGTATATCCTTGTTTACTTCTATAGCACGTTCAATAACTGTTCGCAGCATATACACAGCATTTACTGTACACTTTCCTTTTACAAACCCGCATTGTTCTTCTCCTATTTCAGGTTGTATCTTCTTCCTCACTCTTTGCATGATAATTCTTAGCAAAATCTTTGTGATGTGACTCATTATACTAATTGTTCTATGTTGATCACATTCCAAGGTTTCTGATTTCTTTGGGATTGCAATAAATACATAGTTACATAGTTCAGGAGGTATATCTCCAGTATCGTATAATGTGTTCAGCAGACTGGTGACTTGCTCTAGTCCAAATTCTTCTAAAGCTTTAATCATTTCTGTTGTGATGTTATCTGCACCGGGGGCCTTGCCAGCTTTCATATGCTTAAGAACATTTCGAACCCCCATCTCCAAAATTGGCGGTCCTTCATTATTAAATCTAATATCATACTGTTCGTCTCTGTTATCATCATAAAGGTGTTTCACATAATCTGTCCATACATATAGAATCTGGTCTTTGTCTATTATGATCTTGCCATCTTCAGTTTTTAGACACCCTGTTGATGTACTTGTTCTTTTATTAGTAAGTTCCTGAATTCTTTTGTGCACAAATTTGGTATTTTGACTGTTGTGTTGTTTTTCAATTTCTAAGCACTTTTCCTCAAGCCATGCTTCTTTTGCCTCCTTACATAATATTCTGACTTGTCTGTGAATTTCTTCATACTTGACAGAATTATTTTTGTTGAGTCTTCTTGTTTCCATGAGGTGTAAAATTTCTTCAGTCATCCATTTCTTACGACCCACCTTCTTTAATTTTGGAATAGTTGTTTCTGCAGCCACATTGATTGAATTCTTCAACGTTTCCCATTGATCATCCACATCCTGGAATAGGATCTCTAGATCAGGCAAAATTTCAAATCTGTTCTGTACTTCTATGTTGAATTTGTTTTGTATTTCCTTGTTATTACTCAATGTACACAAATCATATTTAGTGTTTCCTGTTATATACTTGACTCTCTTCAGCTTTATCCTCAATGTTCATGTAAGTAGTCTGTGGTCACTATAACAATCAGCACTGGGAACTGTTTTTGCTAGTGTTAATGCGTTTCTAAATCTTCTGCTAATCAGAATGTAGTCAATCTGGTTTCTAATCCTGCTATCAGGACTCCTCCATGTCCATAATCTTCTAGGGTGTTGCTTGAACCAGGTGTTTCCTACAATCATTTCCTGTTCTTTTGCCCACTCTACGAGTCTGTATCCTCTTTCATTTCTCTGTCCTAAACCATAGTTTCTACTGTGTATCTATCCCCTTGATTTCCTACTTTTGCATTGAAGTCCCCTATTATGATGTTTATTTCTGAATTTTTACATTTCTTTAAGGCAGATTCTATGTCATTATAAAATTCTTCTACACTATCTTCACTGGATTCTCCTGTTGGGGTATATACTTGAATAATATTTATGCTAAAAGGTCTGTCACTTAATTTAACTAGTAGAACTCTGTCCGACACGGCCCAATATCCTTGAACAGATTTTGATGTTTTCCGGTCCAAAATAATTGCCACTCCCCTATGATGATCTTCCCCTCCAGAATAAATAATCTTGAAATCTTCTTCTATCTTGATGCCTGCTCCTGTCCATCTCGTTTCGCACATACCTAAAATATTAATTTTTTTCCCTTTCAATTTCTTGTTTTATGTTCTCCAATTTTTCGTCGTCGTTTAACGTCCTAACGTTCCAAGTTGCTAATTTTAACGTCTCTAAAATGTATAGGACCAGGAAATGTCTGGGAAAATGACGGCGGTCGTGGTGATATTGACCGCATGAACCCTGGAGTGCCGACTCGTCGATACAAATATGGATTTAGCACAATATGTCCGAGACTCCAGAAGGTCCACAAAAAGCCCTTTACTTTTACTTCGTGTTAGTTAGTTGCATGTCATCCACTGAGCGTCGCAGTCAATCCCAGCATTTGTTGGCTGTTTGTGACTTACTAGACAGTTTTGACGTTCAGTAGTTTGCCATTGCTGGTCTAACATGACTGATTGCAATGTCCTATTATCTTACTACACTGTCTAGCTATTCATTTATTCAGTACCAAACGAAAAGTAGGTCTGGACCAAACATGGTGCACAATCAAATGAACAAGTATTATAATAAACATTTCCGTTCATTGAGCATTGAAACTGCGGAAGATACCACGAAGCAAAATAAACTACACCGTGACCCAATTATGGCGATATATAGTCATGCTGTCCAAATAGGAGGTACATTTGGCGATATATTCTCCTTCGCACTGAATCAGCGAAACACAACTTGGATTTAGGAAAAACAAAAGATGCACAGACGCCATTTTTGCTCTTAGACAACTTATAGAAAAATCAATCGAATTCAGTGAAACACTCTACTTAGCCTTTGTCGACCAAGAAAAAGCATTTGATAGAGTAGATAGAAACAAGCTGTGGGAAATCCTTAAACAATATGGAGTGAGTACACATCTAACAAATCTGTGTGGAAGCTTATACAACAACAGTGAATGCATAGTGAGAGCAACTGGAGGACACTCGGAACCCTTCACCATAAGATCTGGAGTACGACAGGGTTGTGTTCTGTCCCCTCTCTTGTTCATAACATATATAGACAACATATGTAAAGAAACCAGCCAAACAGAGACCGCAAGAATACCGCATGACGAGAACACAGAAGAAGAACCATCTGCAAATCTAACCATTAGAGAGCTCCTGTTTGCGGACGACCAAGCACTAATAGCAAAATCAGAAGCTGAATTACAAGACCACATGAATAGTCTAAACGAAATGTGTAGAGAACATAACATGAAAATGAGCACAAGTAAAACAGAGGTAACGACGATAACTAAAGAAGAAAAAACAACAACAATTCACCTAAACTAACATCCCTTGAAACAAGTAAAGAGTTTCAAGTGCCTGGGAAGTATAATATCATCAAATGGCAGATCAGAAGACGAGATCGAAAATAGATGCAATAAGGCAAACCAACTCACTGGACAAATGGCACCAATACTAAAGAACAAACATGTATCAATAACTACTAAAAAAGCACTTTACAACACAATCTTCCTACCAACTCTATGCTACCAATGCCAAACCTGGACAATGACAGAAAAAAATAAAAGAAAAATCACAACAACAGAAATGAGATTCCCGAGACGTATCAAGACGAGATAAGATCAGAAATGAAGAAATCAGAACTAAAGTGTGTGTGTGTGTGTGTGTGTGGGGGGGGGGGGGGTGTTATAGCGGCACTGGATTTTATTAGAAAGCAGCAAGTCAAATCGTTTGACCATGCAAGTAGGTTACTATTCAACAGCAAACCACAACAAGTAATGATGTAAAGACCAGATGGAAACAAAGGAAGAGACCGACCACGTAAACGCTGGACGGGGGGAATAGCAGAGTCCATGGGAATATCGATACATGAAGCCCATAATCGGGCACTCTCCCGATGTTTATACTTCACCTCGACATCGCAAGATACTAGAGGAACATAATGAGATGAGATGAGATGAGCACTGAATCAGTTAAATAGCGCTTAGACTATCTCCATTCCTTATGTTTGTCTGTTTTCTGGTAGTCTACATTTTCGTCTTCCCATCCCAATTGAGCCGTGATAGTTTCTGACATTTTTAATGTCATCACTGTTAGTTGAATGTGTGCTGGATAATTCCTATATTCGTGATCATCGTCTTTGTGTCTTTAAGTAGTGTTCAGACTTAGATCTTGATATTCTCTGTGTCGTTTTCTAGACAAAACTAAAATAATGCAAACTGAGACAAGAATTCTTCTTTAACTTTTTTTTTTTTTTTTTTTTTTCTTTGTGAATTACAGATGGGCAAACGATCTCGTGCGGGTCTCTATTAAGGTACAAATACTTGTGTAAGTGGGACTAATCGGTACAGACATTGATATTCCACCTTGGGAGCAAGTCGCCGTTGATCGCGTTGCTTGGAATGAATAAGGCTAAGAATGGAATACAAACTCAGAAGAAAATTATTCCTGATAGCTCACACACTGTCGAGCGATGCCAGCCATTCCACTGGGAATATGTCAGTTTCTACTTACTGAAGCATCGGTTCAAACTCAACATGTCTGGTCGTGCTGCCCTGCAACCATCTGTGAGTCCGTAACAAACTCAATTTGTCTGGTCATGCTGCCTGTAACCATAGGAAGGCTGCAGTTATAGCCTCAACCTCCATTCTCATGCTAGATGCTGTAGTAAGAGAATTACTGCAGTTACAGCCTCAACCTCCTTTCTCATGCTAGATTTTGTATTAAGAGAATTGCTGCAGTCACAGCCTCAACCTCCATTCTCATGCTAGATGCTGTAGTAAGAGAATTACTGCAGTTACAGCCTCAACCTCCATTCTCATGCTAGATTTTGTATTAAGAGAATTGCTGCAGTCACAGCCTCAACCTCCATTCTCATGCTAGATTTTGTATTAAGAGAATTGCTGCAGTCACAGCCTCAACCTCCATTCTCATGCTAGATGCTGTAGTAAGAGAATTACTGCAGTCACAGCCTCAACCTCGATTCTCATGCTAGATTTTGTATTAAGAGAATTGCTGCAGTCACAGCCTCAACCTTCATTCCCATGCTAGATGTTGCAGTCAGAGAATTGCTGCAGTCACAGCCTAAACCTCAATTCTTATGCTAGATTTTGTATTAAGAGAATTGCTGCAGTAACAGCCTCAACCTTCATTCCCATGCTAGATGTTGCAGTCAAAGAATTGCTGCAGTCACAGCCTAAACCTCAATTCTTATGCTAGATTTTGTATTAAGAGAATTGCTGCAGTCACAGCCTCAACCCCCATTCTCATGCTAGATGATGTAGTAAGAGAATTGGACCTCCTTAGCAGGATGTTGCGATCAGCCTCGTGTTGATTTTATATCCACTTTTACGTTCAGCAGTTTCCCATTGCTTTCAGAACGAGAAGTCAACATTTATTTCTAACTGACCAGTGTAGATGATTCCCTGCTCCGCCTTCAGTATACAGAAAGTTTAAGATCTAGCGCGCTCATTATCTTTCGGCGATGTTGACTGCTAGATGTAGTACAGTAGAATATATTGTAACAATGCGTATACAGCGGATCAACAAGTTCTGCTGTGTTGTTTCAAAACAGGCTTTATTTACACATGATGGTCGATACAAAATCCAAGTTCTAATCAATTATGATGTTGTCTTCTCTTCCCTCGTTCTTGGTGGTCACTTCCCAACAACAAGCTACGTCACGACTTGAGCATCTTTCTTACTGTTCTATATCGATGCTCAAGCGTGCTGTAGTCTTGCACCCCTAAGCTAATAATGATATGATATTCATTCTGCTACACCTCCCTGTCTTTTAAAAGACTTTTCTTCTTCAAAAGTCTTAACTCCTAACCCCTTTATCCTACACTTTCTCTCCTTACCTCCCATAATTTCTCTAAGCCGCCCCAAACTAACTCTATTTTAGGTGAATATTTCCTTCTAATTGTACCACATAGCAAACCACTATGAAATTATATTTCTTCTTCGTTTCTGGCTCTTCAAAGTTTCTTTATAAAATATATATATATCATAAGAATGGCTCGTATCAATCGTTATCGTACACTTGACATTATGAAATTTCTCATTCACACAGCACAGGATAGACAGAACAGATGTAGTTAAAAAAAAGTAAAGAAGGGGTGCGCACCCAATTTATGAAAAGTATAAGAAAATAGTCAACGCAATCACATTTACCTCTCTTGCCAACGAAAAAACTTCTGTAAAAAGTTTTTTAAAATATATCTTATGAAATACATCTCTGTTCACTATAAATTAAGTTGATCTAAGTTTTCTTTTATATACTCAACATTTATATTGCCATATATTGCCATCCACAACCTTGTCTATATTTCACTTATCTCACCTTCCACCATGAAACAATGTTCATATTCCATGAACATTTAAAATTAATTAACGCTGTTTTTCCACAGCTCCTATATTTCCCCCTCACATCCCATGGTACGCCTCCTTGTTTATCTATTCCATATACCCAACCTTATATGCTGCCATTCACAGCCCCCTTTTTATCTATTCTCTATTAACCAACTATCATATCATTACTCATAATATGGTATCCAATCCATATATCTTCAATTAATGCTGACTTTAATGCAGCTCCTATTTTAACTTTCCGATAACCATCCCCGGCATATGTTTCTAATACTTCATAGCCATATCAACCTCTTTGTGCTGATTATCACAGCAACAGAATATACCCATGAACATATTATTCACAAAGATAATGTGTCTCTCTACTAGTCCTCAGTAGTTTATTACTATTTTCTGAACGAAGGGTTCTAAATAAAGCCCCATGTATTGCCTTTATTCTAGACAAAACCATGTAAATTAAACTTAACTTAACTAATTTCTAACATATATATAAACAAGGTAATTACCATTCAACATACAAGACAATTCACTTAAATTATGAGTTAAGCGAAATAAAATCACAACAGGACATCATACCCCCCCCCCCCCAAGTTTTTATACATCATTTATGTTTCCCCTCATATCAATTAAAGGTATTAACTCATTCAAAGAAAAACGTATTTTAAAATAATATAACATACATCCTATCTATTGTTAGTCTCTTTTATGGACTAACAATAACTTATTTATCTATTTAAGGAAACTCAAGAAGTCCAACCATAAAATCAATTGGCAATAAAATTACAGTAAAAAAAAATATACCTCACTCGAATTTACATCCATATTAGTTATCTTAATACCTAATTATGTCTATTCTTCAAGGCAACTCATTATAAGTATCAATAGAACCCTTTTCTATTACAAATGTGTCATATACATCCTCAAGTATCATTTTTCTTTTTAAATCATGGAATTTATATCTTGCTATCTGCAGTATTTTCTATCAATTTGTTTCCTACGTTTCCATTTCTTCAGTAACTCCAAGTTCCTTTGAATAAGTGCTATCTCCACATCAATATCTTCTTCTTCGTATAAAGTATTACTTTCTTCCATACTACTATTTGATTCTGAATTTTCATCCATTTCTTCTTCATCTGTATGTCTATTACTAGCAGCTGCCAATCTTTTTCTTTCTATATCCAATCTAATTTTTTTTTTTCATCGTTTCTTAACGACCTTTCTAATAGGGGTATATATTCGTCGCTTGATGAATTTTCCCTAATTCTTCTCTGTCTTTTCACTTCTCTTTCTCTCTGTCTCTCTATTCTCCTTTTCGTTGCTTGTCTAGTATTTTTAAATGGAGCACCTATCTCTTCTTCCATAGATTCTATGCTATCATAATGACTTTCATTCATATTTTTTTCTTCTATTGTTTTCGGTATTTTCTCTATTCCTTAAGGGTGTTCTATACGGTTTCAAACTAATTGGTGGGTGATCTCCAGTATCTATTTCCATCGTAACTGTTTTTGTCCTTCCCAATTCTAAATCATTAATTGCAAATACATCCTGATTCTCTTTTATAAGTTGTTCTAATACTTTCTTATTTTCTGGTGGAGTTTTTAACTGTGCCAACAATTCTTGCTCTCTTGTTATATTGTCTAGTGAATGTATTTGGGCTGTATTTCTTCTGAATGGATGGATCAATTCATCCTTCTGCACGTTCCCTTTTCTTTCGCGTCCGCGTCTGTTATTAATTCTTTCACTAGGAGTTTCTGAATAATTTATTCCGGCATTTCTACTCTATTTGTTGCTAATATGTCCTTAATGTTATGATCTACTTTGGCTATTACACATCCTCTATATAATTTAATTTCTCTACCTGTGTTGTTAATAATCATTACTGGAAAAGTTAAGTGTTTATCTAATGATATTATTCCATCCGGAACTTCTAGACCAGGCTCATCAATTACCTCCCTTTGCAATTCAGTGATTCTAACTGTGTGTTCTACTTCATAATACGGATTTCTTTTTACCTTTGCCTGTATCAAATTAACCGTCTGTGGTTTTAACGTCGTAGACATTTTAACTCTAACCAGTCATGAAATGTGCATGTCTTCTTCTAAATCTACATACACGTCCTTGAATTTTAATTTATGTAGATCAAACATAAGTCTTACACCATTTTTTATTAGAAAATCTCTTCCTATAAGCATATTTCTATTTAAATCTTTCACTATATGAAAAAGATGTCTTATGTTGATTCCCCCTAACTTAAAATTCATTATTGTTTGTCCAATTACTTGTAAATTCTGTCCTGTAACAGAGTGAAGATTATTATGACTTCTGAATATTTTGCAATTTCTCATTATTTTGTATAAAAAACTTTCTTTGATCACACTAACCTGAGCTCCCGAATCAATTAATGTACGAACTCTATACTCCCTATTTCTATTATACATGAACTGGGATCTGTTTTATTCACTGTGAACTGTTTGATTTCATCTAATTGAGAGCATTCTCTACTCGTCCTGCTATACCTGTTATTAAAATATTCTTTAAATCTTGGGACCTTGTTATTTTCCCTCCTACTACAGGTCCTATTTAATAGGTAGGGCGTCGGTTTTCCTGCGTTCTTGTACTTGTAAAACTTCTGTGTCTCTCTTCAACATTCCTATTTAATCTGCTATTGCCATTTCTACTTTGTGTATTCGACTGGACACGCCTGTTACCACAAAAGCGAAAAATGTGTCCACGTTGACCACAAGACCAACAGACTATATTTGTGTTATTTGTGTTACCTACCGTCTCACTTGTAGGATATCTCATTTGTCTTCTTTCATCATAAGCATTTATATTACTACCTTGTAATGTCTGTATACCTCCTCTCCTATTCCATCCGAACCTTGTTTGTCCTATCTCCATAGGCTCTTCAATCCTATCTTCTCGACTGGTACCTATTTCTCGTCCTACTCTCAACCTAAATCTACGTCTCAAGTTCTCCTCTTGTACTGCTATATCTACAGCTTGTGATAATCTCTCAGGATTTTCCCTCATCAGCTTAAATTTCAGTCCATCTGACTTTATACCATCTACAAATATCCCGACCAACATCCGCTCCACCTCTTCTCCTCGTACGTTCTGTCCTAAGAATGCTTCTTCAGCCAGGTTAATCAACCTATCGCTGAATAATTGTACAGTTTCTCCAGTGTTTTGTTTGGACTGTCTTAACACCGAAAACGCATGTTGTGGGTCCGTTATTTCAGCGTATTTATGAGCTAAATCGTCCTTGAACTGCTCCCATGTCTCATCTACCCTAGCCTCTAATTTTCTTCTGATATGATCAGAAACCGGTTCTGTTGCTGCCTGATAAGCAAGTTTCATTTTCTCTTCATCTGATGCTGACACCAAATATGCATATTTCTCTATTGAAGTTATCCACTTCTTAAAATCTTTTGCCTGTCCGCTAAATTTAACAATTTCAGCTGCCATTCCTTGTTGTTTCATGACTGTGTTGAGTTTACCTATTACCGTTCCTACCCCAGTCAAAACTTGTGTCAGTGAACCTTGTTCTTCTGCCATGCTGAAATATTTCGCTATACACTTATACAAGCAAATTCACATTATAACAATTTATGTAAATGATCTTATTTAAATATTTAAATCACATTAAAAAAATGTTCTCTTAGCAGTTATACTTAAATTAATTACCGTCGAGCATGTCTTTCCTTGATCCAAGAGAAGCGTGAATTCACGTACGTTCTTCAAAAATATCCCTTGTCACGGTTCATGTATACTCAAACGTCTGGAGTTCGTATTATTTAGTAGCCATCCAAACGCGACTTCAGTGATATCCTTCTTCCAGCGTCTCAGGTTTCGTTACTTTCCTTTCACTTTCAGCCCCTGGTTGAGTCCCTACCAGACTTGCAGTTTCTTTTCACCCTAACAGGGCTCTTCAAGGCGTCGGCTTGAAAGCGAGTCCAGCTCGATAGAACAATTTAATTTGGGTCTTCTCTTCAGCAGGTTGACACCCTATTGAAATATTCGCTTTTGTTGAAAACATTTTGATTTGCTGGAGTTCAGGATGAGCGAATGCAACTGTATTTTCTCGTAACTTCCAATTGAAGGAGCAATAGGGTTGACTCAAAATAAGCTCTCATTTTTCTTCAGGTTCTTAAAGTCAATATTAAATGAACCTAACAAAAGGAAACAGCTCCTTTAAACCAATTCTCCTTTAAACCAATTCGAGTTGTTTATAGCTGTCTTGAGATTTCTTTGCTAGTATGTAAGTGTGTGACCTTCAACACAAGGTTACTTAACGGCTGAAATAATGCAAGTCAAACCTCACAGCAATTCGACAAACATAACGTTGCTTCAAGTATTTCTGACGAAAAACAGCTTGATAAAACTCCACAGTCATAGGCAATCATATTATGTAGATGGCTCCATTCAAAAATCTTGATGTGTGTAAGTTTAATTTAGGTAGTCTGAAAAACGCTTAAATTTTGACCTTGATTCAATTATAGTTGGTCCGATTTTGAACTTTTTTTTCTTTTATTTAATGAATGTCTAAAATATCGTTCATACCTCAACAAATTGGTTAGTCCACTTTAGCATGCGGCATGTTGACTTTCATACTTCACGTTGTTCACGCGACCTTCAAGTAAAAAATCGAATCCTGTATGCGGCGCCATTTATCCATCTGTAACAATGCGTATACAGAGGATCAACAAGTTCTGCTGTGTTGTTTCAAAACAGGCTTTATTTACACATGATGGTCGATACAAAATCCAAGTTCTAATCAATTATGATGTTGTCTTCTCTTCCCTCGTTCTTGGTGGTCACTTCCCAACAACAAGCTACGTCACGACTTGAGCATCTTTCTTACTGTTCTATATCGATGCCCAAGCGTGCTGTAGTCTTGCACCCCTAAGCTAATACTGATATGATATTCATTCTGCTACAATATCATACTCCTTGTGGTTTAAACAGTGACCATTAGTCTTTGCCCATAAACGTAGCATAAACAGTAGCATATCTCGGAAACTCGAATACTTCGGCTGTGTTAAACGTCACAGTGGATTGGAGAGTACAGTAATGGGAGGCGTGGTTTCTGGTAGAAGGGTCAGGGGTCAACCAGCAGGAAGGTGGACCCAGAACACTGCATAAACCTTGTGCTTGAGGGTGCATGAGAACTGGCCAGAGACCGAGTCGCATCGTGATGAGAGCGACGTTCTGCGAAGGACGTGCAAACACAAATATAGTTGCATATCCTTTACAGGACATCGCAGTCAAGCCCTGCATTTTTTGCTGTTTGCGATTTCTTGGCAAGTTTACTTTCGGTAGTTTGCCATTGATTTCTAAACGACCGGCACTCATACCAATGCATGAAATCCAACCCAGGCGATCTGCTGCTAAATCACCTACGGCTGTGTTTACAACCGATTCGTAATTCCCGTATACTCGGGCTCGAAACACAGCGGTGCTGTTTTTTTTTTTTTCTCGAAAAAAGGTATAGGTGCCGGTCGTTCAGAAAGCAATGGCAAACTACTGAACGTAAAACTTGCCCAGGAATCACGAATAGCCAAAATGATAGGGTTGACTGCTACGTCCTGTGACAGACATGCATCTAAAATTTTAAATGCGGTATTATGAACTGCGTCCGTAACCCGTTCGCTACTTGGCCGGCTACATGATGATAATTTGTCTGTACAATAAAACCGCACGTTCTGTTGTTGAGCGTTTCACCACAGACGCGTGTCATCGTCAGGTAACTTGACAAATAGCACACAATAAAACTACGCCGAACAACCTCCTGCCTATCTTAAACATCCCTTGAGTGTGGTTTTATCGTTTGCCGTACATTTTGTTCCAAAATAGAATCACCATTTCACCAGAATTGGAGCCAATTTAATTATTGTTCGTGCGTTGCAACAATTAATATTCTCTCTCTCTCTCTCTCTCTCTCTCTCTCTCTCTCTCTCTCTCTCTCTCTCTCTCTCTCTCTCTCTCTCTCTCTCTCTCTCTGTATGTGAGTTTGCGAGTGTGTGGTTGCCAGGGTGATGTAATTATTTCACTCCGTGGTTCTCGCCACTCTTGGACAGAGATTTATTACAATCTAAAACCTCGTTGTTGAGTTAATTGTCACATTATCTAGCATTGCCTGACGTGGGAACTCCCACGGTGGTTTAGGACACCAGTTTATAGACACTGAAGGCGGCTGTGCTAGTCAGGAGAGGCCCGATGATACCATGAGAAATAAATGTACACGTATTGATTAGCACTTACAGAAGTAAAACTTAGGAATAGAGATTAGAGGTCGCACTAGGCAATGTAAACATTGAAATCTAAAGTGTGCCCACACCAGAACTCTACCCATACCCGGAAAGGTAACCGGCCATCAAATGCCTGAAGAAGTCGGATGTGTCTGCCGAAACTTTCAAATATCGCAGCTCTGCTGTAAACAGGCATAACGCAATTACGTCTAAAACAATATTCCGGACGAACGCAGAAGAAGAACTCGATCATCATCATCATCATCATCATCATCATCATCATCAACATCATCATCATCATCATCATCATCATCATCATCATCATCATCATCATCATCAATCATCATCATCTCATCTTGTTCCTCTTGTACCTTGCGGTGTCGAGGTGAAGCATTAACAGCAGGAGAGTGTCCGTTTATGGGCTTCATGTATCGAAATTCCCATGGACTCTGTAATTTCCACTGTCCATCATTTCCACTGTCGGCCTCTTCTTCTGGTTCCATTTAGTCTCGAACCTGTCGCCGCAGAATAACAACAACGCTTCACCGAAGCCTGTCTCCGTGGCCAAAGGCTTGCAAACGCGGTTCGTGAGCCGAGTCACATTCATCCGAAGCTCAGCTGCGACCGATTTGTGCAGCAGACCGTGTCGCGTTGTGTTATAACGTGCTGGTATGGGAGCCGGTAGTTCAGAAAGCAATGACAAACTACTGAACGTAACACTTGCCTAGTACATCAACAGCAGCTGAAAATGTTGGTGTTGACGGCACCGTCCCGTAAGGGATACGCAAAAAAAAAAAAAAAAATTTTTTTCACCGAAGGAACCACAAAGAAACCATTGTAAAAGAACTGGGTCAAGGATGCTACAAGGCAATATTTCTCTTCTACTGTAAAGTGGTAGGCATGGCGTATTCTAGGCAACGAGATGCTGGGGTTTAAAGGACAGTTCCTTGCCTCACCTCATGAAACAATAGAAGCATTGAAAAGCTGTCAGACGGGAGGTCTCCCTGGCGAAATAGTTACATCGCTTGCCTCGCGCTCCAAAGGTTGTGGGTTCGATTCGGCCAACCTCGTTCCGTTCACGAGTCCAATTTCTCATCAGACTCGTCGCTGAAGCTACGGAGTTCGTGCGACGCTTTCGGTAGGAGCCCAACGGAAAGAGACCGAGCTATGTGGGATAAAACCGGGTGCAATGAAGTCTATCACCATGCCTTTTAAACCCCTTGGAAGCAAACAGAAACAATTTTATGGGTCATAAACGTGGCGTATGTTTCCAAACAATAACACACACACACACACGCGCGCTCGCACGCACGCACGCAAGCACGCACGCGCACGTACACATATACCAATTTTAGACATGGATCATAAACGTGGGATATATTTCCAAACAATAACAATTTTAAACACGGGTAATAAACGTGGCATATGTTTCCAAACAATGGCAATTTTAGACATAAGTAATAAACGTGGAGTATATTTCCAAGCAATAACAGTTTTAGACATGGGCCATAAACGTGACACCCCCCTCCCCCAACCACAAAATATAACAACAACAACAAAAACAACAACAAAAATTTTAGACATGGGTCATAAACGTTGCGTATTTTTCAAATGTGAGATGAGTTCTATTGTACCGGGGGCGTTCATTTGAAATCCGTTCGTGCCGCACTGCGCGTAATTTAGTACGTTGAACATGAACATGTCATAGTCATGTGATAAGTATTGACCAATGAATAAAAGAGCACCTGCTTATCATCCCATGATGCATTGGGTCTGTTTCTGACCGTTGAGAAAATGGCCAGGTTGATCCAAAATCTGTCCAAAGAAGCTCAAAGAGCGGTGATTCAGTTTCTTTCATTTGAAGGATGTCGACCAGTGGACATTCATCGAAGAATGCATGCAGCGTACGGTAACAAATGTGTCGAAGACAACAGTGACAGACTGGGTACGAATGTTTCGGAAAGGACGTCAGTTCACGAGAGATCTTCGACGGCCGGGTCAAGCGCATATTGTTGCAACAGAAAAAACCATCGTCAAAATTGACGCAGCAGTACACATGAACCGTCGTCGAAGCATACGTTCGCTAGCGAAAGAATTTGATGTGTCAATTGGGACAATTCAAAAGGTCGTTCGTAACAAACTGCAATATCGTAAGGTGTGTTCACAGTGGGTACCACGGATGTTGACCGACCACCAAAAAGAGGAACACATGGGATGGTGTTTGAACCACTTGCTGCGTTACAGAGTGGAGGATGATGCATTTCTCTTCTGCATAGTGGCAGGCGATGAATCATGGTGTCACCACTTTGAACCGAGCAGCAAAAGAGAGAGCATGCAATGGAAGCATGGTGGATCACCAAAAGCCAAAAAATTCAAGTTACAGGTTTCCGCTGGTAAGGTTATGCTGAGCGCATTTTTTGACCATGAAGGGCTATTGTTGGCCGCCTATAAAGAACCTGGTGTCAACATCAACTCTACCCACTACTTGCAAACACTAGAGAAGCTGCAAAAAGTCACCAAGAATAAACGACCCGGCATGCTTTCTCGCGGTGTGATTTTGTTGCACGAAAATGCTCGTCCGCATGTCGCACAGATAATGCAGGAAACTTTAGCAAGGAAGAAGTGGGAAATTCTGCAACATCCAGCCTATAGTCCTGATTTGTCACCATGTGATTTTCATTTGTTCGGACCTCCAAAAAAAAAGTCTCAAGGGGCAACGATTTCACACAGATGCAGACGTAATGAACGCGGTAAGCACTTGGTTCAGTGAGCAGCCACAATCCAATTTTTGCGGACGGCATTCGCCGCCTACCTAAGCAATGGGATACTTGCCTGAATCCCTACGGCGACTTCTTCACCAACCCATGGTGTATAATTCATTCAAACTGAATGCTTTGTTTAATTCTAACACACCTGTTAATGTTTCTTTCATGCTTTTGTATTAAAGCCATTGGAAGGCGTTTCAAATGAACGTCCCTAATATAACGCCCCTCTGGGAACAAAAGCTTTTGTCATTCTACAGGAATGCCAGCTATAAATTCATTTCAGAATGAGCTTTAGGCAGATTACATTTGGTTTTGTGCTTGTCTGTTTGGCTATAGCGATGCGATAGATAGATCGTAATCATTGTTAATCTTCGCTGCATTTCAAAAATAAAAGCAGATCATGTCACACGGACTTCTGAGCGATAATGTGTGGTTCGGTGGTTTTGGAATCTATTGTTGTTTCTAATTATTTAAATATCTCGCTGTTCGTTGTTCTTGTAATATCTTGATGTTTGTTGTTGTTATAATCTCTATTATAATCTGTTGACTTCCGGTCAAAATGGCAGTGGACGGTTGTGAATTTTCGTAACCGCTTAATTTTCACGTAAAAGGATACTTTCATCTCTTGCGTGTAATTATTTGTGTCAGGATATAAACCGGGAGTTTCCTTTCTCCTCAAGATTGTCGCGATGATGCATAACTCCGTAGCTATTATCCATCATGCAGATGTTTATAAAGTTGTTTTAGAAAAGGGATTCACATTCATCGAATTATCACTTCATAGTTTTAGAGTTTAGTATGTCACTAATGCTCAAAATAAGCCAATCTGAACCAAAATGGAACAATTCTTTAGTTAGTTAGTTAGTTAGTTGGTTGGTTGGTTGGTTGGTTGGTTGGTTGGTTGGTTAGTTAGTTAGTTAGTAAGTTAGTTAGTTAGTTAATTAGTTAGTTAGTTAGTTAGTTAGTTAGTTAGTTAGTTAGTTAGTTAGTTAGTTAGTTAGTTAGTTAGTCGCGGTTCCAACTTCATGGCAACGGGTCGTCCCCATTATGCTCCGTTCCTGTGCCAGTTAATATAACACGAAATGCTCTCCATGCCCTATGCAAAAAGTGAAATAGACATTAGTCCCGCCAAGCCAAAAGCCCGCACAGGTACACTGTGCATAATGTCGCCGTCAGAATGTCAACACAAAAGTCCTCCACGAAAAATGCAGTTTATCGTCGATGGAAGCAGCAGCAGCAGTCACTAAAAAAAACCAGCAGCCAAATTACTACATTAAAAGTCGAGAGGGTAAACTTCATTGCCCCGGGATTTAGCCCACATGGCTCGATCCCTTTCTGTAGGGCGGCCCGCTGAAAGCATCGCACAAAACACGAACACCGCAGCTCCAGCGACGACCCCCATGAGTCTCCGAGAAGATTTCCTCGATAACCTCGCCTGTGGCCTTTACAGAATCATTGAATGATTTAGGAGAAAGCTGTCATTGTTTGAAGCACAACTAGAATTAGAACACTTTTCTAATTTTCACTGTTTCAAAAGGTTTTGCGCTACAGTTGCCGAAGATGTCAACCTCGATTTACCGGGGGAGGGGGGGGGGGAGTTATTGGTGTCTTACAGAAGCATATTTTGGAGAGATTTTCAGATCTGAAAAGAATTGAAAGTGACATTCTTCTGTTCCAGAATCCGTTTGATTGTAACCTTGATGATGTGCCAGTTGAACTACAGCTGGGGTTCATTGATTTGCAAGCAAATGACTTGTTGAAAGAGAAGCACATAGAAGGAAAACTTGTTGAATTTCACCACTGCTTACCTGATGTTGAGTTTCGGAAACTGAAGAAATTTGCCGCTGGTATGGCATCAGTGTTTGGACCAATTTATGTCTGTGAGCAAATATTTTGAAAAATGAAGTATGTGAAGTCAGCACATCGAACGAGATTGACTGATGAACCTTTGAAAGCAATTCTCTTGATTGAATGCAGCAATTCCCGCAGAAGTCGGATGTGTCGGCCTAACGGCGCAAGAACGCAGCTCTGCTGTAAACAGGCACAACGCAATCACATCCGAAAAAAAAAAAAAAACTCCGGATGAACGAAGAAGAAGAAGAATGCAGCAATTCCAAACCAAACATATTTTGAAAGCCAATCGTCAGTTTCACAAATTTTACTAACCTTTTTTGCTGCTTATTTTGTGAGATTTCGATACGTGCACACTAGGTCTGATGTAACTATCTTTTTGCTTACGTCGCTTTCTTTGATACGTTTATTTTTAGTAAATAAATATGTTGGTTGTCTTTCTTTTTCTTTTTTTTTTCTTTTTTGCGCATTGTACGCCACTCACCCATGATTAAAGAGGAATGCTAAACTTAGTTTTTCGTCTTTTTTCCCCCAGACCTTTCGTTCTGGCTTGCAAGCATCGTACACAATGATTATGCGGCCCGCGCTCGTCATTTTGTCAGTTTTCCGGTCCACTGTGAAAAAAGTTTGGTGATCCTGATATAGAGGGACAGCAGCTAAACTCTCAGCCTGCTCGTTGCCGAAAATTCATGATATGGTCACAATCTCCGTCCTATAGATCTATGCAAACCACATCGCCCTCAGTATGCCAGTTTCTACTTTCCGAAGTGAGCTCCATGAGTGCTTTGCAAACACAACCTTTCTGGTGGTGCTTCCCTCCAGCCATCGCAAGACCACAGTGACCGCCTCAGCTTCCATTCTCATGCTAAATAGTATAGTAATTGTCAGAAGTTGGGGTAGCCACCGGCTAGATGAAAGTATTATTCACTGGCGTGCAACCCCAAATAGTCAGAAATTGATTAGGGACAAAATCTATATGTCGGATTAAGCCCTGAATATCCAACATACAGCTCCAACTGGCTCGTAACAAAATTGAAATGAACTGTGCTGAATATTCGCCAAGGAGTAGGAAGGAGAAAGTTAGCTGAGATAAATTTTTAAGTCTAAATTTAAGAGTAATTGACAACTATCCCAGTATAGGCTTTCCTTCCCTGGCTGTTCCCTTCCTTGATGTGTAAGTAATCCCCCACCAATGTACACACACAACACGTATGCACAATTGGAATAAAGTATAACACTGAACAATGAGTTAAAACAAACTACACTCACTTTAATTACTAATCATATTATTAGACATCTGATGTTTTTCAAGATGATGATGATGAATGTGGATAAGTTTATGCACTACAGTAATCATGAAAGTGAAATGATTAATATAAAAGACATAACTCTGAATCCTGTCTGGATCAGTGAGAGGTCCGCTAACAGCCGTTATGCTCCGATCAGTAAACAGCCGTGGTCAGATCAGCGAACAGCCGGACAGTGTTCAGAACAAAGTGTCTGTCCTGTCTCCCCTAGTTCCTCGTTGTCACAGCATGGGTAATGGGCTCCTAGTGAGGGCTTGAAAGAGAACATCAAGAATGTGTATTATCTAGTTCTACATCAGTACAATCCTAATTAATACATATATTCTATCAACCCCCTATACAAGGACCAGTCTGGCCATGTTTCTCTTCCAGCTTTTCTGTGCGTTAACTCGCCTCCTTCTCCCTCTATATCTCTGTCCTACTGTCTAGTCGTGGGAAGGACTTTTCTATCGTCTCACACGCCTGTATAATTATTAATTTCTGCCCCCTTATAACGTCCGTCATGATGAATGAAGTGTCCTACGTTCATGTCACTAATTCCAGCAGACATGTAGTTCCTGTCCCGCCAAAGGTAGTGGTATCATAAGAGTATTTGATCTCTTGCTTACATGCCGTGATCAATTTCCGTGAACGCTCGTCCACAACACACAGAGGGTTAAGCACAATATACCCTATACCAATGGTGGGTAATGTTTGTACCATCACACTATTGCTTCCAGCGCAATCAATAGCCAATGTGCCAATGCGCACACAATAGCATAACACCAAATTCTTTTTAGTGACTTACCATATAACCAATTGTGACAAAACGGCAATTTATTTGTGCCTTGTCGAGCGATTTTCCACTGTGTTCGGCGTCATCCGGGACTTTCCCGTCTATAAATAGATCGGGGATAACCCAGTAGGAATTTTCCATCTGGAAGGTTCGAGAACCACCTGATTTGGAGTGGCTCAGTACAACACTAACTTCCCGTGCTGTTAGAACCTTGAATTCCACTGTGGAAAAGAGTTTCACGTGGAATTGCCACACTTCGTGCAGCACTTCTTTCTCGAGCGCATTCGTCCGCACGAGGGAGAACTGGGGCTAGCACAGCTCATTCACTCTTCATCTCTGGTGAGAAGATACTGCTTTTTGGGTAGCAGTGAACCCACTTCTTCACACACAACCAAGTTACAGCTGACTGTCATTTTCACGACCTGCTGGCGTAAGATAGTCATTGAAGCTGACTGGAAACAATCAACTGATTCAGGTGTTGCCTGTTAGAACCAGCCTATTACTAAGTTGCCGGAAACCACTACGTGATCCATGGCGAAGGGTCACAATACCTACTTTACCACGCCTGACTGTGCTACATTATGCAAGAGGGAGAATCACCATGCATGACTCATACTCACCACGTGATTCTATAACCCTGCAACAGCACTAGTGGAACTAGATGGTTTGTTTTTCCATATTAGAACTGACTAAGACTATTTCAGAATCTAGTTCATCTACCAGAGCAATCTTGCCGGTGTATAATGAAGGTTGATTTACTACTGAGCTATGATGGCAGGCTCACTCTAGAGAGACTTACCAAGGTGGGGTAGGCGCAGCTCTGGGAGCTCATCAAGTCCAAATCAATGTGTTTCCGCCTAAACGTGGGACAGACCAGGCAAAGATTGGCCCAAACCAAAGGGGCTGTAACTACGTTTGCACGAGTGTTAGGTCATGACTAGACCCACACCAGCTTGCATATTGTCGTACTCAAACTCGAGGTGGTAGACAGGTCAACTCATCCTGACCTTTACGAACTTTGTATGCTGAATATGAAATAAGTCTTGCTCAATCATTCGAACAACCGAGGCATAGAAATAAAGACCATGTGTTTTGTTACCAAGCTCAACCATGTTTCAAGATGTGTGCAGGACTCTGAGGGAGTCTGAACATGTAACTGTGTAGTGACTATTGAACTCAGTTACAGGAACATTGGTGTTTTCTCGTGACCGTGTTGCAGTATCGATTCCTTACCCAATCAGGGTTATACAATTCTACTACGGGACCAGTAGGTTGGTCATGTGTTACGTCTAGAGAAACTTAGAGATCAATTGGGGTCGCCTCAAGGAAGAGGGTCTCCATACCAGGCTGTACTTTGATAACTGTGAAAGTTGGCCACAGCGATTCAGTGGGACAGAGCAGAGAAGTTCATCCAGCAGTCGGTGGTCCGAAGAGGTAGTTCCTCTGACATCTGATCTTAGCTCTGGGGACGGAGTGGTCTCCAAAGGTTCCAGTCATCAGTCTGGAAGAGAGCCGGGTGAGTGTCGGACCGACTGGACGGATCATCTGTCTCAAACCTGCACGTCAGCCTCGTGATGACACACGAAGCATCTCTATCTCTGATTATGTCTCTAACCTATCTTCTGCTATTGTAAATAGTTTATACTATCAGGGTGTTCATATCCTACCTATTGTCTTTAGGGTAGAATAAACTTTGTTGATGTTGACTGATTCTTTGTACAGTGATTGAATGTGGTCTCGGACGATACCTCAGGGTTCATTGTCCCAAGGGAGAAGGTAGAGAGTGGGGGTCAAGAATCTGGAGGTGCTTGTAGACTTATTTATACCATTTGAGGGCAACCACAGGGTAAACAGTGTATCTACCCATCCAACCCCTGGGGTTAGAATACACGGGAGTGCTAAGGACCCCTTGGGCTTGGTTAACTCTCAATACCCAAGGCAAACCTATCACACCAATCAACCTCAAATAACTTTAGGCATGTGAGTTCAAAATGGCATATGAGGTTATTCTTACATATATTGTATAATGCAAAAAAGGAAGTAATATCCTTATCTACAACAAACTGGGAAACATAGTTTCCATATATGTAACAGACCAAATAAATGTCTGCCGAGTGCTTGTCCAGAGTATAACAACAATTTATTTTTTTCCAGCGTTTCCATCCTGTTTTCAGGTTATTGCTGTCAACACCAGCATCTTTCAGCTGTATGTTGATTCCAAGGTTAGATTACGCTCATCAGCACGCCACGACTTTCTGAGCGACGGCTCCATACTCTCATAAGTCACTGGCGCGACTCGAACCACTTCTAATTCTCGTGCGCTCACGTCGACCTCGAGAGTACTCGGGGTTAACGGAGAAAGCTACTAACTCCTCGGCCATGCAGCCGGCATAACAACAATGATGCATACGGCAATTCAAATATATCAAACCTCCAAGACTTTAACATAATAGCATTATGCAAAGTTAGTAACAATATTGTTTACATAAATACGAGACATAGAAACAACACTCAGAGCAGTCCCTACTTAGCCACTGCTGTGGTAAGAAGTAAAAGAAATAGAGTCAGTTGACTCTATTCTGTACACCAAAAATGCACTCAACAGAAGGCGACTAGGCTAGTTTACAAAGAAATGACAAGCATCTACTAAGACACAAGACAATGAAAAGTCTCTAGAATATAGCCAAGATCTGCTTACACATAAGGTTCCTACTTCTCAGAAGAAGACCACATAAAGCACTATGATATTGATAACTGAACTGAGAAAGAATAGTGCACACTCAAGTAACCTTAGACAATGATATTTCTTGAAATAACCTATGTCCGATTCCCACAATTGACTGGGGTAGTCTCCTGTCTGAGCAATTTCAAATCACACATTTTTGTGGTGAAGAATAAATTCTTTCTGAATGGTTGGCCTTCACACCTGGGGCAGTGGGCAGTATCTGTTCACACTGTGTGTGGCTGTGAGAGGCCCCTGTCAGTCTGACACTGTTTCCCCTCGGAGCATTATCAAATAGTGAGTTCACACCTTGCGTCTCTGGTCTGTTTCACAAGGTGGTCAGCCTTAACGGTTGAGCGATTTTTCTAGCCCTGCTTATCATGTGTCATGTCAATGGAGCAATTAGGCTCTGGGGCAGACCAGTTTTCCAACTCATTTAATAAACCAGTTTGCTTGCGTCATGCCTGGGTGGTTTTATTTGCTTGCAAAGCCATTGTGAGCCCTCTTGCGTCACGGTTCAGTGGTCTTTTACATGCTAGTAGAGAATACATTTATTCTTATGTTTCTTTATCTAAGTGGTACCTAAGATGTTCAAGTCCATGAAAATATTCTGGGTTGTAAACGCGGCATTTCGCGACAGTAATAACTTTCCAACCTTCCGATTCCTACCTTCAAAACCTTCCTAATGTCATCTTCCATGCTTCCTATTGTCACCATCCAACTGAAATCACACTATATTTATGTATATTTACACATTTCCGACAACCTTTGACGGAAACCTTTTGCGGTTCCGTTATAAATCCTACCAAGAAAGGACTTATTCATGATATTACATATTTTAACACTCTGAAAACGCATATTGTATTTAAACACTTTCTTCCTTTTAACGAGCCTATAAACTTTCTATTGTAAATACAAATAATACTTGTTAAGATACGTTATTTTATCATTATTAACGACCCCATAAAATTTTATTGTAAAAATAAAGAAAACTTGCTAAGATACGTTATTTAATCCTCTTCAACGATCCTATAAACTTACTATTGTAAAAATAAAGAATACTGGTTAAGATACGTTATTTCATCCTTTTTAACGATACTATAAACATGTTCTATTGTAAAAATTAAGAAGACTTTTCACGATACCTTATTTAATCCTTTTTAACGATCCTACACATTTTTTATTATAAAAGTAAAGAAGACTTGCTCACGTACGTTATTTACTGCCCATAGGCTTCCAAGAAGGCGCCCAGGGAAGTTGACAGCGAACTGCACGGATAACGTACATTTAGCACGGTCGGACGACGCCTGGGCTCGCCGTCTGCAAAAGTGAGGGAAAGACTGATCACTTATCCCTCCGTGTGCTTAAGCTAACAAACTGTGATGGCACTATCACATAACCGACTCATAGCAGGAAGCTACAATTGTTAAAATACTTCCATGGGGAATGTACCTAGATTTAAAAACAAATTGTTCACCGAGGTAACATGACGAGACAATATTCTATTCAAAGCAAGAGGGGGAGTCATTAATTGATTAAGTGCCATGGCATGATAATCGTATTATTCAAACGTCTCGTAACTGCCATATGTTTATAAATAACACTATAGTTACAATTCAATACAGTAGTTGTCCCTATACAACCCCCTTTAATTGTATATATATATATATATATATATATATATATATATATATATATATATATATATATATATATATATATGCCAACGAGCGCTTTCCAACGTAGCTAGGGGCATTGGGATGCTGCTGCGGTGACACTCTTTATGGACTGCACGCTGACACACCGTGAACATAACTCAATACCTCAGAGTTATAGAATGCCATCATGTATTGTTTCTATGCGACACAACCACTGGTAGATGCAATGTTACATGTACACCCACGACATTGGTTCACTCACCTATTGTAGTACGTCCTGCTATCCAGGCTATCTAATCAACTACAATGGGATACACACAATTCTTCTAAACCCTACTTACAGTCCCGTTAAACATGGCCGCAGGTGCCTACATTCACAGGCCGACAACCTCTGCATACAGCACACCACTGGACGTCGTGCTGTAGAGTGAATATGTCCACCCGCCTTGTCGCGGCAACGCTGTTCTCAGCCATCGGTACACGCTTAAGATATCTAGCGTACACTCAGTTACTTGCCGTCGATGTCTCTCGACGTTTCATTCCGACAGTGGAGATTAAGTTCTCGGCTCTCTGCCTGGTCGTACGATGTGTACCTAATCGTCTCCAGCTCTCCGACTGCCGTCTTTGTTTCCCCCTTTCTCAACCTTTCCTATCACGTGGCCTAATCCTCGCAATTCTATTGGACCTTACGAATAACCGCTCCCAGGTGTATTCCTTTCCTCTTATCACCCATGACAATTTATCCTATCGTTGTTCTACAGTAATTTACTCAACCAGACTTTACTTAACCAGACTCATGGCAATATAATACAACGTGTCTTCTACCATGATATCAACTTTTAGGTCATAACTGTGACACACCCCTACTTCCCATTTTCGCCATCCAGTCAGTTTTGTTTAGTCCAAACCTACTTTTTGTTTGGCACTTAATCTGTTAAGTGGCAGGAATTTTACGACAGTGTGAACCAGAAACTGTGTGTGTATTTCTCAACATAGTCCCCCTAGCAGGCAACATACTATTCCACCTGTCCACTGGCTTGTTGACGCCTTCTAGAAAAGTTGTTGGGTGCGGCCTTAAACCAATTTTGCACCGCCTTTGTTACCTCGTTGTCATCTGAAAACCTACGACCCCGCAAATGTTCTTTTAATGGTAAAAGCAAATCTTGCCAAATTTGAACTGTTTGCTGGATGTTTCAAGATCTCAAATTGTATAACTCGTAGTGTATCTACTGTATGCCGGTTGTTTGAGGGCGATTGCTGCCATGCAGCAACAATATTTCCTTTGAGAGAAGTCCCGGACTGTATCCAGCACTAGTCACAGTTTCACCCGTATCCTGCAAATGCACCACTAAATGACTCTTGAGATCTCAAAAGATGGTCATTGTGACTTTCCCAGCGGATTCATAAATGCCGCTGTGTCATCCTGTTTCCCATATGTTTAACCCTTTATACTCTCTTCCCTAATTTAAAAAAAAAAAAAACTGTCTTCATGCTAAACTTCTTCAGATGTAATAAGGTTTTACGCCATCTGACCACACCAAACAAAAATTAATAACGCCTCATTGTTTTTCCACGGTGCAAGATGACAGTGGAGAAGCCTTTTTATTATCGTTATGGCGCATGCGCAAACTGCTTGATCCTCACCACCTCTGCATGGTGTACTGCTTAAACGCAAGTTTGTGCACAGAAATTAGATGTTGCTTTGTCCATACTCTTTCATGCGGTTTATAATAAAATGGATTTCCCTCGTACATTATCCTGATCAAGCAAAGGCCAGACAGCTCGGATTTAACATTAAGTAATTCTCATGTTATATGGTATTTTCCTCTTCGTCAAAGTGCAATGACGTACACGAATACAATTTTAACACAGGCTATTATTTATATACGACACCGGTGTTGATCTGAGACCAGTATATATAGTTTTGCTAATGTTTTCATTAAGAATGTTTAATCCACCATGTCTGATTACAATTCCTGTAGGACGGTGATTTTATTAATCATTTATACCTTAAATTTGAAAACATCGTCGCGTAGAGTTTTTATTATTTTCTCTATACAATGTTTGTTTTATTAATCTGTTGCAGGTTTAGAGTATCATCTTTCTTCTTGCAGTCCTTACTGTAAGGTGATTATTTTCCGGTTTGTCCAGTTCTCTGTCACAAATAGTGCCAGTCATTTCGATAGTAATATATTTCAAGCTGTCCAGGATCTTCTTTCTTGGTTTTTCGTTATTTCGCTTGACTGCAAAATTTACTGTTATAACTTTCCAAACTTCTTATTGTCACCTTCCAAGCTTCCTATTGTCATCTTTTAACCTTCCTATTGTCACCATTCAACTTTCCTGTTGATACCTTCTAACCTTCCTGTTGTCACCTTTCAACCTTCCCGTTTTCACCTTCCAAACTTCCTGTTTTTCAACTTCCAATCTTCCTATTTTCACATTTCAACCTTCATATTGTCCCATCCAACCTTCCTGTTGTCAACTTCCAACCTTCCAATTGTCACCTTCCAATCTCTATGTTGTCACCTTCCAGCCATTTAACCAGCTAGTCAACCAACCACCCATCCATCCAACCAGTGACCATGACATTTCTGTGAAGAAGAATGTATTTCATGTTGTCAAATGTCTCCTTAACCAGTTTAATGATTACAGAAACAACCGCGGAATAGAAGCCAAAGTACGAGAAACTGCAACATATCTACAAAAAAACAAAAAAACCTGCATCATTATGTTTTCCCGACATTATGGAAATATTTGAACGCACGAGAAATCAAAGATCAACATACCCACAAAGAAAATATTTTGCGAGGCTTCGAATTAATCAAGCTAGCGGGGATGTCCCAAGAGGGCGTTGAGTGGCTTTGTGGAGGCATCGACAAACAGACAGCCAGGTTTATCCTGGGGTCGCTACTAACGGATCGCAGCTAGGGATTCACAAACCGATAATAAAGTTGATTCTTTGTGCGGGATGTGTTGTACCAACGCCACTGGATGCTTTATTCTGCAGGTGAGTTGGTTTGACTACTATATAGTTTTCTAGGCATATGTACAGAAGATCATCATCATCACCAGCATCGTTTTCATCAGCAATGTCATCATCATTATCATCAATCAATCATGTGCCATGCCGGAATTCGTGGGCGGTTATGACTCGCCATTTCACTCGATCACTAGAGTAGTGGATCAGCTCAGTGTTCCTGTCTCGGCCATGCCATGTGGCCAAGCTATCCAGGTATTTACTTCTCGGTCTTCCCCTTGGTCTGTTCCCTTCGATCTTGCCAGTTGTCACTAAGTTCTCCAATCCATTTCTTCTCATAACATGTCCAAAACATTTTGACTGTCTACGTTTAATTTCTCTAATCAATTTACGATTTTCATTTGTCTCCTGTAGTAATTGGTCATTGGTTTTTCTGTCTCTCCGTGGTTTTCTTTGCATTTTCCTCAGAAACCACATTTCTGCAGCCATCAGATGTTTTTCAGCTTGACTGCTCATTGTCCAAGTTTCACACACATACAAAAGAACAGGCTCTATATAACACTCCAACACTCTTTTTCTCGTTTCCATTGACATCTTTTTATTGGTCAGAATGTTTTTCATCTTGCTAAAGGCTACTTTCGCAACGGCGATTCTTGTTCTAATCTCTACAAGGCATCTCCCATCAGATGTTATGACTGTTCCGAGATAATTGTACCGATTCACTTGTTGAAGAATATTCCCATTTACTTGTATATTGTATAGTGACGACCATAATCTGTGTCTTTTTACAATTTAATTCTAATCCCAGTTGTTTACTGTGTGCAACAACCGCATCTACTAATTGTTGCAGATCCTGCTCATTGTCTGCAATCAATACTGTATCATCTGCATATCTAATGTTATTGATGTTTCGTCCTCCAATGCTGATTCCATTTATATCTTCTACATTTCTAAAAATACTTTCAATGTATAGGGAAAACAGATCTGGAGACATTACACATCCCTGCCTAACACCTCTCTTAATAGGCTGATATTGTCCCACTTCATTATCAATCCTTATGGCAGCTTGTTGTTTCCAATATATGTCTTTTATAAGTCTAATGTCTTTCCCATCAATTTGTAGATCTGCAAGCATATCTACCGTGTTGACATGTCTTACTCTATCGAAAGCTTTTGTGTAGTCAATAATTCAAAGATGTATATCTTTGTTTACTTCTACAGAACGTTCAATAACTGAACGCAGCATGTACACAGCATTTACTGTGCGATTTCTTTCTACAAAGGTCGTCATTATCATCATCATCATCATCATCATCATCATCATCATTATCATCATCGTCATCATTATCATCATCATCACTGTCGTCGTGATCATCATCATCATTAGTAACATCGTCGTCGTCGTCATCATCATCATCATCATCATCATCATCATCATCATCACCATCACCATTCGCATTGGGTACATGATGCTAGCCGCATATTATTAGACTAAATAAGACTAAATATGTGATGTGGTCAATATCACACCTGCCGCCTTTAAATCTGGGGAAGTGTTCTGGTACCCATTTTAGGCTACCCACCTGAGAGGCCAGGACATTGAACAGCAAGATCCCCGCTGCCATATGATGAGGCACCCCTTAAAGAAGATACAAGAAAAAGAGAAAAGGGTTTTCCCAAAATGGACACCAAACCGAACGATGAACATGAAAACCAAGGAAAAACCCGAGACGGCACAGGACAACAAAAACAGACGTTGTGTGATTCTCATAAGGAGCGGACGTGTCTTCGAGGAGCCCGTGTTGGTGAAGAGCTGGATGCGATTATTCCGAGCTTCGGCAAATAGATAACAGCAGGAACAATCGATTGGCAAGGATATAAGCAATGAAAGGACCAGGCCTAGACCAGGCCTGAATTCAGAACGGCGAAATAGCAGTCTGCGCCTCAAGGTGAACTAATGGATAGATTTAGGGAAGTTTTCATAGATACTGCCGGTCTCTCTGGCTGTGGGGTTACAACACTTTCTCTCTGTAATCCCGTTTATCACGCAGAGTCTCGCAGCGGAGCGAGAACTGAGGTGGTTCGACCCCCGCTCGTGACTTGCGGATACTGAGCCGGCCGCTCAGAAAGCAATGGCAAACTACTGAGCGTAATCTTGCCAAGAGATCAACAGACAGCTGAAAGATGCTGCTGTTGACAGCTAAGTCCTGTAAAAGGATACGCAAAAAAACATTCATAGATACTAGATAGTAAACGCCGACCCCGCATAAAGGGGCAGTTTATAGTATACGAAAATATTGCCTATTGTTTTATTCAGCACGATATTAAAGTGTGAGATCTTTCACTGGATTGGCGTCAGTCTAATTTCACACTGGTTACCGTTCAAGGTGAGTTCAGGTTATTCTGTTAACGAGTTTAAAATTGAGGTTCATTCCACATCCAATATTGATGGAGTGTTGTTGTTGTTTGTCCATCAAGAATGATGATGACGATTCATTTCATCCAGTGGAGTTGAAGGTATGGAGCCGTGAGTTCTAAGATGGCTGATAAGGCCTATTTTGGCTCGAAATGTTCTTTGACAATGTGGGCAAGGAATGCTTGACGTTTCTGGAGGAGGATTTCCTTCAGTGGTTTTTCTGTCCTGCCTTTTCTTCACAGCTCTTGCAGTCCTGGTTGCCTCACATATGACTGCTCCCTTGCGTAATGATGCACGCCACGAATTTCGGTCTCTGGCTGCAGCCTCCCAGGTGTCATGATGAATTCCAAAAGCCTTCAGTGAAATTTTCAGAGTGTCTTTAAAGCGTTTCCTCTGGCCACCTTGGGAGCGTTTACCACAATGCAGTTCGCTGTAAAATATTCGTTTAGGGAGCCTGTGATCTGGCATGCGAGTCAAGTGACCAGCCCGGCGAATCTGATTCTTCATCAGTAGAGTGTGGGTACTGGGCATGGATGCTCTTTCTAGGACTTCGGCGTCTGGAATCTTGTCTTGCCATTTAATCTTCAGTAGCTTCCTTAGGCAGACTGTGTGGAAATGGTTTAATTTCCTAGCGTGTCGCTGATAAACAGTCCAGGTTTCACAAGCATATAGCAGTGTGGATAATACAACTGCTTTGTAGACTTTTAGCTTTGTTTGCAGGCTTATTCCAGTTCTGTCCCATATATTCTTGGACAGTCTGCCAAAGGCCGCACTGGCCTTGGAGATTCTTGCATTCACTTCGTCATCAATTGTGGCAGCTTGTGACACAGTGCTGCCAAGATAGGTGAATTTGTCCACAACACTTAGCCTATGATATTCGGCACAGTGTGATTATTCCCTGGAGCTGGCTGGTACATAACTACAGTCTTCTCCAAGTTGATATTGAGCCCAAAGTTGGCACAGGCATGTGAGAAAGCTGAAACATTATGTTGCATGTCCGCCTCTGAGTTGGCGTACAGAGCGCAATCATCAGCAAACAGGAGCTCTCTGACGGTGCCGCTGTCAATTTTGGTTTTAGCTTTCAGCCTTCTGAGATTGAATAACTTTCCATCCATACGGTAGTTGATGTCTATTCCAGTGTCGTCGTTCTCGAAGGCATTCATCAGCATGGCTGAAAACATGAGGCTGAACAGTGTTGGTGGTGGAGTAACGTCATGACACCCGCCTAGAGGGGGATTCCAACATATTCCCACCGGACCAGCAGACCAGCATGCTAGCACTGTGTTACCGCGGATACCTAGACAGCAGACCAGCATGCAAACACTGCGATACCGAGGATACCTAGACAGCAAACCAGCGTGCTGACAAGACAATTGCTGACATGAAACAATATGAAGTAAATTACTGACAAGAAGCGACATGAGTTAAATTGCTGACAAGAAGCGACATGAATTAAATTGCTAACAAGAAGTGACATGAAGTAAATTGCTGGCATGAAACAACATGAAGTAAATTGATGACAAGTAACACAATGAAGTAAATTGCTAACAAGAAACAATCGGCGGTAAATTGCTGAATAGAAACATCGGGCAATTTATGCTGGCAGTTATTTATCGGGGAATGTCTGCCCGAATGGCTAGAATGTAGTGCTCTCTTACAGGAGTCCCGGGTTCAAACCCTCGGTAAGGTGTGTATTTTTTTATGTCGGGGGCAAAAAGAAAACTCTAACTTGCAGTTCGTGGCGACTGCACTAGCATTAATTTCTCAGGCTTAAGAACACCCATGTCCTACACAGCCAGGTACTATCGGAAGTAGTTGACAGTTTTTTTTTTCGGCAGTTAGTTATCAGTGTGTTTTATTTCCAACCAATGTCCAAGACAATTGAACTCTCTAATCGTTGATAACAATCAGTCACATCGGAATTCCTTTGGAATAACCATTGGTTGGTTGTTAGGGACCAATGTCTTTTTTTAGGTGTGGTGGTTTCATTTTCGTCAAGGTTGTTTTAACTTATTAAGTGCCGAAAGATAATATATATATCGCCACATGTAACTTCCTATTTGGACAGAAGGACGATATATCGCCATACTAGGGTCACAGTGTTATTTGTTTTGTTTCGTGGTATCTTCGCAATTTCAATACCCGGTGAACGAAATTTTACATGATAATACTTGTTTATTTGATTGTTTACTGTGCCTGGTACAGATCTACTTGTTTTATGACACTGATTTAGGTAAGAATGTGTGTTAGAGGCACTTGTGTTTAAACATCTAATATCCTGATGTCTGCCACAGACTTGACACTCGAAGAAGGAACAGATATCTTAATGATTCAAAACAACATTTTTCCCTTTGTAAATTTAAAACATAGAAGCCAAACTATATGGTGTACGATTTATTACCCCATGTCGGTATAGACCAGTGACGCCAAGCTGTACGCCATCCCTTTCATGCCCCATGTCGGCACAGACCGATGACGACATCCAGCCCACCATTTCATTCATCCCCCCCATGTCGGCACAGACCCGTGACACCGTCCTATGTCGGCACAGGCCCGTGACGCCATCTTGTACGACATCCTGTTCATACCTTATGTCGGCACAGAGCAGTGACGCCGTCCCATGTCGGCACAGACCGGTGACGCCGTCCCATGTCGGCACAGACCAGTGACGCCGTCCCATGTAGGCACAGACCAGTGACGCTGAAGTACAAGAAAGTATTTATGTGAAAGATCATAGCTTCACATTCATGTTATATTTCCTAACTATGCCGTGTTTATTTCTCCAGGGTCTGTGGATTCTAAATAGTTCAAGCCTTGGCAGGAACTTTCGCCAACGTAACAATGAGATATTTTGCACCGTTCTCTGCCTTGAAGTTTACATAATTCCCATCATCGTACTGCTAGGTCAGTTGTGCATATGTTAATTTGTTGTCATTGTTTTGATGTGTTGTTGTCCTCCATATATACGTCGTTGGCAGGGATTATTGAAGTTCCAGCGCCTGTGACTAGCTCCTTTTCTCAAATATTCATGAGAATACTTTTTCTAAGAAAACATAAATTCACTCATCATCCTCATGTGCCGTGTCGATAAGCGTGGGTGGTCATGTTTCGCTATCTTACACGATGACCAGAGTCGTGGATCAGCTCTGTTTTCATGTGCACGAAAGATGACTATCATGGCATCTATCGGTTTGATAGACCTGTAACAGGTTTCATACCTATTTAACCATTTTATATTTGCTACTGCCACCATGTCACAAATGTGTTCTGCAATTCATAGTAATTCACCCCATGAGCATATATTTTCTTTAAACATAATTAAATATAGCCGCTGTACATGTGTTAATAAACATAATTAAACATTGTCGTTGTACTAGTGTTTATTAAAACAAAATAAATAATAATAATAATAATAATAATCCTTGTACATGTGTTAATTAAAGTAATTAAAATGTAATCTTTATACGTGAGTTAATCAACATAATTACACATAGTCTTTATACAAGTGTTAATGAACAGTATTACAAGTAATCGATGTACACATAGTACGAAAAATAATTAAACATAGTCGTTATACGAGAGTTAAAAAAAAAATAATTAAACATAATAGAGATATGAGTGTTAATAAACATAATTAAGCACAATCACTTTTCAGACGTAGTTAGTAGAAAACACATGCATTTTTTAAATGTTAATTACATGTTCTTAGCAGGACATCGCAGTCAACCTCAACATTGTTGTCTGTTTGTTGTTTTCTAGGCTAGTTTACGTCCAGTTATTTGCCATTGCTTTCTGAACGACCGACGTTCATACCACTGTATGACATTGGATTGCCGAGACTCCTGTCTGTTCCACTTTTCACATTGGACAATGGGGAGCATTTTGTGTGATATTCACTGGCACAGGAACGGAGCATAATAGGGACGACCCGTTGTCGTGAAGTTAGAACTTCGACTAACTTACTAACTAACTAACCATTGTATGTCAATCAACGCAAAGTGGTTTGCACGAACAAATATTTTACTACAATTTTTTTTACTGCGCTCGCTCGCTTTGAACTCAAGCGTAGTCCCTACACACTACTTCCGGTAGTGCTGGACTGAATTTCACGTGTGGATTAGCTTTTACCTATTAATAGTGTCCCTGTCATCAGGCGAACCCACTCCGACTTCAGAGGTGCTTGTAATTAACGTCCCCAAGTCAAGGACGATAGGTCAACATTTTAGTACAACTGTCCGGTGTATGGGTTGAACCCCTTACACCGGCTTCAGCATACCGGATGTTTAAGAACACGCGTTCTTAGCAATACAGCCATGCTGACCTATTTACTACAATGAATTGCGAACAAAAAGAATAAACACTTACTCCATAAGAATATTCCAGGTACGACAATGGCCACATTTACCTGTGTGGTGTTACTGAGAACCTGGCTGAAGAAGAAGTTCTACTCCCAGTTTCTGGTGGGCATCTGTGTGTCCTCAGTAGGCTTTCTACTCACGGTGCAGATCAGCTGGATGTTCAAGCAAGGCATCTCTGTCTTTGATGCCCCGGGTCTATGCCAGATGTACATCTTTTGCAGGCAAGTTTCCCGTCTTTGAGTTCATCCGACGATTTGATTATCTATCTGCTCTATATGTATTTATTTTTACACTCCAACATTTCCACGCTCGATTCATCTTTCTAACATTTGCACAATTAATTCACCACTCCAACATTTCCACAATCGATTCACCACTCCATTTCCACACTCGACTCATCTTTCTAACATTTGCACAATTGATTCACCACTCCAACATTCCCACAATCGATTCACCACTCCAACATTTCTACTACATAGTAGTAGTAGCAGCAGCAGCAGCAGCAGCAGCAGCTGTTGTTGTTTTTAATGTTATTGTTGTTGTTGTTGTTGTTGTTCTTCTTCTTCTTCTTCTTCTTCTTCTTCTTCTTCTTGTAGAAGAAAATGAAACATATAGAAGACTAACGACTCCACGTGCTGTTTCTTTGTGTTCCGGCAGCCATTTCTTCCCCTTGCTGACCTTCTTGTTGAGCGTGACCAGCGCCATGCTGATCTTGTTTGACCTCACCAGGAAGAAGACGGTCCGGTGGATGAACAGCCCTACCACAGCTAAACTCTGGATCATTGGTAAGTCTGTGTCATTGTAAGTCTGGGTCATTGGTAAGTCTGGGTCATTGGTAAGTCTGGGTTATCGGCAAGTCTAGGTCATCGGTAAGGCTGGGTTATTGGTAAATCTGGGTTAATGGTTGGTCTGGGTTATTGGTAAGTCTGCGTCATTGGTAAGTCCGGGTCATTGGTAAGTGTGGGTCACTCGTAACTCTGGGTCATTGGTAAGTCTGGGTTTTTGGTAACTCTGGGTCATTTTATTGGTAAGTCTGGGTCATTGGTAAGTTTGGGTCATTGGTAAGTCTGTGTTATTTGTAAGTCTGGGTCATTGGTAAGTCTGGGACATCGGTAAGTCTAGGCTATTGGTAAGTCTGGGTCATTTTATTGGTAAGTGGAGGATAATGTAAGTCTGGGTCATTGGTAAGTCTGGGCGTTGATAAGCTGTTTTAATTATAGACAATAAACTGCTCTACCACAGCTAAACTCTGCTGCTGCTGCTACTGTCGCTTCTGCTGCTGCTACTACTACTACTACTACTACTACTACTACTACTACTACTACTACTACTACTACTACTACTACTACTACTACTATTACTACTACTACTACTACTACTACTACTACTACTACTACTACTACTACTACTACTACTACTACTACTACCACCACTACTACTACTACTACTACTACTACTACTACTACTACTACTACTACTACTACTACTACTACTACTACTACTACTACTACTACTACTACTACTACTACTACTATTACTACTACTACTATTACTACTAATGCTACTACTACTGCTATCGCTATTACAAATATTTCGACTGCTACTGCTACTACATCTACTACAACAGTGGTTCTCAACCGGTGGGGAATTCCCCTCTCCTAGGGGGGAATTTTGGGGTTTCCAGGGGGGGGGGGGATGAAGATTATTTCAAGATCGCGTTAATACAAGAACCGATTACTTGATCTTGTTTTTCCCTTCATACTTTACGCTTCTGTACGTATCACTCTTCTGAAATTCATTTTATACGGTAAGAAGATCCGCAAATCACATTTTATGTAGATGCCTAGACTTGTTTTAGTATGTGCTAGTAAATTCAGCTTCAATTATTACGTATACTATGTAGGGGCAGGGGGAAATTTTTATGGAGGAAATACGAAATGGGGGGGGGGGGGGGAAATGACGTTATAAAAATATGGTAAGGTGTGAAATGACGTCCTAAAAATATGGTGAGGGGGGGGGGGGGAGGATGACGTCCTAAAAATATGGTGAAGGGGAGCACGGACTAAAAAAGGTTGAAAACCACTGTACTTCAACAACCATTGATTTTACTACTACTGTTCCTGCTTGTGCAAGTACGACTACTATCCTAATATTACTACTATTACTACTAACTACTACTACTACTACTACTACTACTACTACTACTACTACTACTACTACTACTACTACTACTACTACTACTACTACTACTACTACTACTACTACTACTACTACTGCTACTACTACTACTACTACTACTACTACCAATAATAATAATAATAATAATAATAATAATAATAATAATATTAATACTACTTTTTTTAACAACTGTTTTAAACGCAGTGCTATAGCTTCTCCTTCTACACCTTTGTCGTCTCCATCTTCGTTCACGTATTGAAAGAACGTTATGTTGCCAGCGTCTAATTTACTACTCAGCTGTGACATTTCTCTGCGTCTTAACAAGTCTTAAACGTCGAGAGGATCGACTTCTTTGCACCGGGTTTTATCCCATATGTCTCGCTCTCTGGTCGCAAGGCGGCCTGTCGAAAACGTTGCACAAAGCACGAACTCCGTAGTTCCAGCGACGACCCCCTAGGAGTCTCCGAGAAAAAATGCACTCATGAACGGAAAAATAAGCCCGGAATCGAATCCACAAACTTTGGAGCGCGTTGCACTCGGCTTGATCACTTAGCCACGGGGACTCCCATTTCCCTGCGTTTAGACCGACACATCCGACTATAGCACATTCATTCATTCATTCATTCATTCATTCATTCATTCATTCATTCATTCATTCATTTCCTTTGCAGAACTTCGCTCCCATAGCAACCCTCCGGAAAACCTCTCGATCATAAACAAGATGTCCTGCTTCTGATACACCCATCTGGAGATCATCCACTACATCCTGTACCCATCTTCTCTTTGGCTTTTCTCTTCCTCTCTTCCCAGGCATATATCCCTCCATTATTGTTCTCTCCAAACTTTCATGACGTTTCAAGTGACCAAAATATTTCAATTTTCTTTGTTTTATCGTCTTTAATAGCCAACCCACTTCAATATTCAACTCTTGAAGTATGGATGCATTTGTTATTTTCTTTACCCAAGATATTCTTAGAACTCGTCTATAACATTTATATTAAAAAGCATTTATGCGCTGTTCAGCTTGTTTAGTAAGTGTCCATGTCTCACAGGCATATGTTTCAATGGGAAAACTGCATGCTCTTAAAAATCTCATTTTTGCAGTTCTATCTGTCCCACTCCATAATTTATTCAGTTGTTTTAGTCTTTGATGAGCAATTGATAGTCGTTGTTTAATTTCTTTCATTGTGTCGCCGTTGTTGGTAATAAATGACTCAAGATATTCAAAATTTTCCACCGCCTCCAATCTTTCCTCAAAATTAACATATATTTCTTTCTCCATAGTAGTTGTATCTGTATGCATTATCTTTGTTTTTGCTATGTTAAGATATAAGTTGTGATTTTCATTATTTCTTTGGGTTGAGGTTACTAAGTTTTCTATACCATTCTGTGATGTGGATAGTAATACTGTATCATCAGCATATCGAATCTCTGGTATTTCATGACCAACGATATTTAGGGCATCATATTGCTCCCTGTTTATATCATCTGTGAAATTTCTCAATAATATTTTCGGCGTACAGGTTAAGCAAATAGGGTGACAGAACACACCCCTGACGGACTCCTTGCTTGATGTGAAACCAATCTGCTTGATGTGAAACCAATCTGATGTCTCGCCATCTAATCTAACCGAGGCTTGTTGGTCTAGACCAGTGGTTCCCAAGCTGTTCAAGCAGAGAGCCATATCTACTATTTTCGGTAGTTAAGCGGGCCACAACGTTATAAAATTATAAAAGTCGTGCAATATCATTCTTACCTTTTTAAAATTTTGTCATTAAAATTCTAAAACTTTAAAGGCAGTCAGTGTCAGTGGGTACACTAAGGTCATTTATTGGTTTAAAATCAAATCTTCATTTAACAATAAATTTTTAATCAGTTTCGAAAATCGCTATTAATGCAATTAATTTACAATTTTAACTGTTCTTCATAGCTAGTTATTTAAATTCAGATGCCAGTTTATCAATGTCCGGACACACATCTGTCGTGCCCAAAGTCATAAGCGCAGCTAGGTTACTGTCGGTGAGTCTGAAACGTTGCTTTTTTTTTTTTTAATTACGGTCATTGCGGAAAATGTCTGTAAGTCGAACCTAAACGACACATGTATCTCTGGGCGAATGAACGCAAGTGTTCAAGTTGTTCGACAGGCAATAGTCACCAGAATTAAATCATATGATCAGCTGAAGGTGAAGCAGACAGCTCCAGAAATGTACATCTCAATGCAGAATTGCATTTCAAATCAATTACTTCGTGTTGAAGGTTTTGCTGTAATTGACAGAGCTTAGCATCAGGAAATACAAACGGATTTAGAGTGCAACGTTATCGTCCTCTATTCTGAACTCTTGAAATCTCGACTGAACGAGGCCTCGCGTGCCACTTTCTGACAGCTGGCGGGCCACAAGTGGCCCGCGGGCCGTGGTTTGGAAACCCCTGGTCTAGACAGAGCATTTTTATGAGTTGTACTACATGTGACAGAAAGCACATATTCCTCATGATTTACCCAAGTTTCTGATGTCGTACACAGTCAAATGCTCAAATGCCACAAAACATGAGAATATGTTTACATTAAATTCTCTGCACTTCTCTATTATTAAACGCATGATGAGTATGTGATCTCGTGTTCCTCTTCCTTATCTAAATCCAGCTTGAACCACGTTAATCTATTCTTCCATTTTCTTACAAAGACTTCCCATTATGATTTTTAGTAGAATTTTACTTGCATGACTGATCAGGACAACAGTTCTATTGTTGGTGCATAATTTCAGGTTTCCCTTTTTTTAGGGTGTTGGAATGAAAATAGTTCTCTTCCAATCTTTTGGCCATATACCATATTTCCATATCATTTTACTTAACGCGCGATAGATTTTTATGCTTTCTTCTCCTCCCGCTTTAATTAGTTCAGCTGGTATCTCATCACATCCAGGTGATTTACCATTCTTCAGGTTATTTATAGCCCATGCAATTTCATCTAATGAGGGGTCAGGTTCTGTCTCTGCTGTCATTGGTTCATGTATATCATTCATATCCTCACAGTCATTCATAACATACAATCCACTGCAATATTCCTGGCATCTTTCAAGAATTTGTCTAGATTCTGTTAAGGTATCTCAAAACTTGTCACAGATAACATTTAATTGAGGTTGAACATTTCTTGTCAATAACTTTATTTCTTTGAACATTTTGAAATCTCTTCCATTCTTATGATATTGCCCTATTTTAATACAACAATTTTGTATATATTGGTTTTTCTTCTTTCTTGTGTTATTTCTTATTTCTCGTGTTAAAGATTTATACTTCATCCTACTGTTATCAGTTTCCCCTTTCTTTTTCAGTTCCCTTCGTTGTTTTATTAATTCTAAAGAGCATGGTGTTATCCATGGCTTATGTTGCTTAGTCCTGGTCTGAATTACATCTTTGGCTGCTGTTATCAAGATATCTCTAGCTTGTACTGCCAGTTCATCAGGTGTCATTTCCTCTTGCACAGACATCAAGATCTCAAAAAGATTCCTCACTTCTACGTTGTATGCATCTGGTATTTTTGTGAAATCAAAACGAAGTGGCCTCGGTCCTCGGGTAAGCTTTTTGAGTTTTAATTTCAGATCTGCTTCTAATAACTGATGATCTGTATCACAGTCTGCACTTCGTAGGATTTTTACAGATGTTATGCTTGATCTCCATCTTCTTTGTATTAAAATATAATCTATCTTATTTTTGGTAATACTGTCCGGGGACTTCCAGCAAAGAGTCTTCTTGAGTGTTGTTTAAAAAAGTGTGTTGGCTATCGTTCACTCATTTTCTGTGCATAAATTCAATTAATTTGTCACCTGCATCTTTTCTATTTCCCAACCCAATTTTTTTCTAAAACGCGTCTCTCATTTTCAGCTCTTCCTGTACCTACGTTAGCATTAAAATATCCCAATATTATTGTTATATCATTATTACCAATCTTATTTAATGTGTCTTGTAGTGTACTGTAAAAATCTTCGATTCCGTCCTCCTCTGCTGTTGAAGTAGGTGCATATATCTGTATGAGAGTTGTGTTTTTGTTTTGGACGTCCTTTAAGTCTGAGAGTGAGGATTCTGTCACTAATTGGGTTATATCCCATGTAAGCTTTTTCAGTTGTTTTATCTAAACAAAATGCCACTCCGCTCTGGCCTGCGACGTTTCTACCAGAATATAAGAAAATACCTCCATTTCCATTTGTAAAATGTCTCTTGCCTCTCCAGCGATGTTCACTAATTCCTAAAATTTGAATATTTAACCTCTCAATCTCGTCACATGCCGGCTTACTGGCCTAGAGGTTAGCGACTTTTCTCCGTAATCTCGTATACTCTCGTAAGTAACGTGACGACGGTGATAATCAGCAGTGGTTCGAATCGCGTCGGTAACTTAGGCGGTATATGAGCCGGCCGCTCAGAAAGCAATGGCATACTAATGAGCGTAATCTTGCCAAGAAATCAACAATCAGCTGAAATATGCTGATGTTGACAGCGATGTCCTGTAAAGGATAAGCAAACATCTTTTTTTAATCTCATCACATACTACTTTAAGCTTTCCCTCATACAGACTTTTCACATTCCATGTTCCTATTCTAACGCTCCTTTTAAGTCTGACACAGGGGATTTCCTTGGTAACACAGTCGGGATTAACTCCGTCATCACGATTACTAGTACTGGCCCCTGTGTCACACTCTTTCCCAGTGTTATCTGATCTGCCTGGCCTGGTGGTCTCGCCGCCAGATCTCTTTCTTATTATGTTTTCTTTCATGGTTGTTATGGTTTCTTGGCAAGTTTTGCAGAAGGTAGTTTGTCATTGCTTTCCTTCTGGGCAGTGACTGTACTATTCGGTGGCTATAGCCATTGTCTCTACTGATGAGATCATCTGCCTATCACCGCAGAGTGCACACCATAACCAACAACAATCTGTCGGCTGCTCTCACACTCCATCCACCAACTGCTTCCATGGCTTCACGTAACCCTGATTGGGGAGCTAAACGGGTACTCCACCTTGCTCAAGGGTGTCCCGTAGACTAACGGAGGAAAGGGGGCGTCTTACATCTCCTTTGATAGGGGATACTCCTACCCCGCTAACCAGCTATAGCACATTACGTTTCAAATACCGCATTGCTTTCCCTTCCAGCACACATAACCAACATTTCGCTTGTGGGCAATTTCTCTTAATTTTTAAAACGTAACCAGGACGATGCTCCAACATCATAAGGGAAGAAATACAAACTAGAATCAACTCTGGAAATAAGATATACTATGCACTACAACATCTACTAAAATCAAAGGCGCTATCTCGTAACACCAAAATCACAATATACAAAACACTGATCAGACCAGTTGTGCTGTATGGCTCTGAAACCTGGAGTACAACGAAAGGAGACGAAGCCTTGTTACAAACCTTTGAGAACAAAATTTTAAGACGCATTTTTGGACCCATTAAGGATACACAAAGTGGAGAGTGGAAAAGAAGAAGTAACAAAGACATTTATGATCTGTTTAAGTCCCCGCTAATCACTGGTATCATGAAGGCTAATAGATTACAATGGCTGGGGCATATAGAAAGAATGGAAGATAATAGGGAAACAAAACTCGCTTACACTCAGGAAATAAATGACCGTAGACCCCGAGGTAGACCAAGGAGACGGTGGAGAGATAATACATGTACAGACCTACAAGCACTTGGAATCAACGACTGGCAAGAGAAGGTCCACCAGAGAGACGAATGGAGACGGATTATATTTGCAGCAAAGAACCTCAATGGCTCGGAAAGCTGAAGAAGAAGAAGAAGAACCAGGACGATGTCCTATGTCGCCTACCAGTTATAAGTTCTACCCCTCCAATATTTACATTCAACGACTCTGTGAAACACGTTTCCCACACCAAGAACTCTTCAGTCTGTCTGTCTCCTGGGCTCACGGATGTCGTGGTTCGTCCTTACTCCTCCTCCAATCCGCCTCCGCTTCCTCCTCCTTCTCCTCCTTGCCTTCTTCTTCTTCTTCTTCTTCTTCTTCTTCTTCTTCTTCTTCTTCTTCTTCTTCTTCTTCTTCTTCTTCTTCTTCTTCTTCTCGTCCTTCGTATTGAAGAGAAAAACCAAATCCCCTTCAGCTTGTGAAGTCAAGGACACCGTATTCCCGAAATGGACGAAGACTGATCAGTCGCCACGTGCGCGAATCCACGTTTGGCCCGAACTCTTTGCGTGTTTGAGAGGTCGTACTTTTTCAGAAGTCTCTGAAATAACTAGAAGTCTTAGTAAATATTCAGACAGTTCCACTAAAGGCAGTAATTGTGTGGTAGACATAATACTCTGGCGATCGTGCAGGAGTCGCGCAATCAGTTGGTACGAGTAATTCCACGGGGCATACCAGAGAGAGGGAGTTGGGGGAAGGAGAAGGGGTTACCTACCACCTAGTATCGTGTAGCGTCAGAGGGGGCGACACTACAGCGGCTGTCTTTAATGGTTGCTTGTTGCGGTTCAAATGGAAATTTACCAGAGAGAGGGAGTTGGGGGAAGGGGAGTGGGATACCTACCACCAAGTGTCGTGTAGCATCAGTCGGGGTGATACTTCAACGGCTGCCTTTAATAGTTTTTTGTAGCGGTTCAACGGGCATTTATTATTTTTCCTTTAATTATTATTAACATTATTATTGCCTAGTAGTCAGCTTGCCTGCTCTGTGGTGAAGGAGTTACGGACGTAATTCGTACCTAAACACCACTGCGGGCGATTTGGAAGCAGACCGTCTTAAGTTACTGTTTGTAAAATGGTATGAGTGCCTGTCGTTCAGAAAGCAGTGGTAAACTACTGACAGTAAACTTGTCAAGAAATCACAAACAGCCATAAAATGCTGGGGTTGACTGCGGCGTCCTGTAAAGGATATGTAACTAGAGAGAGAAAAAGAGACACGGGAGAGAGAGAGAGAGAGAGAGAGAGAGAGAGAGAGAGAGAGAGAGAGAGAGAGAGAGAGAGAGAGAGAGAGAGAGAGTAGTTAATTTAACACAAAATAACAGGCTTGCAAACCCAAACAAAAATATGGTTCTAGCACCAGATGGCTAATGCTCCGTAAAGCGCGTAAAGGTCCTTTACAAGTTACTCTACGATACTTTACGTTACCTTAGCCGGCATATGTGGTTAAGTGGTAGCGAAAGCGTTTGACAATCCCGTATATTGGATTATTGGGTTCCAAATTAGTTCCAAGCGATTTGTTAGCAGAACGCTGTGAGTTGATTTTTAACAATAGTATGCGCGTGGTTGTTCAGAAAGCAATGGTAAATTACTGACCGTAAAATTGATAGGACGCTGCAGTCATCCCCAGTAAAATTGACGAGACCTCGCACTCAACCCCGACATTTTTGGCTGTTTGCGATTTGCCATGCCGAGGCTTCTACTATACAAGCGAGTAAACCATACTTATTTATACAAAAAGACATGGGAGTCTTTAACAGTACTGTGGTAAATATGAAGCATATGACAATGTGTTTTGTGTGTTTCGGTTGAAAGGTTTCATTACGCTACTTCTTTATATGTTAAACTCTTGTCTTCGTTTTAGTTAGAGTTCATGTTTCACGGCCGATCGTTGTTTCGGCTAGAGTTCGCGTTTCACGGCCGATCTTTGGTTTGGTTATAGTTCGTGTTTCACGGCCGATCTATGTTTTGCTTTGAGTTCATGTTTCACGGCCGATGGTGCTACAGGTCAAATATTCTGTAACGGATTCAGTGCCACACAAAAATTAGGTATGGACCAAACATGGTCATGAACAAGTTTCATCATGTCAACTTCCATTCATTGAGCTTTAAAACTGAAGAAGATACCACGAAGCAAAGCAAATAACACGATCTCGACCTAGAATGACGATATACCGTCCTTCTGTCCAAATGGGGCGATATATTATTCTTCAGCACTGAATCACTTAAACAGGCTTTCCAATGTTGAAACTGTAACCCAACAAAACAAACACATAAGCTGCATGTTTGTACTCCTATATTTTCCAGGTCTAGCTCTATTTGCCTTTACCATCTACTCCTACAAAACGTGGACCCACGGGACGTTCAGGTCCGCGAGCCGGACAGAGTGCAGCGTGATCCCAGAGAGCGAGGCTGCCTTGGAGGTGCTGAACGTCTTCGACCTGCTTCTGCTGCTGTACTTGCCCAGTTTGAGCTTCCTCGTGTTTAACATGGCTTTGCTGTCTTGGACGTGTGGTCGGGCGTTTACGGTAACTTCTTTGCTTATGTGGTTAGAAAGTTGATAATTCTTTACATATCGTCGCAGTCAACCCCGGCATTTTGAGGCTGTTTGTGATTTCTTGGCAAGCCTACGATCAGTAGTTTGCCATTGTTTTCTGGACGACCGGCAGGCATGCCATTGTATGAGAACCAACGCAAGACGGTTTGCTACCAAATCGCCCGCAGCTGTGTTTCGAACGTGGTACGGGTAGGAGCGCTCACTCATAAACTTCCGGTGTGCTGATGCCGAAGTCGCGAGTTAACTCCTACATCGGTCAGCTGGGTCTAAAATGTTGACTTCTTGGGGACGTAAATTACAAGTACCTGAGAAGTCGGAGTGGAATGGACTAATGGCGAGGGATACTGGTAATAGGGGAAGCTAATCCATACGCAAACATCAGTCCAGTGCACTCTCCAGTACTGGCAACTATTATATAGTGGTAGGAGCACGTGCAATGACTACCTAAAAGAAAAAAAAAGCACATATGGAAAAGAAATGTAAAAAAAAAAACACATACGCAAAAGAAACATAAAACCAAATACGTAAAAGAAACAAAAAACCACTTACGGAAAAGAAACACAAAATCACATACGGAAAAAAAACAACAAACCTCATAAGGAAAAGAAACAAAAAAGCACATACGGACACCCCCCCCCCCCCACCCCCACCCACGTTACTACTATCACCGCGTGGGGGTTTAGGTACTTCAGTGTCAACAAACTCCAAGCAAATATCCAAGAAAGGGGGAGGGGGGGGGGGTAAAAAGAGGTAGAGCCACTGGTAGATAACTGTATTGTGGTCAAGTTTCAACAATGAAGCTAATAAAACATACGTAGCAACATATACTGGACAAGTATTCGCATTTGACAATAACTGTCTGTCCGGATTTATGTCTGTCTGCATGCCTGTCTGCATGCCTGTCTGCACGTATGCCTGTCCTAATATCTGTCTGTCTGTCTATCTGTCTGCCTGTCTGTCTGCCTGCCTGTCAGCCTGTCTGTCTGTCTGTCTGTCTTTCTGCCGGTCTGTCTCTCTGCCTGTCTGTCTCTCTGACTGTCTGTCGCCTATCTCTCTGACTGACTTGTCTCTTTGTCTCTTTATCTGACTGTATTTTTGACTGTCCGCCTCTCTGCCTGTCTCTGTAGCTTTTTTGTCTGACCTTTTATCTGTCTGTCTTTCTATCGGTCCTTTTGATTATCTGTATGGCTCTGACCAAAAACTCCACTGTTTGTAATGGAATCTGGCACACTCAGTCACACTGTCTCTGGTCTCAGGCTCACGCTGATGTATACAAAAGACGGCACGCCGAGGTGCTCAAGATCGTCCTGTGCTACTCCGTGTGCTTCCATCTTCTAGTCACACCTAGAGCAATATCTACTTCCATTGTCACCTACAACAGGTGAGTCTCATGTTTCAGTTTGAAAGACATCCCAAGGTGATTATAACCGACACTACATACCAGTATATGCTGGGATATTTGTGTGGTGTGTGTGTGTGGTGTCAAGTAGCATTGTCATAGTCTTTAAAATTGTATCATCAGCATTTTATCATCATCATCACTATCATTATCATCATCATCATCATTACCATCATTGTAATTAATATCATTATCTTAAGCATTGTATTGTTACCATCAGTAATACCAGGTCCATGAATATTATCATAATTGCCAATTGCATAATTGTGTGCAAACCAAACAGACACATCGAACTACAAACATTCGGGTAGGTAGGTAGGTAGGTAGGAAGGTAGGTAGGTAAGAAGGTAGGTTGGTAAGTAGGCATGTAAATAGGTAGGTAGATAGATAGATGTGTAAGTATGTAGTAGTTAAGAAGATAGGTAAGTATGTAGGTAGGTAAGTAGTTAAGTAGGTAGGTATTATGTAGGTAATTAGTTAGGTAGGTTATATGTATGTACCAGTGTGTTACAGGTGATGTCAGGTCTTAGTCAGATATGACTGAGCTACCGTATGACAGTAGACGGTACTACCTACTTCTGTTAGCGCCGAATGTTGGGCGGCACTTACCAAACCCGACACCCCACATTGTGCCAACGGCTTCGGGTGGAAGAGCGCAATTGGGAGGGTACAAGCCTTATCCTGGTGTGAGAAAATGCAACCTAAAGACTAAATGTCATGGCAGGGCAGACCAGGCCCTAAGCCTTGGTTGGTAACTGGTGTAGCATCGAAGCTCCGACAGGCGGACAGTTAGAGCATTGCTTTGCTGATCCGGCAGCTTCTGCAGCCTGACTTGTTCCAGCGGTATTGGTGTCACCTTTCCTCTGAAGTAAACTAGACAGGCCGAGAGAGGGATCATGCTGCATGGGCAACACACGGTCTCTTAATTCAGCCCATGCTTTGTGTTATGGAGAGATAACCCCATTTTACAAACTATCGTCTGTCAAGACGTCAAGGTGCCAATCAGTCAGTCAGTCAGTCAGTCAGTTAGGTAGGTAAGTAGTTAGTTAGGATTGTAGGTAGGTAGGTAAGTAGGTAGGTATGTAGGCAGGTAGGTAAGTAGTTAGGTATGTAGGTACGTTATTATGTAGGTAGAAATCCAATGAGTAAGTAGACAGTTGAGCAGTTGTGTTTTTGTTTTATCTCAAAGCAGAAAACAGCAAAGGGTCTAGGGCAGTGTTTCCCAACCTTTTTTGTGCTATGCCCCACCTAAGTCTTTCTAAAATTCTTATGCCCCCCCCCCCCCCCTTTACATTAGATATACATTATTTTTAATAATCAAAAATTGAAATGTTCACTAAAGAAACTTGAATGATAGGTTTTAGGAAGAAATCACTAGGAAATTATTGAGCAAACACAGTAAGTAAATTTTCAAAACATATAATGAAGAACTGAAATTCAAGTACAAAACAATTTTAATGAAAGATTTTTCTATATTATTTTAATTATTAGTATTTATTTATTATTTAAATTTAGTGAGATCCCTGCGCCTGATGCTTGCTGCAAAGAGATTTTATATCAGGTTCCAATTTAGTTAACTTCAGTCTCAAGTCTGCCCGTTTTGTTATATTCAGCCGATTTCTTCCATTTTCGAATTGCCCCCCTTAATAATCAAATTGCCCCCCTGTGAGGCGTGGGCCCCACGTTGGGAAACACTGGTCTAGGGTGTGTAGAACCATTACGTTATGAAGCCTTGAGTGAGTTAGTTGCATATCCTTTACACGACGTCGCTGTCAACGCGTTTTTTGGCTGTTTGTGATTACTTGGCAAGTTTACGTTCAATAGTTTGCCATTGCTTTATGAACGACCGACACTCATACCATTGTATGAAAACCAGCGAAAGGCGGTCGGCTTAAAATAGTCCACAGCTGTGTGTCGAATGTGATATGCGGTATTGTGAATTGCGTTCGTGGCCCATTCGGTACAGCGCTGTAAGGTGGGTAAATAGGTAAGAATTCGATAGATACATAAATAGACAGATAGGCAGTTGTGTGTGTGTATGTGTGTGTGTGTGTGTGTTAAATAAAACGTCCCGAAAAAGAGGCGGTTGAGCTGTTAAGGCCCCTTGAGTGTTTATGCTTGTTGCTACGGTTTGCTTACTCATTTCAATCATGTTGGACTGGTAGTGCATGGTTCCGTCGCCCTCCTACTGAGTTGAATGCGTGGAGCGACACTGTGTGCTGTGAATTTTGTGTGGAGTATTTTTTTTTTTTTTACATCAGTCTAGTAGCCTGAGCTGCGTGTTCAGAAAAATTTCGGCCGCCGGTTGCTGAATTCACTGGGTTGTCTTATGCAGTAATGTGTGGCTGCTAGTTTTCTAGTGACTGCCGCTTCCATCGACGATGAACTGTATTTTTCGTCGTGGACTTTTGTACTAGCATTCTGACAGCGGCATTATGCATAGTATACCTGTGCGGTCTGTCGGGACTCCTGTCTGTTCCACTTTTCACATGTGGAGGTGAGATGCATTGGTGTGTTATTCATTGGCACAGGAACGGAGCATAATGGGGCGACCCTTTGCCATGAGGTTGGAACCGCGACTAACTAACTAACTAACTAACTAACTGACTAACTAACTAAAACGAAGGAATAGCTGGCCAGTCTCTCCCTCTTTTAGCAGAGGGCAAACTGAGGCGTGGAACGAAGTCATGACATTAGCAGCGTTGGCAATTAGCTAAGTAAGCAGTTCATTGTTGGGTATATAAATAATGTCTGTTGATTGTTGTTATCTGTTTCTCTTGCAGGTATGTATACAAGACAGAACCAACTTCCAATGACTTAGCTATCAACCAATGCCTTCAGATCATCTTCTATTTATTCTTCGCCGTAAATCCCATATTCCCTATTTGCGTATCCCGGAAGTTCCGGCGCAATGCGTTTGTTCTCTTCAAAAATGGCTGCTCCAAAGAAGTCACAATGAGGCATCGTAGGCCGCTGTCTCCAGTACCGTAGAAGGAACGAAATGTTGTTGTTGGTCGTTGTTGTTGGTCGTTGTGGTTGTTGTAATGGTGGTCTTGTTGTCATAAAGCTGATGAAATGACTAATGCGAGGATTTTATGTACAGTATGCTATTAGGACGGTCCGCATCTGCCTTACGACATTATAAGAGGGAAATTGAGTTTTTCTGTGTTTACTAGGTATGCCGTGACGTCGGTGATGGTGGTTGTGGTAATGGTGGTTGTAATGGTGGTGTTGCCATCACAGTGCTGCCGAAAGGACGAACAGGGGGTGAATACGGGATGTTTACGACCTGACCGCTACTGCGGCGATAGGTATCTCTACCTTACATTTAAAGCTGAAGACGTAGCATCTGCGTGTTTTTTCAGTGTGCTATGACGTCGATTCTTAAATTAATACATTGTTGTTTGTCCATCAAGAATGATGATGACCATTCATTTCACCCAGTGGGGTTGAAAGTATGGAGCCGTGAGTTCTAAGATGGCCGATAAGGCCTATTTTGGCTCGAAATGTACTTTGACAATGTGGGCAATTAATACTTGACGTTCCAGGGGAGGATCTCCTGCCGTGGTTTTTCTGCCCAGCCTTTTCTTCACAACTCTTGCAGTTCTGGCTGCTTCACAAGTGACTGCACCCTTATGTAATGATGTACGCCACGGATTTCGGTCTTTGGCAGAAGTCTCCCAAGTGTCAGGATGGATTCCAAAAGCTTTTTAGTGAGATCTTCAGAGTATCTTTAAAGCATTTTCTCTGGCCACCTTCGGAGCTTTTACCATAACGCAGCTCACCGTAAAAAATTCGTTTAGGGAGCTTGTGATTTGACATGCGAGTCAAGTGACCAGCCCAGCGAATCTGATTTTTCATTAGTAGAATGTGGATACTGGCCTTGGACGCTATTTCTAGGACTTCAGCGTCTGGGAATCTTGTAATCTTAGTAGCTTCCTAAGGCATAATGTGTGGAAGTCGTTTAATTTCCCAGCGTGTCGCTGATAAACAGTCCAGGTTTCACAAGCATATAGCAGTGTGGATAATACGACTGCATTGTAGACTTGCAGCTTTGTTTGCAGGCTTATTCCATTTCTGAGATATAGAAAGAGATATAGAGAGTTGAGCGCATGTATTTCATGTGTCGTGCTATTCCATGTTTTTTTTTCTGTATACTCATCATTCATGTTATCATTTTTACTGCCACTTGATTTTCTTCCATGTACTGACAAAAAATTGTGCACTGCTTATTCCATCATGTTTATGTCAATTTTAGGATCAACTTATTGAATCGCATCACTATTTTTTATGTTACACAATGTATGTACATAATTTGCTCTCCATTTTTTTTTACATTTTTGTGAGAATACTCACGATAATCGTCAGTGTATGTGTGTGTGTGTGTAAAGTGTGGGAGTTTGTTCACACTAGCATCAGTGATTATGTGAGGCATCATGTATGTATCTAGATGTGAGGATTGTGTTTGGGTTGGGGGATGGGTTTGTGGGTGGGGATGTGTGTGGGTTGGAAGATGTGTGTGGGTGGGGGATTTGTGTGTGGGTTGTAGGTGGGTGGGTGGGGGAGGCGTGGGTAAGTGGGGAGTTGTGTGGGTTGGTGGGGAATATGTATGTGGATGAGGGATGTGTCTGGGTGGGGATGTGTGTGGGTCGGTCGGTGTGTGTGTGTGATGGATGTGTGTATGAGTGGATGTGTGGGTGGGGGTATGTGGATAGGTGTGTGGGGATGTGTGTAGGGGGTGTGTGGGGATGTGTGTATGGGTTGGGGATGGGTGTGGCTAATGTATATATGGAAGGGGGGTTATGTATGGGGTGGGAGATTATGTTTGTGTGGGTGGGAGATGTGTGTGTGTGGGTAGGAGATGTGTGTGGGAGTATGGTAGAAGTATGTGTGAGTGGAGGATGTGTGGGGTGTGTGTGTGGGATATGTGTGTCTGGGTGGGTGGGGAGATGTGTGCGGGTGGAGGATGTGTGTGGTGGGGATGTGTGTGGGTCGGTCGGTGTGTGTGTGTGATGGATGTGTGTATGAGTGGATGTGTGGGTGGGGGTATGTGGATAGGTGTGTGGGGATGTGTGTAGGGGGTGTGTGGGGATGTGTGTATGGGTTGGGGATGGGTGTGGCTAATGTATATATGGAAGGGGGGTTATGTATGGGGTGGGAGATTATGTTTGTGTGGGTGGGAGATGTGTGTGTGTGGGTAGGAGATGTGTGTGGGAGTATGGTAGAAGTATGTGTGAGTGGAGGATGTGTGGGGTGTGTGTGTGGGATATGTGTGTCTGGGTGGGTGGGGAGATGTGTGCGGGTGGAGGATGTGTGTGGTGGGGGATGTGTGAGTGGGTGGTGGGGAGGTGTATGGGTGGGTAGATGTATGGGGCGTGTATGGGTGGTGAATACATGGGTGGGTGAGGGATGTGTGGGAAGGGGATGTGTGTTTGGGTTGGTGTGTTTTTATGGGTAGTGGTATGTGTGGGTTTGATTGATTGATTGATTGATTTAGGAACCGACATCACAGCATTCGGGGCATTCCCATAAGCGCTCCGTCCCCATCCTCAGAAGCCAGCGAAGAGTTCCAACCCCAATAGTACCAGTAGCAATCTGATTATATGTGCGTCTCGCCTTTCCTCTAAGCGTCGAGCATCGGCTAATCCCCTCGTCACTCCACGCTGTCGCATTCTTGCCAGACCATGGTGATCCATTTGCTCCTCCGAGGTGTACACGTGCTCCCACAAGGCCGCAACCACGTCTGCCTTATCATGCATCATTACTCCACCAAGTTTTGCAGAGCCAGCCAATCTGTCTGCCTGTTCATTCCCCAACACACCAGCATGCCCCGGAGAAAATATCCAGACGATGCTTGCCACCCGTGACTTCCGAAGCGAAGCAAGCCACTCTGAAGCGAAGCTTGCCAGTCCTCACCCTACTCGGCATGCTTTCTGAGTCAGTTACAATCACGATGTGCGTGTGTATCGTATTCTTCAGCAAGCGGAAAGCTGCACTGACTGCCTCCACCTCCATTCTTAAGCCAGATGTTGTGGTATCATATGCCAGGCTCTCCTGCACCAAACGTCGACCATTAGCCTTTGCCAAGAAACCCCAGGCACTTCTACTACCTCTTAACACCGAAACATCTGTGTAGATGATCACATCACCCGGGCGAGCATTATCCTGAATTAGTTGCTGGATTTCCACTTCCGTGGCCCCTGCTGGCAACTCCCTGCACTCCCGGCTCAATGTGATTATAGCTCTGTACAAGTCTGACTGCTCCACTGGTACTCTGACCCACTCCTCTCCTCGCCTAATGTTCTCCAAGGGGCACACCTGTCTGATCGTATCCTCCGCCTGAGCCATCCATGATTTCCCTCTTATCAGTCGCCGGCCCTTAACTGCGTCCAGCGCCTCATGCAACGGGCGATCTGTGTCAGCAGCTACTCTGAGGTATGCCTTCGCCTGCAACACCTTGAGCCTACCAGCAACAGTCGGCAAACCAAGGATGTACCGCATACACACCACTGGGGTGTCTCTGGTGCATCCCAGAATGACCCGCATAGCCTCGTTCTGAATGCGCTCCAATCTCACCAGCTGACTCTTTGAGACAGTGAGCAGTCCTAGTCCATTAATCAATCGCTGAGAGGATCAAGTGCTGGTTTAGTCTGAAAAGCATTCTCTGCTCTATGTCCATTGCAGCCATATTTTTAAGTGCGTTGAGTCCCTTTTGAGATCTTGTCACAACCGTCTCCACATGGTCCTTGAAGGATAGGCTCCTGTAAAATGTGATTCCCAGATACTTCAGTTTGTTCTCTCTGTTGACGCTTCCACCATCTATCGTTAGGCTTGGGACATCAGCTCTCACAATTCTGTTGTCCAGAGAGCACCACAAAACAGCCGCCTTTTCCGGGTGGATGACAGCATCCATTTCAGTGCACCAGTCAATCACTTTGTCTACTGTCGCCTGTAGCTCCTGGGCTATTTTCTCCCTATCTCTCCCCTGCCTATATGCAAGAATATCATTTGCAAACGTTAGTATCCTTCCAACCCCTGGTGCTTCTAGGTTTGCAATTTTGCTCGTATACACGTTAAAGAGCACCGGTGAGATTGAGGATCCCTGTGGCAGTCCCGTATGTGTGGGTGTTGGCGGGTGAGGGATGTGTGGGTGTTGGTAGGTGAGGGATGTGTGTGTGTGGGTGGGTGTGTTGGGGTGTGTGTAGGGAGAGTGGAGGATGTGTGTATGTGTGGGAGATGTGTGGGTGGTGGATATGTGTGTGGGTGGGGATGTATTTGTGGTTGGTGGGGTGTGTGGACGGGTGTGAAATGTGTCTGTGGGTGGGAAAATGTGCGTGTGGAGATGTGTGTGTGTGGATGGGAAAATGTGTGGGTATGGGTGGGTGATGGGTGAGTGGGTGAGGAATGTGTGTGTGGGAGGGGTATGTGTGTGTGGCTGGGGGTGTGAGATTGGGTGGATGAAGCATGTTTGTGGGCGAGTTTGTGTGGGTCGGGGTATGTGTGAGTGGGGAGTTGTGTGTGGGTGGGGATTTTGTGTGGGTGGGTGCGAGATGTCTGGGTTAGTGAGGGGATGTGTGAGTGGGTGGAGGGATGTGTGGTGGGTGGGGTGTGGGTATGGGTGGGTTATGTGTGAGTGGGTGAGGGATGTGTGTATGGGTTGGTGCGGGATGTCTGTGTTGGAGGGGGGGGGGGGTGCCACATAACATGATAATACGCATTGTTTATGCTTACAACATTAATTTGACAATGTTTTTTTTTCCTACGTGAATGTATCATGCACTGTTGATGAAAGAAAGATGTGTGATTGGAAGGGATCTACGTGCCCAATTTGTAACTCTTTTAAAATAAAGTTCAATTCAATTCAATTCTGTCCCACACATTCTTGTACAGTCTGCCAAAGGCCGCGCTGGCCTTGGAGATAAATTAATACCTTAACTAGTGATTATTCACCTATATTTTTAATTATGCCTAACTCTTAAATTGTTGTTTGTGTTTTCGTTGAGTGTGATCCAGAAAAGTCTATACCTGTACTCGTCTATCGCTAAAGGAGGATTGACTAGCTACCTATTCCACCGGGAAAGCAGAACTACAAAATGTGTTGATCTTAACACTACACATACCTTCATCAGGTTACTGATGGAGATTTGCGGGATTTGCTTGTGTGTTTTTATTATTCTCGTTCTTATAATTATCATTTGAAGATGTTACACGTGAAGAAATAATTATAATTTTGGAAATTTTAAACTTTGATTGTAAAAATTATAAACATCTGAGAATAATAAAGAAATTCACGACAATTGATTCCCTTATGAATTTAAACACAGAAGCCACAAAGAATATGTTGCAGGATTTATTGCCTTGTATATTTCGTTACATTTCTTCAGATGTATACTGCTGAGTTATATATCATATGCAGTGAATACATTAATTGTTTTTTGGCTGAAATACTTAAAACACGTCTTGGCAATTTGGAGATTCCAGCCAGTTGTGTGCAAACAAAAAGAATTCAATAACGAAGACACAAACAATAGATTGAACGATTTATTGCCTGGCATATTTCGCTGCATTGCAACGTCTACAAGACCGGCTTACTACAGCAGTAGGCCGAACATTCTGTGCTGCAACTCCAGTCATTAGATATAAAACCGTACCGATTCCTACACCAGCAGTCAAAGAGCCTGTTCCTCTGTACGCCACAAACAATTGTATTTACCAATTCACTTGTAGATGCTAGGCTTTCTGCCTTGGTAGAACAGAGAGACAGCTTAACAAACGAGTGTCAGAACACATACCTCAATGGGTCAACAAGATACAACACACAGGGTAGATGCTAGCCTCGTGGGGCCGACACACCGGAAGCTCCCGGCGTCTTCAATTGGTAGGCACATTGTCGAGAGCGGCCATGTGGTTGACACGGACACTGCCTTTCGCGTGTTGTTTAACACACAAAATACTCGCTTGTTAAAATTTGCAGAAGCAATTATGATCAATCAACGCAAGCCAGAATTGTGCAAACAGAAAGACATGTTACTCAGCTTAAAATTACCGTGGTAGATAATTGACATTACTGTGCGAATATGTGCATATTTCAATTTGAAGGATTTATCTAGTTAATTCACGTAAGTTGTGTGATTTCTGCAGTATGTACCTGACGAGATGCAGCGAAATATGCCAGACAATAAATCGTGCAATCTATTGTTTGTGTCTTCGTTATTCAAAAAGTATTCATTTTAAATTTAAAATTAAGTGGGGATAACACATGCTCCACGTTTGAACGATACATGTGACTACGAGTTTTAATAGTTTCAGCCAAAGTGTTCTGAATTGTTTCACTTCATATGCTTATATAACTCTGCTGTGTGTACCTGACGAGGTGCCACGAAATATGCCTGGCAATAAATCTTGCAACATGTTGTTTGTGGCTTCTATGTTTGAAATTATAGAGTTGAGTTGAATTTAGTCAACAACCACCACAGCACTCTGGTTATCCCCATACGTACTCCGTAATCATCTTCAACAGCCAGCGAAGAGTCCCAATACGAATGGTAACAGTAGCAGTCTGATTATATGTTCGACTGTCCTTTCCTCGGAGAAATGAGTGTCGGCCAGATCCTCTAGCCACTCTCTGCCGCACCATTCTCTCCAGGAGATGGTTATCTATCCGTTCTTCTGCACAGAGATTCCACGATTCCAAGGGACCCCGACCACGTCTGCCTTATCCAGCACCAATACCCCACCAAGTGGTACAGACCCAGCCAATCTGTCTGCCTGTTTGTTTCTCACCACACCAGCATGTCCTGGTGAAAACAATCCAACAGATGCTCTCCATTTTTTATTGTTGAATTGCAGACTACCATTCTGTCTAAAGCAAGCCTGTCTTCACCTTCCTCATCATACTATGTGAGTACGTTACAATCTCGACATGCGTGTGTGCTGTTTGTCCTCCGGGCAGCAGCACACGGCCGTGACTTCCTCCACCTCCATTCTCTGACTAGCTGTTGTGGTATCATATGCCAGACTCTCCTTTACCAAACACTGTCCACCAACCTTCGCCAAGAACAACCCCGGACAAATGCCTGCAATCGGATGTGTCGGTGGAAAGGCGCAAATGTCACAGCTCTCCTTTATACAAGCACGATGCAGTTACGTTCATAACAAACATTTCGGGCGAAGGAAGAAGAATAAGAAGTCTGACCCAGTGGACATATGAAATATTGGGAAGGATAGACCCACGAGATCTGAAAACATCCTCTACAAATGGGCTGTCACCTGATTAAAAAAGGCCAAACAAATATAGTTCGCCGCGTCGGATAAACCACGTTCTGAGAAAGCCTCGTTGAGTGTGTAGATCCTAAATAAAACGTAAGAGACAAAATTGTGGAATTACATTTGCCATTGTTTTCGGTTTCCTTGCTGCTCCTTGTTGTCTTTGATGTGGACTTTTGTTGTACTGCCTGCTGTGTGGGCCAGTCTGTACCAATGTTAAGATAGTTGTTTGCCAGTGGACATTATTGTGTGAGTGCCTGCAATATGGCAATATGTATCGTCGCAGTAAGTGTTAATAAAATTATGTGACAAGTACATTTTTTTAATGCCGAAATAGCAGTATTATCAATTATGTAAATGTTCTTGCGTTGTCTGAAAGGGAAGCTAATGTGTGGTGACTAAATTATTCGTACGAAAACGACATACTCGAGATAGGTTGAAAAGTTAGTTGCATATCCTTTACATGACGTCGCAGTCGACACCAGCATATTTTGCTGTTGCGATCTCTTGGCAAGTTTACATTCAGTAGTTTGCCGTTGCTTTTTCAACGACCGGCACCCATACTATTTCGTTAAAAAAAGGAGCTTAAAAGTCGACAGGGTCGACTTCGTTGCGCCGGGTTTGATCCCATATAGCTCGGTCTCTTTCCGCAGCGCGGAAAACGTCGCACAAAGCGCGAACTACGTAGTTCTAGCGACGACCTCCGAAAAGTCTCACTCGTGAACCGAAGGATGAGGCCCGGAATTGAACCCACAACCTTCGGGTCCCGAGTCACGCTGGCCACGGAGACTCCCGTATTTCGTTTAAAAAAAATAAAGCGAGACGGTTTGCTGCCAAATCGTCTGCAGCTGTGTTTCAAACGCGAGTGTGCGGGATTGCGAACTGCGTCCGTAAACCTGTCGCCACGGAGCCGGCTACTCGAGAGAACAACTCAAATATCAAACCCCCACCTTCAAGGTGGACAGCCACGGGCTAAACAACCGGATGGCCAAGGGTAGATGGTCGTTGACGTGGAACGTATGGTGTGTGTATACCGGCTCTGTGGCAAAGGTGTTAGAAATGCAATTTGTAATCCCGCATACCAAGTTTGAAACACAGCAGCGGGCGATTTGGCAGCAGTCCCTAACAAAAGTATGAGTGCCGGTCGTTCAGAAAGCAATGGCAAACTACTGAACGTAAACATTCCAAGAAACCACAAATAGCCCCCCCCCCCCCCCCAAAAAAAAAAAAGAACTCTGGGGTTGACTGGCACGTCCTGTAAAGAATATGCAACTAACTTATAGGATGGGAACACTGTGTCGTGTGATTTTTAATAGCAGACGGGCTCAACAGTGGTGTCTGGTTATCTCCCGTCTTATAATAAATACTACAATTGCCTATCAGCTATGATGGGTACACGTGGACTGGCGCGGCAGACAACAGATCACATACACCAAGACTCCAAAATACGACATATCTAGGCAAACCTTCTGGCCTAGAGAATCATCAGTGGAAGGTAAACTCTATGGACCACTAAGTTAACTAAACAAGACAGTCAAATTCATACAAGAGACAACATTACAGTTATGGACACATTTCATACAAGAGACAACATTACAGATATAGATACATTTCCTACAAGAGACAACATTACAGTCATAGATACATTTCATAGAAAAGACAAAATTGCAGTTATAGATACATTTCAAGTGAAGGAAAGAAGAAGAAGAAATAAAGAATACTATGGACTTTATACGTAAGGAGCATCGACAGAGCTGCCATATGTGCGCGCTCTGTGCTTGATATGAACTTCAACGGTCAGCGAAGAGAGAGAGAGAGAGAGACAGAGAGAGAGAGAGAGAGAGAGAGAGAGAGAGAGAGAGAGAGAGAGAGGCAGGCAGACAGAGACAGAGAGAGTAAAAAGAAGAAAACGAGGGAAACGAGAGAGAGAAGGAGGCAGAGAAATATGAGAGTAGGGGTCCAGGGAGTCAGAAATACAATTGAGCGCATGAGACTCACATACGTAAGGGTCTACTGGAATTGTCTCGTGCCGAACAGAGAATGTCTGTACTGGGATGGAAGTTGGTACATGCCGCTTATGTTATTATGATTCAGGAATTAAATACTGACAACTATTAGTGTCCTGGATGTGAGATCATGTGTCATGTCGACAACCGTGGACGGTCAAGTTTCGCCATCTCACTCGATCACCAGAGTAGGTCAGCTTTGTGTTCTTGTCTCAACCATGCCATGTGGCCAAGGCATGTGAAAAGTGGAATAGACGGGAGACTCGACCAGCCAACAGTCCTCACTGGTACACTGTGCATAATGACGCCGTCAGAATGCCAACGAAAAAGTCCTCCTCGGAAAATACAGTTCATCGTCGATGGAAGTGGCAGTCACTAGAAAACCATCAGCCACTCATTACTGATCATTACTGCATTAAAAGTCGAGAGGATTAGCTTCATTGCCCCTGGATTTATCTCATATGATTCGACAGGGCGGCCCGCTGAAATCATCGCACAAAGCACGACCACCGTAGCTCCGGCAACGACCCCCAGGAGTCTCCGAGAAAAATACACTCGTGAACCGAAAAGGCAATCCAGTAAATTCCAAGCGACGGACCGACCGCCATCGTTCCGATGCAGTTCACTCTATAACAAGCGAGGACAGATGTAAAAACATTCCAAACGAAATTCACAGCTCACAGTGTCGCACCACGCACTAAACTCAGTAGCAGGGCGACGGAACCATACACTACCAGTCTAATACGTAGCCAGAAGCATAAACACTCCAGAGGCTTAACGGTTAAAATGCCTAACCGCCATATTGGGGACCGAAGTTTCTTGAAACTACACAGACAAATGTGTAGAAAAGATCAGCCTCCAACAATGGGAACTATATACAGGGGTAAATGCATGTTCCATGACACCGCACAAAGAGAAAAGACAAACCTTCCTGGGAGATTCATAACATAGACAGATTGTAATGATGGAAACATCGGGGATGCAGTTAGAGCAACTTCAACTAGTAGCCTTCAACAGGAACGACAGCTATGAGGATTTAAACACAGACGTCACAAACAATATGTTGCACGATGCATTGCCTGGCATATTTCGCTGCATCACGTTAGAGGCACACTGTATATTTTAAATATTTCAGTCAAATTATTATTCATGAACTCACTTCATGTGATATATAACTACTTATTATGTATCTGACGAGATGCAGTGAAATAGTTAAGGCAATACATCGTGCAACATATTATTACCGAATAAGCAAGAACCAACATGACAGCACTTAGATATTTCCTTACGTGCTCCGTCCTCATCTGCACCAGCCAGCGAAGCGTCCCGATACTAATGGTGCCAGAAGCAGTCTGATTTTGTGTCCGTCTGACCTTTCCTCGGAGTTCTGAGTGTCGGCCAATTGTTCTGTTCACTCCCTGCAGCTCCATTCTCACCAAGCCGGTCTGTCTGTTCTTCTGTACTAAACACACGATCCCAAAGGGCCCCTATCACATCTGCCTTATCGTGCACCAATACCCCACCAACTGGTGCCGCCTCAGCCAATCTTCTCGCCTGCACCAAATGTTTCCAACGACAAGAGCATACCCTGGGGTATAAATCCAACAGAGGCTCTCTATTTTTGATTGTTGAATGGAAGCTTGCCACTCTGCCCGAAGCATGCTTGTCTTCACACTTTGTGAGTCCGTTACAATCATGACATGCGTGTGCTGTATCCCCTCCAGCCAGCGGAACGCCGCAGTGACCACCTCCACTCATCTTGGAGTCAAGCAGTGCACAAACCGGCGGAAGTCAAAGGGAAACCACTGTTGTTTTATCTCTTGTAAAACATGCTTCTTTACCAATCGGATCGAGTCAACGAAGTTAACAGGGGTTTCACGGGAATCACCTCGTTGAGGTAGGAAAGTGGTGACCAGACGTCCCGGTTTTAACGGGACGGTTCCGGTTATAGATGTTTTGTCCCAGTGTTCCGAAAAACTTCTCGAGACGCATCAATATTCTGTTTTGTTGTGTGTGTGTGTGTGTGTGTGTGTGTGTGTGTGTGTGTGTCTGTGTGTATGTGTGTGTGTGTGTGTGTGTGTGTGTGTGTTATTGTTGTTGTTGTTGTTTCATCGATCCGTTGCTCATAATAAATAAAGAGTTTAAAAGGTAAAAGGATGGACTTCATTACACAAGGTTTTATTTCATGTGGCTCGGTTTCTTTCCGTTGGAAGCCTGCCGAAAGCGTCGCACAAACGAACTCCCTAGATCTAGCGACGACCCCTCTGGCGTCTCCGAGAAAAATGCACTTTTCAACCGAACGCCAGGAATCGAACCCACAACCATCGGAGTGCGAAGCAGACGGCGTAACTACTTGGTCACGGAGACCCATGCTAATAATAATAAAATAATTTAATTGGTTTAATCTGTGCAGAGATTATTAACAAATACAAACTGTCGCTGAAAAGCCAGTGATGTTTTGGTTATTGAGAATAATTTGACGTTAAAATGCTCACACTGGAGAGTACTGGCTTGGACATGTATGTGCTTGCTGTGGAGAAGTGTGCCTTGTTCATCTTGTACCTGCGGTGTCGAGATGAAGCATAAACAGCGGTAAGTCAGATTATGCCTCATTCGTTTTCTTTGAGTAGTATGAAAAACCCCAGTGCCGGCTTGCTTGGCCAGTCGCAGGTTTAGGACAGGAAAATCTGACCAAGGGGAGTCCGCCCCCTCCCCCTCCCCTGCCGAACCAAAGCCCCATTCACCCATGACCTCTCGGTCATGGTTTCCTAGTCAACACCACTGGGATGTGTGGTTGACTTGTGTAGTCTGCGGGTCATCGGCAGGCTACTAATTTTCACTTTTCACCTCCTGTGAGGGGCTAATCGATCCCAACCTATTGGCTGCAGTGCCAGGCGCAGTCCACAGACCTCCACAATCCTCATTTAACGTTAGAACTGAATTTAAGTTTTATGCTAAGTTTAATCCCTTTTGACTTCCACAAACCTAATGTTATAATTTACGCGTCTGTAGCTGTCTGTATTCTTATTCTGACATCTTTATCTGTTCCACCCCTTTGTTAACATTGTTACATAAGTGGGCGTATGATTCTGTCTCCTAGAGTGAGGTTTTCCAAAGAGAGACCACGCCATATTTTTCCCGACCTACTCTCATTATCCGTGTCTCTCCTCCTTGAATTTCAAAACCTAATAGTTGTGACCTCCCATCTAGTGCTGCCAGTTTATTCCGCATCTGATTTCACGTGTAACACAGAAGGACAATTTGGTCAGCAGAGTCCAGATCATAGAGCTGCTGGGTCAGGGAAGTCCACTGGACTCCATTTCTGGCAGTGCTTGTTGTTGTCTTCATAATACAGCCTATAATCAGTAAGAATAGCAAGGGCGACAAGGGGCATCTCGGTCTCACTCCTGTTCTTATTTCGAACACCCCCGAGAGAAATTATACGTATTAATTGTGTTAAGATTATGTACATTCTTCTTCTCCTTCTGTCTCCCCCCCCCCTCCCCAAGGCTTCCAATCAAGTCACCCCCAAGTCCTCTTATCTTTAGCTATCCCACACAGCTCTGCTCCCCACACTGTCCACCTGTTTCTACTTCTCTTCTCTATAAGTTATTAGATCTTTTTCTATTTCCTTTGCACTGTGGGTTCCTGACTGAGGCTTTTGTAGTTATGCTATTCTCGGGTTTTCTCATTATATGGAACAAAAGAGAAAGCAGCGGCTGCAGCAGGATATAATAATATGAACTGGAAATAATTAGGTATATTTTGCTCCTGCGAAAAGAACAGACTTACTAAACACAGACACAATGCACATTTACATACCTTACACGTTAAGAAAATCCACCCTACAACGGCGAACAACCACGTGTGACTTATCCAAAAAATCAGAAGTATTCTTCTTCTTCTTCTTTTCGTTCATCCGGAGTGTTTTTTTTTCAGATGTGATTGCGGTGTGTCTGTTATGCGCCCTTGGGCCGAAACCCGTAGGCCAACACATCGACTTTAGCGTGCTTTTTTGACCAGGTAGCATTCCTGGGAGAAGTATTCAATAAATATATAAAATGAAATAATAAAATAACAAATAAGTACAAAATGACAACACAGAACGGCCGACGTTTCGATTCTAAGAATCTTTGTCAAGGACAGGACAACACAAATAGATGAACAACGAAAAACAAGAACACCAAAATAACGCGACTACTCGCAAATATGGCAGTTGTGTCATTGTATGACTTAATTAACTAGCACCGGCGTCTTTTCTTCACCTCTTTGTTAACTGGTATTTGTCTAGTTCTTTTCATGAGCTCACACATTCCCGTGAGTTATCATTTGCCAGGCTTTGCTTTACTAAACCATTGTCCATCAACATTCGCTAAATTAGCTAAATTTGACTTATTCAATCAAAATTGGGTACGTTATTAGGAGAAATAAACTGGAAAACTTTGTTATAACGGGCAAAATCAACGGGAAATGTACATGTGGAAGTTGGGGAGATACATATCTGGATGGTTTTACTACAAGACATAATCGGGACAAAATCACAGACATGATCCACGACTTTGGTGAAAGCATCAGAAGGCAATCTTTGACCGCCCACGCAAATCGGTATGGCACATGATGATGATGATATGGGAGAGAACTCCAAAAAACTAAAATGGCGTTATCCATTACATACTGCCGCAAAACAATAATGAACAAAGTTGTTCGTGGTTTGAGTAGATTTAAGAAAACAAATAATTCATTACACATACACACACAGGTAAGAAAATTGGGAGCTCGGTCAAGTTTTAATAACGGAAATATAAGCAATATACTATAGATCGTAGCGTAGGCATAATTTTCATTTTCAAGTCTAACATTTTCTAAATTTCTTTTCAGTTTATTATTTTATACAACCTGTATAGTTGGATAGCTTTTGAGCACCCCAATCGGGCAATCCTGAGGTACTTCATTATAGTCTCTACGCCAGTTGAATAAAATACATGCTGCATCAAGAAGAAAGGCCAAAATAGCTAAGTCAAAGTGTCAGTTGTCACCTTTGCCTTTATGATCGCTTCCTGACATTGAAAGAAAACCAGACGCTAATGCATATGCTGGGGGGGGGGGGGGGATCTGAGCACCTATGGACATGTCCGGAGTGCAATGAAGATATCCCAACTGATAACTGATAACTGAAAGAAAACGCGAGTTCAGGCATCAGTCAGAGTAGTTGAGACCAATCGAATATGAATAAGTAGGAGGTTCCATCATGATTTTCAATTTGAGTATTTTAATTTACTAATGAGACCACCACAGTATGATAGACCTTGAAAAACAAAATAAATCTAATGGTACCTCAATGATGCCTGTATGTCAGTTATATATTATAAGTGGAGATATTCACATTTTTGTGAAGGTATAATAACGAGTTACGACTTTCTCATGTTCGCCATACTTTCGAGTACTCTTCAGTGTGTCTCATTTTTCTCAGCTTCCGTCCATACAAGATTCAACAAACAGGTCATTGACGGATATGAAATCTGACTTCATCAATATGTTCCGTCATGTTAAATGATAAATAAATAGTACAAGTATACAAATAAATTATTAATAATCTTAAACTTGTATTTTCTTTAACTTTAGTAGTTCAAATTGCACGTTTGAGTGTTAAAACTTTCTATGGCTAGCTGCCGTCATCTTGGAGTTCCATTCAAACATCTTGCAGACAGATTTTATTTTTATGACTTTTAATGCCATATAAGCGATGAAACTCTCCACATATATGTAAAAATGGGTGCTGAATTCGAATATCTATCTACAAATATCTTAATATTAAATAATCAAGCTCTAGAATTTAAATTTACTTACTTTTTGCCAAGTAATCCAATTTATTTAAAAGGTCACGATAATTTCAACCAATTGCTGTGCACGGAATATTAGGCTAACCTTTTCTGCCTAACCTAAGATGACGTTTGCTATTGTCACATGATATTTGAATGAATGAATGACGTAGAAAGCATGAATGATCTTTACAGCAGCCATTTTGGGGACACAATGAGTCAGGCTGGGGTGACATTGTATATCACTTCCGGTTTAAGTTTGGGTCGCGGCATGATCAAACCACCTAGAATAAGAGCTAGGCAACGAATGGCAATCATGAAAAATGTTTGCTGGTACAAATGAGAAAGTTCTAAAAAAAAAAAAAGTATATGGACATATGAAGCCAGTCCTTGTGCAGTTTGGGCAACAGTAGCCAAGTCACACCTTAACAAAATAATCAAAATCAAGGAATGCAGATCATAACTGGAGGCATGAAAACAACTGTTAATCAACTGGAAAAGATAATATATCCACAGCCTAGGAAAGATAGAAGAAATAGCAGAACCCAACAACAAGCAGTAAAATGTACTAGACTGACAGACCACCCCATATATCAGAAATTAATGGCCTTGAAAGGGGAAGACTAAAGTGAAACAATTTTGTATAATCTGCAGAAAGAAACATTAAGACAGTTCCAGTGCTCTGCATGAGTTGAGTCAAGAACCAACATCTGAGCACTCAGGACATTCCTATACAGGCTCCGTCCTTATCTTCAACAACCATGAAGAGTGCAAATACTAATTGTACCAATTGCAGGCTGATTATGTATCTATCTGACCTTTCCTTGGAGAACTGAATGTCAGCCAGGTCCTTTGGTTACTTCATGCTGCACCATTCTCTCCAGGCGATGATGGTGTATCTGTTCTTCCACAGAATGCACTTGATTCCAAAGTGTCCTGACCATATCTGCATTATTGTACACCAATACCCCCTCCAGTGGTGCAGACCTGGTCATTTTGTCCAAAGATCCAACAGTTGCTCCCTATCTTTGATATTTTTTTAATTGAAGCATGCCACTCTGCATGAAGAATGCCTGTCTTCACCTTTCTCAGCATTCTCTGTGAGTCCATTGCAATAATGAAATGTGTGTGCTGTTTTTCCTGCAGCCAGTGGAACACCATAGTAAGTGCCTCCACCTCCATTCTCATACTTGATGTCGTGGTACCATATGCCAGGCTCTCCTGCATTAACCTTCGCTATGAATCCCCAGGCACTCTTTTGCCTCTTAGCACAGAGCCATCCATGTAGATGAATACATCACCTGAGTGGGAATCAATTGTTGCACCTCACATAAAGTGCAGCCTGCTGGGCAATCCCTACACTCCCTGTCCAATGTGATTATGACTCAGCATATTCAGTAGGCAAACCTATTAAAAGGATAAACGGATTCCCACCGAGGAGACATAATCCATCTGCCTGAGGTGTTAGAAGACATTCTTGGCATTGAGAAAAAGAACATTCATAATTAATTTTAAAAAATTGAGTCAAGAACTGACATCACAACACATTGGACATTCCTATATGTGTGCCATCCTTATCTGCAACAGCCAGCAAAGAGTCCCATTACTAATGGTACTACTAGCAGTCTGATTATGTGTCTGTCTAGCCTTGCCTTTAGTTTTGAGTGTCGGTCAGAACCTCTAGTCACTCCTGCAGTACCATTCTCTCCAAGCTGTGATGATCTGTGTAACTGCACTATACACATGATTACCAACCACATCTGCCTTATTTAGCAATATAAATAAGAAAAACAACCATAAACTACATAGAAGAACAATACTCAAGCAGCACCAAGGCCCATGCATTTACAGATGGACTAGCCAAAAAACTCAACAGACAATGTATGTTAGTTAGTTAGTTAATTAGTTAGTTAGTTAGTTAGTTAGTTAGTTAGTTAGTTAGTTAGTTAGTTAGGTAGTCGACAGATCATCCTCATTGCACATCAAACCATTCAGTCCATAAGTGCTCAGATCCCCTCCTCAGTCAATCCAGCAGAGTGTAGCAGCTTCTGTGTTGGCTTATTAATCTTCTTTGGCTTCCTGCATAGTGTTCTTGTTTGGCTACACCTCTTTTAACCTGCTGTTTTCGCAGTCTGACCATGGATGTATATATTAAGGAAGATCAAGAAGGTACCACCAGATGGCAATGGTTTGAATCTCAGAGAATATCTGTTTCATATTTTTACCAGGGAACACAGGTGTAAGAGGAAATGATCACATAGGAAGGCTTGTGGGCTTGGCTACTATAGGGCGCATGCAAAAAAATTGACCAGACTGATATCCTGAACTCCCTCAGGGAGACAGGATGAGTAAATGACTCAAGAGATGGATTTAATTCTGCAAGTTTGACCAAACTACAATAACCCCAAATCAAATGGGGGTAAAGCTAAACTAGAACACCACGCAGGAAGCCAGAGAAGAGAAATACATATCAAGGCATAAAGGGGTCCCTAACCTTTACTATAGAATGTCCAACTCTTAAAAAACAGTTAATGGAAATTCTTTCTTCCTACTTCTTCAGCAAACAGACTCCCTGCCAGGATGTGAACCCCGGGTGTTTTCAGGAATTCAACCAACAGGAATTCCTCATATTGGTAATTATGCGGGTGCTATTAGTAACTGGGTGAAACTTCAGAATAGATATTCGCACAACATTTTGCTCAGCATAGTGGACCTTCACTCCATTACTTTGCCACAGAATCGTGAAAATTTGAGGTAAGCATTAGCTGTTTCAGTGCACATGTAGATGGAAATCTAATGTATATTCAGCTTCAAGATACAAAATTAGTTGCTAGTTTTCTAAAACAGTCTTTCTATTTCTCTTCTTGCGATGGTCATAACTGCTGTTTTCTCAATGTTTATTTCCAGCGTGTTTATGTTGAGGTTGTCAGAAGTCAGAAAGCAATGGCAAATTACTGAATGTAAATTTACCTAGAAAATCAAGATGAGATTTGGGTTGGCCGTACTGTCCTGTAAAGGATATCTGATTTTTAAAAGTAGTATTTACATATGGCATCAGGACCTCTGAACCAAGAACAATGCATCCTGGCTTGCTACAGTGTTACCCTTATCTCCAGTACTATTCAACAGCTACACTTCGAGAAGCACAGGTGAGCAAATCATAGGATGGACCAGGACACAGCCCTATGTGGATGACATTTTAGTGTATCGTCAGGACAAAGACAGGGAGCAGATCACAGGATGGGCTAGGACACTGCCCTATGTGGATGTCGTTGTATTGTATCGTAGCAACAAACTATGATCTGCTAAACTCACTCTGGATATTTCGAGAGTAATATTTGAATGTGCCAAATATTGTAACACCAGTGAATGGAGAACACTCAAACATAGGACAAGTGCAGTAATAAACACCAATCAGTTGTCCATGTTTTGAAGTCCAGTGGATTAAAATAGTTTAGACATGTTTCTTGGATACAAACAGAGAGAATGAAGACATAGATTGAATTAATAAAATTTATTCTCAAAGGGTCACAAATTGAGCATGCAGGTCCATCTTACATTTGGCCCTTCTAATCACTCATCTTTCATGCATCAATTATCTACTGTGCATGTTACATTCACATAGAAAAGACATTGTCAAATGAATGTTGTGAACATAAACAATGCATATTATTATGTTATGAGACAGGCAGGCAGGCGCTCACAGCCACATACTGATACTTGCACATAAATACATACATATCAACATACACACATTCATACATATACACACACACACATCATTTACACAAGCTCTCACAGTTAACACTTGGTAACACTTGGTGTCTCTCTCTTCTCCCTACTCTATCTGTGTCCCCCTCTCTCTCACTGTCTCTCTCTCTATCTGTCTCTCTCTCTTTGTGTCTCACTCTCTGTCTCTCCCTTCCCTCTCTGTCTCTCCCACTCCCCTTCCTTCTGTCTCTCCCTCACTCTCACTCTTTTTCATTCTCTCTCTATATCTCATCCTCACTGTCTCTCTCTTGCTCTGTCTCTCCCCTCTCTCTGTCTCTCCACCACTCTCTCTGTCTCCAGCTCTCTCCCATTCTTTCTGTCTCTCTCACTCTGTCTCTCCCACTCTCTGTTTCTCTCCTGCTCTCTATGTGTGTCTCTCTCTCACTATCTGTCTCTCTATCACTTTCTCTTTAACTCTGTCTCTCTCTCACTCTCTCTGTATGTCTGTCTCTCACTCTCTCTGTCTCTCCCCTGCTTGCTCTGTTTCTCTCCTCTCTGTCTTTCTCTCTGTGTCTTTCTCTCACTCTATCTCACTCTGTCTGTCTCTCTCCCTCTCTCATTCTGTCTCTCTCCCTCTCTCACTCTCTGTCTCTCTCCCTCTCTCACTCTCTGTCTCTCTCCCTCTCTCACTCTCTGTCTCTCTTCTGCTCTTTCTGTCTCTCTCCCTCTCTCTTTTCTCTCTCCTTCTCTCTTTTCTCTCTCCCTCTCTCACTCTTTTCTCTCTCCCTCTCTCTGTCTCTTGCTCTCTGTCTCTCTCCTGCCCTCTCTCTGTCTCTCTCCTGCTGTCACTCTCAATCTCTGCCTCTCTCTCTCCTGCTCTTTCCCTGTCTCTCTCACTCTCTCTGTCTCTCTTCTGCTCACTGTCTCTCTCTCGCTCTGTCTCTCTGTCTCACACTTTGTCTCACTCTCTGTCTCTCACTGTCTGTCTCTCTCCATCTTTCTCCTGCTCTCTCTCCTGCTCTTTCCCTGTCTCTCTTACTCTCTCTGTCTCTCTTCAGCTCTGTCTCTCTCTCACTCTGTCTCTCACTCTCACTCTCTGTCTATCACTCTCTGTCTCTCACTCTGTCTCTCTCACTGTCACTCTTTCACTTTCTCTGTCTCCTTCTCTCACTCTCTCTGTCTCTCACCCTCTCTATATTTATCCTGCTCTCTCTGTATCTCTCACTCTCTGTCTCTCACTGTGTATCTCTCCTGCTCTCACTGTCTCTCTCCTGCTCTCTCTCTGCCTCTCCTGCTCTTTCTCTGTCTCTCTCACTCTATCTCTCTTCTACTCTCTCTGTCTCTCTCTCACTCTCTGTCTCTCTCTCACTCTGTTTCTCTTTCACTCTCTCTGTCTGCTTCTCTCATTTTCTGTCTCTTTCTCACTCTCTGTCTCTCTCTCACTCTGTCTCTCTCTCACTCTCTGTCACTCTCTCACTCTCTGTCTCTCTCTCTCTGTCTCTCTCTCACTCTCTGTCTCTCTCTCACTCTGTTTCTCTTTCACTCTCTCTGTCTGCTTCTCTCACTCTCTGTCTCTCTCTCACTCTCTCTCCCGGTCTCTCTCTCATTCTCTGTCTCTGTCTCTCTGTCTCTCTCTCTGTTTCTCTTTCACTCTCTCTGTCTGCTTCTCTCACTCTCTGTCTCTCGCACTCTCTGTCTCTCTCTCACTCTCTGTCTCTCTCTCACTCTGTCTCTCTCTCACTCTGTTTCTCTTTCTCTCTGTTTCTCTTTCACTCTCTCTGTCTGCTTCTCTCACTCTCTGTCTCTCACTCTCTCTGTCTCACACGCTGTCTATATTTCTCCTGCTTTCTCTGCATCTCTCTCTCACTCTTTGTCTCTCTCCTGCTCTTCCTGTCTCTCTCTCCTGCTCTCTCCCTGTCTCTCTTCTTGTCTCCTTGTTTCTCTCCTGCTCTTTCTGTGTCTCTCTCACATACTCTCTCTCTCCTGCTCTTTCTGTGTTTCTCTCACACTCCTCTCTCTCTGCTCTCTCTGTTTCTCTTCCACTCTTTGTCTCTCTCTCACACTGCCTCTCTCCATCTCTCTCTCTCTCACTATCTATCTCTCCCACTCTCCCTGTCTCTCTCTCCTGGTCTCTCCCTGTCTCTCTCACTTTCTCTGTATCTCTTCTGCTCTCTCGTTTCTCTCTGCTATCTCTGTGTCCTCTCTCTTTCTCCCTCTCTCTCTCCTGCTCTGTCTGTTTCTCTCCCACTCTTTGTCTCTCTCTATCTCTCCTGCTCTCTCTCTGTCTCTCTCTCTTTCTGTAACACTGCCACTTTCTCTGTCTCTCTGTCACTCTATCTCTCTCCTAATCTCTGTCTCACTCTCTGTCTCTCTTCTGCACTCTCTGTCTTTCTGTCAATCTCCTGCACTCTCTCTGTAACTCTCCTGACTCTGTCTCTCTCTCACTCTCTCTGTCTGTCTCTCACTCTCTCTGTTTCTCTCTCACTCTCTCTGTCAAACTCCCTCTGTCTCTCCTGCTCTCTCTCTCTCACTCTCTCTCTATCTCTCACTTTCTCTTTCACTGTCTGTCTCTATCTCTCTCACTCTCTCTGTCTCTCTCTCTCACTTTTGCTCTCACTCTCTTTGTATCTCTCTCACTCTCTTCCTAACTCTCTGTTTCTCTCCTGCTGTCCTCTCTGACCCTCTCTGCCTCTCTGTCTCTCTGTCACTTTCTCTCTGTCTCTCTCTCTGTCACACTGTCTCTCTCTGTTTCTCTCCTGCTGTCTCTCATTCTGTCTGTCTGTCTGTCTCTCTCTTACCCTCTGTCTCTCTCACTCTCTCTGTTTCTCTCCTGCTCTCTCTCTCTCTCTCACTTTCTCTTTCTCTCTCACTTTCTCTGTCTCTATACAAGATACCATCCATCAACAAGAAAGAGAAACAGTTTGCAACTGGAACTAAAAGGACAGTGATTATTATTGACCTCTGCAACATCTGAAGTAGAAATTACTGGAAACAAACTGTGCTTACAACAGAATCCC
>OY992876.1:362887866-363242866 GCA_963921405.1 Cepaea hortensis
ACAATGACTACCTGGCAGGGGCTTATGAAACTAGAACATTATATACAACAATAACAGAGAGATGAACAGCATTCCTTGGGCATATAATGAGACGAGTAGCATTAGAAAACATTATGACAACTGGACAGATCAGTGGAAGAGGAGCCAGGGGCAAACCAAGTGAAATGATGCTGGATTGACTGCAGTGGTGGCGTGGAGGAATATTATCAATTGAATTGTTCCAGAACACACAGGGTCTTTTAAATATAAGTGTTACAGGAGAGTATTAAACATTCAGTGGAAGAAGAAAAACAACAGAACAAACATATCTATCCAACAAAAACAAGAGAACAAACATATGTATCCAACAAAAACAAGAGAACAAACATCTATCCAACAAGAACAAGAGAACAAACATACCTATCCAACAAGAACAAGAGAACAAACATGCCTATCCAACAAGGACAAGAGAACAAACATACCTATCCAACAAGAACAACAGAACAAACATACCTATCCAACAAGAACAACAGAACAAACATATCTATCCAACAAGAACAAGAGAACAAACATACCTATCCAACAAGAACAAGAGAACAAACATACCTATCCAACAAGAACAAGAGAACAAACATGCCTATCCAACAAGAACAAGAGAACAAACATACCTATCCAACAAGAACAACAGAACAAACATACCTATCCAACAAGAACAACAGAACAAACATACCTATCCAACTTGAACAAGAGAACAAACATGCCTATCCAACAAGGACAAGAGAACAAACATGCCTATCCAACAAGGACAAGAGAACAAACATACCTATCCAACAAGAACAAGAGAACAAACATACCTATCCAACAAGAACAAGAGAACAAACATACCTATCCAACAAGAACAAGAGAACAAACATACCTATCCAACAAGAACAAGAGAACAAACATACCTATCCAACAAGAACAACAGAACAAACATACCTATCCAACAAGAACACGAGAACAAGAATACCTATCTTACATTCATCATCATACAAATAAATATAAGTTCAGACAAATATAATTGAGTCAAATGAAGTATTTTGGACATGTAAGGGAAATGCTCATCTGGAAAAGTTAGTTATGAAGAGAGGTGAGCTTGAGAGGTGAATAAGAGGAAGAAGTTAAAGTTAGTTGCATATCCTTTACAGGATGTTGCAGTCAACCCCAGGTTGTTTTAGCTGCTTGTAATTTCTTGGCAGTGTACGTTCAGTAGTTTGCCATTGCTTTCTGAACGATCGGCACACATATTACTGTATGAAAACCAATGCAAGGCTGTGTTCCCTTCACGGTCTCTCAGCCCCGACTAATGCCTTTTTGGCTGTCTGTTCAACTCTTGCGTTAACCGACTCGTGCATCATGATTAATCCGTGCACCATGCTGGACATGAGACTCACCTGACCCCTGTCACTGACCTATCCCCTCTCTTTGTAGGCTTTTCTAATGAAAGCTGAAAGCTGATTGAAAGCTGTGACAGCTTTTATTTGCTGTGTCTGCGAAGAATACTTGGTATTAAGTGGTTCCGTCGCCCTTCTACTGAGTGAGTGCGTGGCGCGACATTGAGCTATGAATTTTGTGTGAAATGCTTTTACATCTGTCCACGCTTGTGTATAGCGTGAACTGCATGTTTGGAACGATGGTGTCTGGCTGTTATTGAATTGACTGTTTTGCCTTTTCGGTTCACGAGTGCATTTTTCAGGAGACTCCTGGGAGTCATCGCTGGAGCTACGGAGTTTGTGCTTTGTGTGGCACTTTTGGCGGGTTGCCCTGCAGAAAAAGACCGAGCCATATGGGATAAAACCTGGGTCAATGAAGTCTTTCTGGTGACTGCCGATTCCATTGACGATGAACTGTATTTTTTGTGGAAGATTTTTGTGTTGGCATTCTGGCGACAGCATTATGCACAGTGCACCTGTGGGGGCTGTTGGCTTGCCGAGACGCCTGTCTTTTCCACTTTTCACATTGGGCAGTGAGGAGCATTTTGTGTGATATTCACTGGCACTGGAACGGAGCATAATGGGGACGACCCGTTGCCGTGAAGTTGGAACCGCGACTAACTAACTGGCAAGACAAAATAACAAATACTGAAGTATTGGAAAGATCAGGTTGTGTAACGGTTAGTTCCATGCTCAGTCTTCGTAGACTTAGATGGATAGGACACGTTAGGAGGATGGATGACGGTATAATGCCAATGGACATCGTTTTTGGTGAATTAGAGATGGGTAAGAGATCTCAGGGTCAGCCTCTACTACAATAACAAGATGTGTGTAAGCGGGACATGATTGATACAGGCATTGATAATGTACAATGGGAGCAAGTCGCCGCTGAACATGTTGCATGGAGGGCAAAGATCAGAAACAGAATAAAAACAAAGGAGAAGATGATTGCAGATAGGTCACACACTAAGTGTGTGAGACGTAAGATGGTGCGTTAGGTGGAAATGACCATGTGTTCACATGCATCCATTGTGGACGATCATTTACAGCACAAATTGGTCTGATCAGTCACATTCGCTACGGCCATGGGTTGTAGTTATTATGCCATTTTCAAGCACAATCTAAAAAACTATAATCTGTCAAGACGGCAAGGTGCCAATGTAGGTCTTTCTAACATGAACTTTATTGCTTCAGGAGAAAAAAGGATCTGTGAATGAACCCAACGTTGGCCTGCTGACGTACCCAGTTTTGCAGGCTGCTGATATAATGCTGTACAAGTAAGTACAGAACTGTTTGGTCAACATTGATGGATTGGTAATTGACAAAATATTTGAAATGTTGAACATCTTCAGTGACATCATAGTTTTAAAAAAAAAAACACATTGTCAAAGAATATTTCGAGCCAAAATAGGCCTTGCCAGCCATCTTAAAACTCACGGCTCAAAACTTTAAACTTTATTAGATTAATTGAATGATCAGACGTGATGGGTAAACACCGTAGTGAAAAAACATTATATAAGAACAAAAGCAAAAGGACAGACAAATATGACACACCTTACTAAGAGCGTAACAAAGTTTCTGTCTTAATAAGGCAGAAAATATCGGCTCGTTTTTAGTAGAAAATCTGAAAGAATTAAGAATTATCCCGATATTTGAGGCTGGGGATACACTTAAGAAATGGAAAGACAAATGAGAAGATCACTGGTGTATTCATGGACATATGCAGATATAACACGAATGTCTAGTTTGTCTAGACAGCCTCTCCTGTCAGTAATATTATAACCCCCCCTGTGTTTGTTATTTACAGTATATATTTGATACTTATTCAATACTTGCATGTACGCACTCTCTTTAAAAAAACAAGAGTGGAGTAAGTGGGTTCGAATAGCAAATACGGGTCTTGTGAAACTGGTCTTGGTTTGTGATAGTTCAGACTGAACTATTTATGTCTGTTTGATTGATATGAATTACCCTGTCTCTCTCTCTCTCTCCTCTCCCCCCCCCCCCCCCCCCCCCCCCCAACAATGTTGGCATGTTGGCAAGGAATGCTTGATGTTCTAGGAGAAGGATCTCCTGCAATGGCTTCTCTGGCCAAGTGTGTTTCCACAGCTCTTGCAGTCCTGTTTGCTTCACAAGTGGCTACACCCTTGCATAACGATGTACACCACGAATTTCGGGTCTTTGGCAGCAGTCTTCCAAGTATCGTGATGAATTCCAAAAGCTCTTAGTGAGACAATAACATATAAGCCATGAAATGACGGATTGTGCTGATACAGATCACCTGAAGGTTTGCGTTGCGGACTCTGGTTAGAGTTAAAACAATGTAGTCTTTGGAAGCTTCAATTTGAGCAAGTTGATCGGTATACAAACATGTGACAGAACCACCGATGTGAAGCTCATAGATCTATGCAGATATTATGCAGATCTGAGGTACCTTAACAAATAATAAATGAGCTAACTTAATATACAATAAATCATCATAAAGTGCCTTGCCGGCTGGCATGGGCAATCATGCTTCTCCATATATTGCGATCTTCAGCTGCATGGATCAGTTCATGTGTTGACTTCCATCTGTGCCATGACATAAGACTGTCACAAATTTTCTCTCTCTGTCTTCCAATTTTTATCTTTCCACAAAATTGTCCGGTTGTCACAGTATGTTCCAGTGTTTGTCTTCTCATAATGTGGCCAAGAAACGATGACTGCATCTTTCTGATTTTGTGGTAAGTTGTCTTTGCATCTTAGCCTTTCCCAAAATGTCCATATTGCTAATTTTCGTTGTCCAATGAATCTCATCTCATCTCACCTTGTTCCTCTTGTACCTTATGGTGTCAAAGTGAAGTATAAACAGTGGGAGAGTGCCCGTTTATGGGCTTCATGTATCGATATTCCCATGGACTCTGCTATTCCCTCTGTCCCTCATTTATGTAGTCGGCCTCTTCCTCTGGTCTGTATATCATTCCTTGTTGTGGTATATTGTTAGTTGGTAACGTAGTTACATGGCCAAACCATTTGACTTGCTGCCTTCTAATAAAATCTAGCGCTGCTATAACCCCCACTTTAGTCCTATTTCTTCATTTCTGATTTTCTCTCTTTTTGATACATTGAGTATTCACAGGAATCTCATTCTGTTGTGATTTTTCTTTTCTCTTTTTCTGTCATTGTCCAGTTTTGGCATTGGCAGCATAGAGCTGGTAGGAACTTGTGTTGTAGTGTGCTTTCTTAGTATTAAGACATGTTTGTTCTTTAGTAATGGTGCTATATTTGTCCAATGAGTTGTTTTGCCGTATTGCATCTATTTTTGATCTCGTCTTCTGATTTGTCATTTGATGATATTATACTTCCTAGGTACTTGAAGCTCTTTACTTGTTTCAGGGTTGTTCTTGTATGTGAATCGTTGTTGATTGTTTTTCTTTGGTACTTCTTAGTTTGTCTGAGAGCAGTATGAAAATCCCCAGCCGGCTTGCTAGGCCTGTCTCAGGTTTAGGACAAAAATCTGACCAATGGGAGTGTTCTCCCCTCCCTCCGGCGAGCCAGAGTCTCGTTGGCCCATGACCTTGTGGTCATGTTTCCCGATTTACACCACAGGGAGGTGGGGTTGGCTTGTGTAGTCTGCGGGTCATTGGCAAACTACTAATTTTCACTTTTCACCCTCCTGGGAGAGGCTAGCTGATCTTAACCCTGTTGTAGACCAATGAATTTATCTGTTAACAATAGCACATAATTTCTGGAGAATACTTTCTTTGTATTTGTTTTAACTAGGTCAACACTTGTGCCAGTGGGAGAAGATCAAATCCAGCACATTGAATTGACCAGAGATCTGACTCGTGCATTCAACCGTGTCCATGGTGTAGTGTTTCCAGTTTGTGATATAATATCAGGTGATTGTCAACTTATGTCTTGTCTGTCTGTCATCCAAGAGTCTGTTTGTCTGTTTATATTAGCCCCTCTGTGGAAACACAGTGAGCTTGATCATTCTTCCACTCCTTGCTAGTTCTTTGGAATCATGTGTTTAGTGCAGAAGAACAGATAGATCATCACAGCTTGGAGAGAATGGTGCTGGAGGGAGTGACCAGAAGATCTGGCCGGCATTCAAAACTCTGAGGACAGACCAGATGGACACATAATCAGATTGCTACTGGTACCTTAGTATTGGGATTCTTCGCTGGCTGTTGCAGATGAGGACAGAGCACGTATGGGAATGAACAGAGTGAGTTATGTCAGTTCTTGACTCCACTCTTTGCTAGACATACAGTATTGGTCTTTCTCTTGCTCTGAAATCATTATAGTAGGTAATATATGCATTTTTCTCTGGTAAATGATGGACGGAGGGAATAGCAGAGTCCATAGGAATATATCAATACATGAAGCCCATAAGCGAGCACTCTCCAGCTGTTTATACTTCACCTCGACACTGCATGGGTGGACAATGAAATATCTCTCTGAGAGAGATGGTGGTATTTAGTTTTCTAAGGGACAGCTACAAGTAGCATGGGTAATAGCCACCACCTACATGTTCAGTGGAAAAGAAAACCTTCAGGAAATCTAGAAAGTTTTAGACCTGTCTTTCTTGTGAAGAAGGGGGGGGGGGGTGTGTGTATGTGTATATGAGAGAGAAAGAGAGAGAGAGAGACCGTGAATGCTGATGTTATGTGATATAACAAATGCTTGTTAAATTCAGAGCAGTATACATCTTGTTTATCTATACTGAATTTAACTCAAACGTCTGTTTTAGTAACTTTAATTTACACATGCCTATCTTTAATTTTATCAATTTTTATTTCATTTACACATGCCTGTCTTATATTATCCATTTTTATTTCATTTACACATGCCTGTCTTATGTTACCCATTTTTATTTCATTTACACATGCCTGTATTTTGTTATCCATTCTTATTTCATTTACATATGTCCATCTTATGTTATCAATTTTTATTTAATTGACACGTGCCTGTCTTATGTTATCCATTTAATTTACACATGCCTGTCTTATGTTATCCATTTCATTTACACATGCCTGTCTTATGTTATCCATTTCATTTACACATGCCTGTCTTATGTTATCCATTTCATTTACACATGCCTGTCTTATGTTATCCATTTCATTTACACATGCCTGCCTTATGTTATCCATTTCATTTACACATGCCTGTCTTATGTTATCCATTTCATTTACACGTGCCTGTCTTATTGTATCCATTTTCACCAGGAGAGATACCAAAAATTCGTAGTTTATGTAACCCACTAAGCAAAATGAGCAAGTCAGATCCACACGACAAAAACAGAATCGAACTGCTGGACACACCGGAGCAAATCATGAAGAAGATCAAGAAAGCTGTTACAGATTTTACTTCAGAGGTAACCTACAATCCTGAAAACCGGCCAGGAGTGTCCAATCTGATTGAAATTCACATGGCACTGACTGATTTGTCAGCAGATGAAATTGTGGAAGAGTCATTCCTGCTTGCAGAGGATACAGGCGTGTATAAGCAACGACTGGCAGAGGTAATCGCTGAAAAACTGTCCCCCATTAGGGAACAGGTATTGAGGTATCAAAAAGATCCACAATATCTCTTGGATGTTTTACATAGTGGTGCAGCAAAAGCTTCGATCCTGGCTGAGAAGACAATGGCCGAAGTGAGAAGTGTTGTTGGTCTCAGATAATAAATATAAATGGCGGCTCTGTTAAAGTGTTCTTTGTGTGCGTGCTGGTTTGCAATCTGTGTGTGTGTGTATTTCTCTCTTTCTCTTTGTGACTGTCTGTGTGTTTCTGTTTGTGACTCTCTCTCTCTGTATGACTATCTTTGTGCCATGTGTGTGCATGTGTCTCTCTCTCTATGTGTCTGTCTGTCTCTCTCTATATAATTATTTGCACCCTTTCTACCACACATATATATATATATATATATATATATATATATATATATATATATATATATATATATATATATATATATATATATGGTAGAAAGGGTGCAAATAATTATATAGTAATACTGAATCTGTGCTTCTCCACACAGATCACAATCCGCTGTAGAGTTCCTGCTGATTGTTCCATGAGCAATTTGAATTATCCACAACACCTTGAGTCTCGTTCAGACTCTTCTTGGTCCCTTCTGAGCCAGTCTTTCCAGGTATGGGACATCCATCTTTTAAGCTGTACTCTCCAGCCAATTCCAGAGAGCCTTCACAACATTACCTTTATCACAAACCAGCTCTCCTCCTCTTGTGCAAGAGGTAGACAACGATACAAGTGGGAAGATAACATCAAGAGATGGATGAACAACAATCCGACAGAATACTGTATACAAACAAGGCAAGAGACAGAGTTGGAGACCCACAGCAGCCAACCTTCATTGTAGAGAAGGCACCTGATTGACTGAGCTCAACACCCAGAACTGCAGCAGCTAATCAATAAGCCTGCTATTAGCCGCACACACCTGCATGCCCTGGGCAGATATGATATAGTTGGAATCTCTTTCCTATAAAGCAATGCTAGCCGCTCCACTCAAAATATGCCCGTTTGCACTTTCCCAAGCAGATTCTATGCATCTGTTACCTACACACCTTGTCCACCTGTGCTGCCCAACACCATTGGCAAGCTGCTGTCACTGCCTCAAGCTCCATTCTCATCCCAGATGTAGCAGCATATGTCAAACTCTGTTGGTGCCAGGGTGCTACCGTCCTGGGTTACGGTGATGTGCCAGGACTCTGCTCTAGGCGTGAAGGTAGTATGCTCTGGCGTTGATTCATAATGTGATAATGGATATTTTGGTAACATCCTGGTTTCCACGGCCTCGATCACAGTTGGAGTTAGGCGTAATACTAGCTTCCAAAACACCACTATACTGTTATATTGATGAGCTCTTAAAATCTTATTCAAGCCGCCCTTGTAAACTGGTTTTAACTTCAGTGACCCCAATCATGGTCGAGAGTTGATTCCTTCTTTCTCCACAGCATTGTCTTATCAGTTAGCACCACAACACATCTACAAACTTCAGTAACAACAAGAGACTGATGTATTTCATTGCTATAGTTTTACTGTTGCGCACACAATAAGTTCACATCATGATATATGCAATCACAGTTATACACTTTTATACAGCCATTCTGAAATACCTAAAATTATCGGCGGCACAATCACTGGCCATTACCAATTTCACACTGTGGTGTGTCCAACCTGAACCACAACCACAGAACAACTTTAATCGAATGCCTCCAAGCCACCTTCATGAATCTTGGTTTTTTCGCTTCGGTGACTCTCGGTGTGCGCCTCGTGCCTCAAGATCCAAGTCTGTCACGTACTTAGGCGTGACTATGTTTGAATATGCAATGGGTCATGGCAGTTGGTCTTTTCAATAAAACCCGTGACCCTCTTACAACAGACCCATCAGTGTATATAATTACAAAGATAGGTATTAGTTGTCTTCTGTCAGCTATTGCCTGGACATTTCTATAACATTCACTGCCCATTCTCATCACCCTTTGCCCAAGTACCTCTAGGTCAGTGTTTCTCAACCATTTTTGGCTCGTGCACCCCTTCACCATATTTTCAGAATGTCATTCTCCCCCCCCCCCCCTTTCGTATTTCCTCCCTATAAATCCCCCCCCCCCCCCCCCTTTTCCATTTACACAGTATACATTAAAATGGAAGCTAAATTTAATAGTCAGTCAGGTCTTAGTCAGATATGACTGAGCTACCGTATGACAGTAGACGGTACTACCTGCTTTCTGTTAGCGCCGAATGTTGGGCGGCGCTTACCAAACCCGACACCCCACATTGTGCCAACGGCTTCGGGCGGAAGAGTGCAATTGGGAGGGTACTAGCCTTATCCTGGTGCAAGGAAATGCAACCCAAAAACAAAATAAGTCATGGCAGGGCAGACCAGGCCCTAAGCCTTGGTTGGCAGCTGGTCTAGGATCGAAGCTCCGACAGGCAGACAGTTAGAGCATTGCTTTGCTGATCCGGCAGCTTCTGCAGCTTGTCTTGTTCCAGATGTATAGGTGTTAACTTTCCTCTGGAGTGAACTAGGCAGGCCGAGAGAGGGATCATGCTGCATGGGCAACACATGGTTTCTTTATTTTAGCCCAGGCTTTGTGCTATGGAGAGGCAATAACTCCATCCCTGGTCTTAACCGGTCTTGGAATCAAAGCGAGAGGCAACTGTTACGGGTTATAAGTCCTTGTCAGTTGGCGTAGACATGGGGCGCCACGCGTTGCCTCTGACGGTGGGAGACACCTACAGGTGTCACTGATCAGCTACTGCCCGCCTCAAGCTGGGCAGCCCCCGGCCAATTGGGTGCTGATCCGCCACAGCCTGCCTGCTTCAATGGGTGCTTGGGGCTAGGACAAAATCTGAATCGCAAGCTGTAAAACCAATGCACCAGGTACAAACAAAAATAATAATAGAAACCTCAAGCTACGGCTTGCAACATGGAACGTGAGAACCATGTTTCCAGGATTTTCCACTGACTTGACAAATATTGACGATGTGAGAAAAACGGCTGTGATTGATGCTGAACTCAATCGTCTTAACATTGATATTGCTGGCCTGCAGGAGACTCGCCTCGCCGAGGAAGGGTCACTCAGGGAAAACAATTACACCTTTTTTTGGAAGGGAAGAGGGCAGGCAGAAAAAAGGCAACATGGTGTGGGCTTTGCAGTGAAGAATTCGCTACTGGGAATGATTGATATCCCAGCTGGAGGTAATGAAAGATTATTATCACGGCGCTTGGCAACCTCTTGTGGATTTGCCACCATTCTCACGCATATGCACCGACACTCGCTTCCTCTGATGATGTGAAGGATACGTTCTATGAGCAGCTAGACTCTGCGATCAAGGCAGTTCCAAAATCCGACTACATTTATATGCTCAGTGATTTCAATGCTCGTGTGGGCAAGGACTCGAGTTCATGGCCAGTGTGCCTTGGAAAATACAACATCGGTCACATGAATGATAATGGGCAAAGGCTGCTGGAGCATTGCACTAGAAATGACCTATGTATTACAAACTCCTTTTTTAAAACAAAAGAGATGCATAAGGTCACATGGAAACATCCAAGATCCGGCCATTGGCATCAGCTGGACTTCATCATCACACGGAGACAACATCTGAACCATACATCATTAACTAGAAGTTACCACAGTGCTGACTGATACAGATCATTCTTTGGTTGTTGCAAGGGTTAGACTAAGACCAAAGAGAATCTACACAGCTAAACACAAGTCTAGCCCCAGGATTAATATTATTAACACTCACGATCCTGGAAAGTGCTTTGAATTTCAACAGCAACTTGAAGACGCTTTCAATGATACATCAGAAAATTGTATAGTAAATGATAAATGGAGTAAACTTAAGGAAACTATTTATAAAACAGCGGTAGGGGTTTACGGCACTTTGGATCATAAGAGGCAGGACTGGTTTGCGGCAAACAGACAGATACTGCAGCCCTTGATTGATAAAAAGAAGATAGCTCTCTTAAGAAACAAGGAAAGACCAACACGTAACACTCTGAGTGAGCTGAAACAAGCGAGGAAGGATGTACAAAAGGCCGCCAGGCAGTGTGTGAATGACTATTGGATCAAGTTATGTGAGTCCATTCAGATAAAGAAAGCCTGTGGTCCAATGATCAAAAGAAGTGCACCGCTGAAAACCTTGACTGGAGAAATCATCACTGATAAGAAACAGCAGATGGATAGATGGGTCGAGCACTATTTAGAGCTTTACTCAAGTGAAACCAAGCTAGCGGATGATGCCCTCAACGCCATAGTGGCTCTACCAACTCTTGACCACCTGGACACACTTCCCACCATAACAGAAGTTAAGTGTGCTATAAATGAGCTTGCATCTGGCAAGGCTCCAGGTAAGGATGGGATTCCAATAGAGGTAATCAGGAGTGGGCAAGACACACTCGCTCAACAGATCCACCAGCTAATAGAGCTATGCTGGCGAGAAGGACAAGTCCCACAGGATTTCAAAGATTCAAACATCATTAACGCTGTACAAGAACAAGGGAGATCGGAGCGACTGTAACTACTATAGGGGTATCTCACTTCTGTGTATTGTTGGGAAAGTATTTGCCAGAATTGTCCTGCGCAGACTTCAAGTCCTGGGAGATCAAGTCTACCCCGAATCACAGTGCGGCTTCCGTCAGAACCGGTCTACCATTGATATGATATTCTCATTGCGACAGATGCAAGAAAAATGCCGGGAACAAAATCAGCCGCTGTTTATTGCCTTCATCGACCTCACAAAGGCATTCGATTTGGTCAGTCGTGAGGGTCTGTTCAAGGCACTTAAGAAGATTGGCTGCCCACCAACTCTTCTGTCCATTGTGGAATCGTTCCACACAGGCATGAAGGGTATAATCAAGTTTGATGGCTCAACTTCAGAAGAGTTTGAAATCAAGAGTGGAGTTAAGCAAGGTTGTGTACTAGCCCCCACCCTCTTTGGGATATACTTTTCACTTCTACTGAAATATGCCTTTCGTGATCAGGATGGTGGCATATACATTCACTCACGCTCAGATGGTGGCCTCTATAATGCTCAGAGATTGAAGGCCAAGACCAAAATTAGCAGGGTACTAATCAGAGAGTTGCTTTTAGCGGATGATGCTGCGATTACGACCCACTCTGAAGAAGAATTACAACATCTACTATCTGCATTCTCCAATGCTTGTTCTGAATTTGGTTTAACAATTAACAAAAAGAAGACACAGATTATGTCACAAGGTGCACATGGTGTACCATCAATCTTTATTGACGACGCCAAACTGGAGATAGTAGATCATTTTACATATCTAGGATCAGAGGTAAATAGCAAATTATCCCTCGATCAGGAAATCAACATCAGGATTGGCAAGGCAGCAACAACAATGAACTAGCAAAAAGAGTCTGGGAGAACAGGAAGCTTACTGCCAAAACAAAAGTTCTCGTCTACCAAGCCTGTGTCCTTAGTACTCTTCTTTATGGCAGTGAAACCTGGATAACTTACTCACGCCAAGAGAAACGTTTAAACAGCTTTCATATGCGGTGTCTGCGAAGAATACTTGGTATTAAGTGGCAAGACAAAATCACAAATACTGAAGTATTGGAAAGATCAGGTTGTGTGACGGTGTAATCCATGCTCAGTCTTCGTAGACTTAGATGGATAGGACACGTTAGGAGGATGGATGATGGTAGAATACCAAAGGATATCTTTTTTGGTGAATTACAGACGGGTAGGAGATCTCAGGGTCGGCCTCTACTACGATACAAAGATGTGTTTAAGCGGGACATGATTGATACAGGCATTGATAATGCACATTGGGAGCACGTCGCCGCTGAACGTGTTGCATGGAGGGCAACTATCAGAAATGTAATAAAGACAAAGGAGAAAATGATTGCAGATAAAGCACACACAGAGCGTGAGAGACGTAAGATGGTGCAAATGACCATCTTTTCACATGCACCTACTGTGGGCAAACATTTGCAGCAAGAATTGGCCTTACCAGCCACACTCGCCACCGCCATGGATCGTAGTTATTAAGCCTTTTTGAAGCACAATGTACCAAACTATCGTCTGTCAAGACGGAAAGGTGCCAATGATGAAATTTAATAACGCATACCAGAACAAGTCTAGATGTCTGCATAAAATGTGATTTGCGGGTCTGCTTACATTATAAAATGAATTTCAGGAAGTACAGAACTGTAAAGTATGGAGGGGGAAACAATATCAAGTAATCGGTCTTGTATTAGCGTGATCATGAAATAATCCTAATCCTGGTGGTCATGCTTTGCATAACACTATCGGCAGGCCACCCTGCGAAAAGAGACCAAGCCATATGGGATAAAACACGAGGCAATGAAGTTGATAATCTTGCCCTTTAAACCCGTTCAGCTGTCCAGATATTCTGCACATTCCCAGACCATACTCAATCACTGAAATAAGCAGAGGTTGGTGAAATATGAACATAATTCATTCCTCCATGTTCACCACTGTCATCACTGTCGAAGCATTGAGTCCTTTGTTGGTCCTTTCCACTAACCTTCGCACATGATCCTTGAAGGACACAACTTCTGTAGTAAGTGCAATGGTAACATTATTTGTGAAAGAAACTTATTTCCATGACATCATGAAATATTGGGGATATTGTGATAAGCCTACATTTTCCCATTCCTGGGGTGCACAAAAGACACACCAATTATATGCATGAGGCACATCCTGGCGCTACCAATAATGACGGATAGGCATAGGGTCCTTCAGCCAAATGGTACCTGAGAGTTGCTGCAGATAGGGATCACCCCCTGCATGAAACCATGGATATGGTCAAGGGTCATAGACTAAGACGAGGCAGGTCCTGGATGGCGTAGGCAGACATATCTATATGTCAGGTGTGTGATTTGGAGACCATCAATCATGAAAAGGCGTGGGTTGAAGTGCCGAAAGACATGACAAACTGGCACAATGTAATAGTAACAGTGGGTCGTGAGTGCAGAGAATGGGCAGCGGGCCGCACTGAGTTTGAAGTGCAACAGCTGATCCAGAGCAACATACATCAAGGTGACATAGTGATCTACACTGATGGGTCAGTGGTAAGACACAGACGTAGTGGTTGGGGGTTTTATTGCAAAGGCTAATGGACGAGTCTTTATAAAGGAGAGTCTGGCATATGAGACTACAACCTCCAGCATGAGAATGGAGGTGGAAGCAGTAACAGCAGCATTCCGTTGGTTAGAGGAGACTACTGCAACACACATTGTATTCATTATGGATTCAAAAAGTATGCTTAGCAAGGCAGAGAAAGGAATGTTTTGCGTGGAATGACTTTCATCTATTCAGAGGTCACAGATTGTGAGAATTGTATGGATATTTTGCCCTGGTCATGCGGGGGTGTGGGGGGAATGAACAAGCTGATAGGCTGGCAGGGAATGCACCTCTTGGTGGTAGATTGCCTATGGACAAGGGGGAGGTGGTCATGGGTTTGTGGGACCAAGTGGAGAAGGCAGGGGAACAGATTGAGAACCCGTATGTGGAAAGAATGAGATCGGCAGGGGTTATGGAAAATCTCAAATCTGAGAGGGAAGACCAGGAGAACTTTAAATCAGATAGCGGTAGGAACAATTAGCAGTATGACTCTTCATTGGCTGTTGAACGAGGGGACGGAGCATGCATGGGAATGTCCTGAGTGCAGTAATGTCAGTTCTTAACTCAACTTTCCCATTGGCAAGGCTGCTAGTATAATCTTGTCCACATAACCTAAATTATTTGGTGTGCATTTTATGAGGATACCTGTTCTGTGGCAAAGAGGTTACGAACACAAATTGTAATCTTGCATACCACGTTCGAAACACAGTTGCAGGCAGATTAGAGGTTCCATTCTCAAGAAAGAATCAAAAAAGATTAAATTTTTCATACGGGGAATTCTGACTATACATCCTCGAAGCTGCCTCCGGGGACATAGTTCATACATTGCTTAACATAAATTATTCTGTCGAAATGAAACGCTGATTGCGCGTTTAAAAGAAAATGATTCAATTCCAGGAGTCTCACACACATTTATAAACAGGTAAACACAAGTAAATAATATTAAATTACACTGTAATGTGAATTTTACTCATAATAATGGTATTAAAAAAATGAAACTGCATATTACTGAATGAACATGGGAATAGAATAAAACTTTGTATTCTGCAGTTTGCTGCAATCACATTCAGACCCTATTGCCTGTTTGTGATTTACAGGGCAATTTTACATTCAGTAGTTTGCCATTGCTTTCTGAATTAACAAAGGAAAAGTGATCTCAAATAAGAATAACATCACTGGCGATGAAAACGTGGAGAAAAAACCCTAATAAATGTAATTGAGTGCGTGCATGTGTGTATGAGAGTGAGAGACAGGGAGAAAAGGAAAGAGAGAGATATGTGGGGAATGTTGGAAGTCATTAAGTAACAGGAATTTTATCATAAAGTGCATGGAAAAGTATGGACGACAGAAAATCTTATTTCAGGACATAAACATGTAGCAGTCATGAAGAGTGAGCAGTTAATGCAATAGCAATTACAAAATGGCTGCACAACTATTGACTTGAAACGTGGAAATGAGGTGGTTTTAGTGGTCAGATGGTGTAAATTCTATAGAAGAATGATAGTTCAGTATGAAGACAATTGTCTGTGTCAGGGCAGCGTGTAGGAATGGGTAGACAGATTTCAAAATGGAAGACAAAATGTCACTGATGAATCGCACAGTGGGAGAAACAAATCAAGATGCAGGAATGCTCTGGGAAAGTCATGTTGACCATCTTTTGGGATATCAAAGGTCCTATATTCATGCATTTCCAGTAAAAGGGGTGAAACTGCAACCCATGCTCAATACAGACATGCTAGTGAACAAACTGAAGCAAGCGAATCAATCAAAACACTGCAGATCTCTATCACAAGGATTACTGTTGCTGCATGACAACGCCCGCCCTCATACAGCCGTATATACAGTAAATACACTACATGTTCTGAAATGTGAGGTCTTGAAGCATTCAGCATACAGTCCAGACTTGGCACCATCAGGCTTTCACTTGTTTGAATCCTTGAAAAAACATTTGCGGCATTAGAGGTTTGCAGAGGACAATGAGGTACTGGAGGCGGTGCAAAATTGCTTTAAGGCCACACCCAAAAACTGTTTCATAGAAGACATGAACAAGCTACAGGACAGGTGGCCCAAGTGTGTTTTCAGACAGGGGGACTATTGAGAAATAACACACAGTTTCTGGTTGGCACAACTGTTATAAAAAAAAAAGTTAATAAAATTCCAGTTACTGAACGACTTCCCATTACATGTATATGTGAGTGTATGTAGAATTTCCAGGGCAAATCACTGTAATAACATCCAGCCTCTCTCAGCTGATTATGATTTACAAGGCAATTTTACGGCCTGCCATGGCTTTCTGAACGAGACATTACTGAAGTCTCACTGACTGTCACGTGGAACTACCCCACTACCCCGCTGTCAGAAGAGAAAGCTTCAGGGAGTTAAACTTCCCAGCCAAATCCCCAAGTGTGTGTGTGTGTGTGTGTATATGGAGAAATAACATCAATACACTTGATCCAGAACACCAAGCATTAAGGGAGATGTATGGAAATGTAATAGGTCGTGAACTAAATCAAAATGCTCCGTGCACAAATTCATGTCAGAACATCAAAAGACACACCAAACTGTATCTGAAATTGCTGGAGCTTGTCTTCTAGCAGAACATTTCTTTGAACACTCTGTTTATAGTTGTACTTCAGATCCTCAATTTCTTCGAAAAATTCTGGACCAAAGCTGCCGAGTTCTTTCTTCATCTAAACAAATGGATGGGCAGAGATGCAAACATTAAATTAATATTTGGAGGTGGTACATTTTCAGTTTCTTATTTATTACAAGTTAATCTTTACATCAAATAACTCATGCACAACAATGTATTCCCTTAGTGAATCAAAATAAAGACACCATAAACAAAATATTGCACGATTTATTGGCTGGAATATTTCACTGCACCTCATAGGGTACATCCCCCCCCCCCCCCCATATCCATTACAGGACATTGCAGTCAACACCAGCATTTTTCAGCTGCTGTTGACATCTTGGCAAGTTTTACGTTCAGCAGTTTTTCATTGCTTTCTGAATGACCGGCTCGCATACCTCCGTAAGTAACCAACGCGATGTGATCTGCTGCCGAATCTCGCGCAGCTGTGTTTCTTACGAGATTATACGGGATTACTAACAGCGTCGTTAACACCTTCACCAGGGAGACCGGCTGGGTACATACCACAGAGTTATATATCATATGAAGTGGATACATGAAGAATACTCTGGCTGAAATTCTATGTGCATGGTCACTGATATTGTTTGAAGATGGAGAATGATAACCCCATGGCAGTCTAAGACTTAAAAGAAGTCCCTCTGTTTACATAGCAACTAATTAAGATCTTCTTTGGAAGGCTGGTCTGTAGCCAATCCTCTCTGTTGTATACTTCCATGAAGTTCAGTAGCTTATATTATTTGCTGCCATGCTCTTTAAGTTTTCCATATACAACTTGCTCTGTCTAACTCTGCTTCTCTTGACTAGTAATTTTTTTTCAATGTTCTGAAACAGATTTTGGTCTTCACTGTGCCCCTTGACAGATGGAAAAACTCTTGGAATCTCTTGGCATTGTTTGAGAGGACTGCATCATCTGCATATGTGTTCTGAAATCAGATTTACACCCATGACACATAGACATACCCAACCATGAATGGATCAAATTTGTCAGTTTTAATAATTGTTGACGATTCCCATTACATTTTTTGTGTAGATATTGAACAGGTATGGGGGAGAAAATGCAACGCTATCTTACCTTACACAACTGTGTCTCAACCAATTTGATATTTCACTAACTACTCTGACAGCTGTTTGTGCTGTAATGTCTTAGTGTGTATTTGTGGGTGAACATGACTGCACACATACGGACACACCCACCTATCCATATATATATATGGATAAGAATATATACATACAGTGCAGATCTGATAAGGCGAACTCACCTGGGTCCCAAGGAATAGTTCTTCTTATCAGAAATTCCTCTTATAAGATTTTAAGCATATAGTAATTCATTTAATTCATTTACAACGTACAATACAATATTGTTCTTTACAACAGAAATTCGCCACATCTGAGATCGACTTAAGGGGTTTGCACTGTGTGTGTATATATATATATATATATATATATATATATATATATATATATATATATATATATATATATATATATATATATATATATATATATATATATATATAATCATCCACTTCATACCTTGTCAATCTCTTGTTTAAGTTTCTCCTTTTCTACTTCACAAGACTTCAGCTCCATGCGGATTTCAATATTTTCTCTGGTCAGCTGGTCATACTGTCTGTCACTGCTGAGCGCATTCTTAGTCTGCTAGAAATGAAATAGTAAAAATACCACTGATTGTTGAACGTCATGACAGCCATAGTGAGATATCCAAATATACCAGTATCCGCAAAACAACAGATAATAAACAGCATTTTCACACCAACCCTGTGCTACCAATGTCATTCTTGGACATTATCCAAATCACATTTACGCAAAATCAACACTTGTGAGATGAGATGCTTAAGAAGAGCTGTCAACTTAACAATCCGAGAATAAGAAATGATGTTATTAGACAGTGGGATTAACACCTCATGCCACATATATTGAAAGACAGAAGATCAAATGGTTCAGTCTTCTCATAAGAATGCAACACCACCAACCACCAGTACTGGCGTGACATCAAAGAAGATCTGATATAAGAGCAAAGGGATGCCCGAGACGAAAATGAATTGATGACATCAAAGATATTGTACAATCACACGGAATGACACTATCCAGTGCCACACATTGGCCATCAAAAAGAAACCAAAGAATATTTAATCTTTTATTGGTCACATGCAATACTGGCAATCTGCAAGATCTCAACTGTGAAGAAAGTTGCCATTCTGACTGTGCTCACAGTTACTCACCAATGATCCCACACAAATAACCCATTGTGACTGCTCACAATTACTCACCAATGATCCAACACAAACTGTTCAATACTGTGTATAGAGGTCAGCGTGGCCGAATGGGCAACAGCACTCTCTTAAACTTCCAGTGTACTCATGCTGAGGTAGCTGGTACAACTCCTACACTGGTCAGTGGGATTTAAATGTTGACTTCCTGTCCTTGATTTGGGGATATAATTTACAAGTACCGCAGAAGTTGGAGTGGGTTAACCTGATGGCGAGGGGCACCGGTAATAGGGAAAGCTAATCCACATGCAAAAATCAGTCCAATGTTACTAGAAGTAGAAGTACTTGTATGGATTAAGCTTGAGTTCACAGCAAGTGGATGCACACGCATGCGCACACACACACACACAAGCACGCGCGCATACGCACACACACAAATTACATGACATGACCTCCATTCTGAAAGAAAGATTTAGCACTGACATGACATGATCCCATTCTGAAATAAAGTTATAGCACTGACATTACATGATATAACAACCATTCTGAAATAAAGTTATAGCACTGACATTACATGACATAACAACCATTCTGAAGGAAAGTTATAGCACTGACATTACATGACATAACCATTCTGAAGGAAAGTTATAGCACTGACATTACATGACATAACAACCATTCTGAAGGAAAGTTATAGCACTGACATTACATGACATAACAACCATTCTGAAGGAAAGTTATAGCACTGACATGACATGACATGACCCCCACTCTGAAAGAAATGGGGACAAGCACTGACATGACATGACAATGTATTTCACCTGAACAGATTCCGACGGCAGCTGTTGTTTCCTCAACTGATGTAGCTCATATAACAGCTCGTTTTTCTCTTTCTCCAGAAGCTCTACCTGAAACCTGCAAAATAAAGACTTTACATCTTCATGACTCTTGGTAAATTACAAATGGGTTAAAGATCTTGGGGTCGGCCTCTACTATGCTATAAAGATGTTTGTAAGTGGGACATGATTGATACAGGCATTGGTAATGCACCTTGGGAACAAGTCACTGCTGATAATGTTGCATGGAGGGCAAAGATCAGAAGTGGATTAAAGGAGAAAATGATTGCAGATAGGTAACACACTGAGCGTGAGACTTTAGATGGTGCATGATAGTGGAAATGACCATGTGTTCACATGCATCCATTCTGAACAAACATTTGCCATGCAAATTGGTCAGATAAGTCACATTTGCAACCGCCACGGGTTGTAGTTATTATGCCTTTTTAAAAAAAAATAAGCACAACATAACTATCATCTGTCAAGACGGCCAGATGTCAGATGGTCAGCACTCTGAATGGGAAAAAACTCAAATTATGTGTATTTTAGATAACATTTCTGTGATCTCTTGTAATAATAAAACCCTGATTTAAAAACAAAACAAAAAAACTCTACTGTCAATATTTTTCTGCACATTAAAAATTCCTTGTGAGGTTTAAAAGTCGAAAGGATAGAGTTCATTGCAGTGTGTTCTATTCCATATGGTTCGGTCTCTTTCCATAGGGTGGTCGGCCGAAAGTGTCACACAAAGCACTGACTCTAGTGACGACCCCCAGTAGTCTCAGGTATTATTTGTGTTTGCAATAAAACCCCGCCTACTCTTTTTACCTCTGACTACAGATCCATCAGCATATATAATGACATTGCCAAGTTGTGAGCTGCCTTCTACAGTTAATGAACAAAGTACACCCGAGAACATTCAGTAAAGGCAAAGATAATCCCATAGCTGATACTACAACAGGGATACAAAGTGTTGCACCATCACATATGTTGGGTCACAGCTTCATGAGACCAATTCTTGCGACACCAATCAGCATCCTTATAGCCCAGACCTTTCGTTCTCAGAAAGTTGTCACAAGTTTATAAAACCGAATTGGGACGTCAGCAAGGCTGACTGGATAAGACTGCTTGTTATTAAACATCTGGTGAGCTGACGCCGAGGTAGTGGGATCAACCCCTACACTGGTTAGTTGGACTAAAATGTTGACTTCTCATCTTCGATTTGGGGATGTAAATTACAAGTATCTCAGAAGTCAGAGTGGGTTAACTTGATGGCACGTGACACTGGTAAAAGGGAAAAGTTAATCCACTCGCAAAAATCAGTCCAATACACTAGAAGTAGTAGCATGTGTATGAACAATGCTGAGTTCAAAGTGAGCGAACGTCTTAACAAAAAATGTAAGTAAAGGCAAAAATAATCCCAAAGCTGATACTACAACAGGGACGTGAAGTGTTGGACCATCACATTATGCTGGGTCACAGCTTCATGAGACATGACATCCTTATAGCCCAGACCTTTCAATCTCAGATAATGTTATTTAACTAGATTGGACCCAGCATCGCAGTGGTCAGAAACAAAAATCTCACGGCTAAAACTGTAGTGCAAGTTTAGATTTAAACACAGCACCTTGTCAGGGGCTAGACTGGTTGCATGATCTTCTTGGCATTTATGAGAACAGTTGTATTTGGGAGCATCATGTGAAATAATTGTAATCCAAATTTACAAGAACACATTTTTGTTTAAACACACAGAAGCTACAAACAATATGTTGCATGATTTATTGCCTGGCATATTTTGCTGCAACTTGCCAGGTACATACTGAAGCGTTATATATCATAAGAAGTGAATAAATGAATAATACAAGAATTAACATGCACAGTCACAGGTACTGTTTCAATGTGGAGCATCTGAAAATGATAAATATCAGCAGTAAAAATTAGAACAAAGAGCGCACCTGCATTGCTGGTAATCCTTCAACACACTGCTATCTGTTGCTCCGACGTCCAATGGAAATCTTTCCAAAACAGCAATCTAGAATATGAAAGCACAGTTTCAGAAATAAACCATATAAACAACCCAACCAGCCGCGTCCAACTGGCAGAGGAGCTGGTGAAACAACACACTGGTTTGAGGTGTACAAAAGAACAAGGCAGGGTTGTATTCTCTCCCCATGCCTGTTTAACACCTATGCAAAAATAGCATGATGATAAATTTAAAACAAAATTATGACGCCTATGACAGTTTTGATCCATTCTGAATTGATCTTATTCCAGATTTACCGTCGTTACGTGGACGATATACTAATTATCACCACAGACGAGCTACAAGCAACGTCGTTCCAAGCCACAATGAACGAGACACATATAAACATCTCTTTATCTATGGAATACGAACACAACGAAGCGTTGCCGTTTCTAGATATCCTAATGAGACGTAGAGCAGACGGCACAATTCAAAGATCGGTGTACCGCAAAGAAACATGGAATGGCCAATACTTAAATTTTCAGAGCTTCGCAACTGTCCAGTACAAACGGGGCTTAGTACGGACCCTGTTTGACCGTGCTAGGAAAATATGCACCCAGGACACACTGACAGAGGAATTTGAAACTCTGAAGAATGCCTTAAACCTGAATGGGTACTCCACAGGATTTATAAAGCGCCACTGCCAACAGCCCAAACCGAAATCAGAAGTAACTACAGTCCCTAAACTCAAGGTATTCATCCAGCTAACCTTCCGAGGAGATGACGTAATACACCGTCTGCGGGACCGGCTCACCACAGCAGTCGAGCGAACAATCTGTGCTGCAACTCTAGTCATCAGGTACAGAAACACACCGATCCCTGTCCTAGCAGTAAAAGAACCTGTAGCTTTGTACGCCAAATCAAATTGTATTTACCAATTTACTTGTAGATGCGAGGCCATCTACATAGGCAGAACTGAGTGACAGTTACATTGCAGGGTTTCGGAACACATTCCGAATTGGGTGGACAAGATACTACACACAGAAGATGGTAGCCTAGGCAGGCAGACACACCGGAACAGTCCGGCTTCATCGGTCGGGAGACATGTGCTCGAGAGCGGGCACGTGGTTGAAAGAGACAGTGCCTTCCGTGTGTTGTTCAACACACAAAGTAGTCGATTGTTAAAGTTTGCTGAAGCTATAATAATCAACCTTCATAAGCCGTCCTTGTGTAAGCAGAAAGACATGTTAGTCAGTTTAAAATTACCGTGGTAGACAATAGACATTACTGTGCGAACATGTGTATATTTCAGTTTGAGGGATTTATCTAATTAATTCACGTAAGTTGTGTGATTTCTGCAGTATGTACCTGACAAGATGCAGCGAAACATGCCAGGCAATAAATCGTGCAATCTATTGTTTGTGTCTTCGTTATTCAAATTCATCACGGGAAAACATTGTTTTGAACTTATTCCAGTCCTCATATATTCAGATATTATGGTCCTCCGCGCAAACAGTGATAAGGGATCAGAATAGTTAAACCTGTTTGTCAGAAGTGCAGATAAAAATAAATTCCTGAAGCAAAAATAATGTTAATGGTAAAAAAATTTTTTTTTAATTCAAGAGGATCGACTTCATTGTATTTTATCCCATATGGCTTGGACTATTTCCATAGGGTGGCCTCCAGAAAGCATCACTTAAATAACAAACTCTGTAGCTCCGGCGACGATCTCCCAGAAAAATATTGCACTCATGAACAATGTTCTATGGAAACAAACCCACAACCTTTGTCAATGAGACTCCCTGGACACAACAAAAAGGTCAGCCAAGAATTACAGTCAACAATGAAGAAACTAAAAAGGTCACAAACTGTTAATACCTGGACTCTATAATTAACAACGAAGGAAGTGTAAAAGAAGTCAGAAAGAGCCGGCCAAAGCAGTTCGAGCCTATAGCTCAACACAGCAAACGAAAGACAGTAAACATTTTTACAATTGGCATCTTTCCTGTGGACAACACAGATGTGAGACATGAACCATACAGCAATTATTAAAGAAAATCAGAGCTTGTGAACTGAGGCCTGCATGGTTGAAAGGATAAGAGAAATTCCTCTTAAACTTCTGGTGTGCTGATGATGAGATAGCGGGTTTAACCCCTACACCGGTCAGATGGACTAAAATGTTTGCTTCCCGTCTTGACTTACAAGTACCTCAGAAGTCAGAGTGGGTTTGCCTGATGACGAGGCAACACTTGTTTTAATCTCTACATGACACCTTCCATCAGATTTTATGACTGTTCTGAGATAGTTGAATCAATTCACTTGTTAGAAGAATGTTTCCATTTACTTGAATGTTACAATGTGGCATTTCATTTGATGACCATTATCTGTTTTTTGTTTACAATTTCATTCTAATCCTAGTTGCGCACTGTGTACAATAACCACATCGATACGTCATTTTTAATTTACTGCAAACAAAGGAATTCCGGGAAAATCTCGTGACATCTGGGTGATTCCATAGTGGGTGTATGGTTACGTTGATATACTGTACACAAGTAGAAGCCAAGCAAGTGCTATTGTGTCATGTATTTATTGAAATAAAGAATCGTATAAACTGAATGTGTTGTCGATCACTTCCGGTTGAGTGTGTGGGGGACTGGTAGACCGATCAATGGAAGCAATAAATGTTTCTGGGCCAGAAGGCCCCTCACTGTCGCCGGAGTGTATATCCATATCTTGTGCAACTCGTCTTATCTTGTGGATGTCCCATCTGTCTGTGCTCATCTTTGATATATCTGGGGGCCAGGTTGCGAAGACAGTGGTTGTGGGTAAATCTTGCTGCAAACATAGTTGTCGACCGACCACAAAGTGAATCCTGATATCCATTTTCTGAAAATCGATGACCTCACCAGATCTAGGTCAGTGCTAAAAATAACTATGCAGTTTATTTGTGGTGAATTAAAAATGAAGTACCACCACATCTACTAAATGCTAAAGATCCTAGTTCATTGTCAGCAATTAATACTGTATCATCTCATATCTTATTGATGTTATGTTTGCCGATGGTGATTTCTCACATATCCTGTAAATGTCTTGTAATATTTTCACTACTTATGGAACAGATGTTTGTAAACATTATGCATCACTGTCACACACCTCTCAAGCTAGATTATTGATGTTATGTTTGCCGATGGTGATTTCTCACATATCCTGTAAATGTCTTGTAATATTTTCACTACTTATGGAACAGATGTTTGTAAACATTATGCATCACTGTCACACACCTCTCAAGCTAGGCCGGTATTGACCTAGCTCATTTATCAATGTTTATTGCAGCTTGCTTTAAAAGTAACTAGTCAGGTATCCCCAAAGTTGGCTGCACCAAGTACAGTTTAATTAAGAATGAGAAATGAGAAAACCTGAGTAACAATGAACAAAGCACAAAAATAGAAACTTAACACATAAATAAATAAAATAAAAACCAAAACTAAGATATGAATACAAAAACACAACAAACTGCCAGAGTAAAGCCAGCGAGGTAAAAGAAAGTGGAACTGGAAACCTGATAGAAACAAAAATGTAAACAGTTAAATTTAAATAAATGAGGAAAGAAATGATGAAGTTCATTCATTGTGCAAGGCCCAAAGATAGGGACTTGTAATGAAGCTAATGATATAATACTCCTACAAAGTGCCAACACTGCAACTTTACCTTTAATAACAAATCCTGTTTTTCTCTCAAAAGTGCTTGCTCCCTTTCTGTAGTTTTCTTGAGCAATACCTTGTTGTCCTGAAGCTGTTTGCTCTGTTTAAAAACAAATTGAAGGAGATTCTTCAGCTACTGTCTCTCAAACATAATGTGCCAAGCTTGTATACAAAATCATGCACACATAGTAGAATGTGATTGAGAAACTTGATAAAATGAAATAACTAACAGATAACTGTGTTTGTCTGCATTCCTGTGTTTTCAGCATCATTGCTCAAAAGCAGTAACTCCTATTTTTGCATTTGAAATAAATGTGTGAACAGTTTTCTCAGTTTTACTGCACTAGATATTTCCACAATTGTCATTTTTTTAATTGTGATCAATGATTTTCTTCCCTCTTGCTGCACTTCTGTCACTGCACTCAGGTAATGGTCTCCCAGATCTGAGCAGATCAACAACATTTGAGCAGCTGCATATAAAGTGTCTACACTAGTTTTTTGTTTACTTTAGCACTCAAGACATGAGAAGGGGAAAACTGGGGTATATCGTCACTCACAAAAGAAAACTAGGAGGGAAAGAAAGGCAGGGGGAAGTCCAAGAGAAAAGATGCTGGCATGGACTATAATAAGAAGAATAAGAAGCAAATGAACTGCCGGATTCCAGAAACATTGGTTCCATCTCCTTGTGTATCCCTGTAACATCAGAAATTTTATCACAGCCCTGGCCTCTGCTTTCTCCACTGTTCTGACAAATCTTAGAAGCAGCGATCTTGGTTACAGGGTACGCTGTGCCATGCACCATAGTGGGAAAACCAAAAGAAGAAACGAATGTCTACTTCACACATCATCGTCATTTAGCACATCCTCTACAGAAAGAACATTTTTCTCATCTTGAGCCGCCAAAATGTATTTCAATATCTTGCAGTTTCTACCGAGTCAAGCCCTCTCATATCAAGGTGTCTGCAATGTCCCATGTCCATCTTCACACTGGTTGACCACTGCCACTTCTTCCAAGAAGCACACCTTCCATCACTGTTGATGTGTGCTTATGTTTAGGTATTGCGTTCAACTGGACTAAAATGCTGACTTCTTGTCCTTGATTTGGGGGACATAAAGTACAAGTACTTCAGAAGTCAGAGTGGGTTCACCTGATGGTGGGGGGAAACTGGTAATAGGGAAAGCTAATCCACATGCAAAAATCAGTCCAGTGCAATAGAAGAAGTGGCACGTGCATGGACGAGGCTTGAGTTCAAAGTGAGCGGACCAATAAAAACAGAGTAAGGACTTAAGGCCAGTTTTGTATGATGAGTAAGTAAAATACAGGATGTGTTTATTAGAAACTTCTTATTCAGTCATCTCAAGGGACTGGTAATGTGGCACTTGAGCAGTTTCTAAACAAAATTAATGTTGACATTAGTAATATTCTATTCACTTCTATAGAGTTAACTTAGCTAAACATGGCTAGCATTACCTTTTTCTCTAAGTCAGCTTCCATGGCTTTGATTTTCTCTTCATACATTCTTGTCTGTACTGCTGATTTCCAACCTTGTGAATCCATGGTACTCAGACTTGATTTCTTGGCAGTTTCTACCTCTAACTTAGTTTTAGTGCTTCGCAGTTCCTTGTCTTGATGTTCCCCTTGTACACTCAGAGATCGGATCTTCAATCGAAGCTTCTCGTTTTCATCTTTTTCCTTCAAGAGTGTTAAAAAAAACATGCAAATAAATTTGACAGGCATCTAGCAATAACAGCAACTATAAAACACTGATGCAAATGAAGGCAATAAGTCTAGATGAAATGATAGAACACAGAGCTTCAGACAATTAGAATCTGTGGTGCAGTCTTTCATGTTAGTCAATGTAAGATCAACGTTGATGCATGTAAATGAAGGCAATGTGTCTAGATGCAATGATGGGCATTTTCGGTTCAGTCGCTTTGTCGGATAAAACCAGCACACCTACACTTGGACATCTGCTGAGAGAGAGTGAGCACATGGGAATGTGTCCTGAGAACTATACGGTTGATTATTGGTAATGAATTCATTCATCATGTGCCATGCCGATAAGTGTGGGCGGTCATGTTTCGTCATCTCACTTGATCATCAGAGTCGTAGATTAGCTCAGTGTTCTTGTCTCGACCATGCCACGTGGCCAAGCCATCCAGGTATTTACTTCTCTGCCTTCCCCTTGTTCTCTTCCCCTCAATCTTGCCAGTTGTCAACAAGTTCTCCAATTTATTTCTTCTCATAACGTGGCCACACAATTTTGACTGTCTATGTCTAATTTCTCTAATCAGTTTACGATTTTCATTTGTTTCTTGTAGGACTTGGTCATTGGTTTTTCTGTCTGTCCATGGTATTCTTTGCATTTTCTTCATAAGCCACAGTTCCACAGCCATCAGATGTTTTTCAGCTAGTCTGCTTATTGTCCATGCTTCACATCCATACAAAAGTAAAGGTTCTATGTAACACCCCAACACTCTTTTTCTCATTACAAATGACATCTTTTTATTGGTCAGTATGTTTTCAATCTTGCAAAAGGCCACCTTCGCAATAGTAATAAATAAACATATCAATGAAAAGCTATGCTTGAAAGAAGAATTCTTACACACGAAGTGTTTTGTCAACCATAACAAGGGAAAGAAATAGAGTCATACACTTACCTTGGCTAATTCTTTCCTCATGTTATCAAAGTCAGAAGCTAGTTTAGCTGTGCCTTTCTGCTGAGCTGTGTATCTTTCACTCAGCTCCAATCCAAATTGTCCACGAACTTCATCCAATTGTTTCTACAACCAAATGTAAATTACACAATTACACAAGCATGTCTTGATAAAAAAAACAAAAGATATGCAGCGTATAATTGCACAAAATGAAATAAAAACTAAAAACTGTAATCTACACAAACACATTGATAAGGAAGGGTTTGGCCACATTAGTGACAAAGGCATATGCCACGGATTATTATAAAATAAAGAACCTGAGAATGTTACACTTTCTCCTAATCCCAGGACACGGATTCGGCAACACAATCTTCTCTTATAAGGGCAAAACATTAGGAGGTTTTGCATGTATGCTGCACACATCAGAGAACCGAATTCTCTGCAGTTGAAAAGCCTAAAGAGCAAACTGTTAGTTAAGTGGCTACTGTTCTGGCAAAACACCAAACATGAGAAAAGCTTTACAACACAAAAGCATATTTGTAGCCTTGAAATCTCTTATTTGGATCTGCACCACAAGATGAAACTGCCATACTAATGTTCCTAATGTACACGGCTCATGATGATAGTGAAATCCTGCCTGGTGGCGCAGCGCAAGGGCTTGTGGGAAGTACGGGGAGGCGATCACAGCCGTGGTATGAAAAGGCAGATGTGGGCATGATTGGCCTCCTTTCACAACCAGCACTAAATAAACATGGATCTGGATCATACACAATCCGACTACAGGCACTGGCGCCTATCTGACTCTGTGGTGGAAGTGAGAAGGCCAATCATGACCTCTTAAATAAACTTGAACACTTAGTGACAACTGGTGAAACTGAAGGAGACAAAAGCCAGGGGAAAGCAAAGAGACAAACATCTGGATGGCTTGGCCACAGGGTATAGTGAGGACAAGAACACAGACTTGATCCAAGAATAGTGGTCATGTGAGATGGAGAAACATGACTCCCCCATGATTATTGGCAAGCCAAATGATGATAATGAAAGGAAAAAAAACACAATTCAACCGGTAAGATTAACCATACCTTGAGGCCTTCATTTTCTCTCTTTAACAAACTCAGCTGTTCCTGGCTGACCAAACTGGGGGATTTCTTTAAGGCAGTATTTTCTGCTTGCACTTTTTCCACAACTCTCTTGAGTAAAGAAATGGTTTTTTCTAGCTCCCGTTGGCTTTTCCCACTTTCTCCTATCTGTAAAGTTTAGAAATTACAAGAAATATAGAATCTTCTTTTTTTAAACACAAATATGCACATGCCTACACAAATGCACACAATCATCATTATCATCAAATGTCTTGTGAATTACCAACTCCATATCTCCATTTCACTCGGGGAATGCATCAATATATTTTCACATATATTTTTATGTCATGATGCAAAGCTGTCCTGAATTTTCTATCACTGTCTTCCTCTATTTCTTTCTACATTAATCTTACAAGTTAAAAAATATTTTGACTACCTCTGTCAAAACATTTAGATTACTGATTTTGGCTGCCCATTGCACTTTTAAAAATCTGTAAAATCACAAAGTTATGCAATACCTCTAACTCATCTCCTCTCAATGACCACCATGTCTTGTCCCTGACTGCTCATTTTATTTTCTATTCAAAGGCCACTCTAGCATTTGTCACCCGGTGGATGTGCATAGCAGTAGAACAGCTTCTTATCCTAGACATATCTGTGTGTATATATATATATCTGTTCTTTGTCAGATATAACTGAGCTACCATATGACAGTAAATAGTACTATCTGCTTTCTGTTAGGACCAAATGTTGAGTGGGGCTCACCAAACCCAACACCCTTCATCGTGCCAATGGCTTCGGGTGGAGGAGTGCAATTGGGAGAGTATGAACCTTATCCTAGAGCGAGGAAATGCAGTCTAACAATTAAATGTTATGGCGAGGCAGACCAAGTCTTGGTCAGCAGCTGGTCTAGGATAGAAGCTCCGACAGGCAGACAGTTAGAGCATTGCTTTGCTGATCTGCAGCTTCTCCAGCTGGTATAGTTCCAGATATATTGGTGTTACCTTTCCTCTGGAGTAAATTAGGCAGGCCAACAGAGGGATCATGCTGCATGAGCAACACATGGTCTCTACAATTCAGTCCAGGCTTTGTGCTATAGAGTGATATAACTCCATCCCTGGTCCCAGCCATGGGTTGTAGTTATTATGCCTTTCTTGAAGGACAATGTAACAAACTATCGTCTGTCAAGACGGCCAGATGCCAGTATGTGCAGAACTATTGAGAGTCGATTTTAACACATGTAGTAAAATTTAATACAACTAGTAAACATTTCGGTGATTTCCCAAACACGATCTTGAAGACGAAGGCTTCAGTTTTACTGTAAATATCGTGAATGTTTTTTGAGCTTACAGAAGCATCTGCATGCTGAGAAGCTAGACCAAATAAGCAGCATTTAAAGAGCTGCATCAGTGCAGTGACTAACCCGCTTGCTAGCCAGTCAGGTGGTAGAATCCCCATCACAAACTATTTTATAAACTGACCCAGGTTTCCAGGCCAACTCTGTCTAGAATGGGCATCTGGGAAGTTACTGGCCTGTGTGATATCGACATTACCCAGTGAGTGCCCACTGTTCTATAACATTAACCAGTCAGTGCTGATTGTTCTATAACAAGATGGGCTCACATCATAAACCCAATAGACCTTGACTTGTGGCCAAGGGTCCTTGACTTTTTTTTTTATTGTAGATGATTAGGTCAGTCAATCTGAATTTGAATGTTTAAAACTGGACACTGAATTTTGTTGTTTGTTTGTTGACAGATCACCTTAATTATATACAAATATCACCATAAGTGCTTCAGTCTAAATTTCAACACAATGCAAGAACGCCCACAGTAGTGATGAGGATCCCAATATCTGTACACCAGAATCACATTTTTAAAGAAGTCAAAGCATTGCCTTAATTATATATAAATACCACAATAAGCCGGCTCTGTGGCAAAGGTGTTACGAATGCAATTTGCAATCCCAGATACTGACTTCGAAACACAGCTGCAGGCGATGGCAGCAGACTGCCTTTCATTGATTTCCATACAATGGTATGAGTGCCGGTTATTCAGAAAGTAATGGCCCAGGAATCACAAACAGCCACAAAAGACAAATGCTGGAGTTGACTGCTAAGGCCTGTCAAGGATATGCATCTTACTTTAACCACCCTAAAATCTCGTCTAAATTTCAACATGATGCAAGAACACAGCACTGATGAGGATTCCAATATGTCTACACCAGAATCACACCTAGCACAAACAAGCATTCCAATGTCTACACCAGAATCACATTTTAAGGTTCTCCCAAGTGTTATGACCATCACAGTTTGTATAGGGAGCACACAGATGACAGTAGTGCATGTTCCCGTAGTGAATGTAGAGCACAGGCATTGAAACTTGGTCCAACCATGCTCATGCCACTTACAGCACAACTTCCTAACTGTTGCACCCATGTGCTTGCTACCATAATCACACACAACTTAAATATTGTTTTTGTAGGTAAGATGACAGATTTTGAAATTGAGCCTCAGGATAGCCTATTTTTATCGACTTCCACTGACTTTTTTCATCTGGAGATGGTGGCAGGGTTTGTTTATTTTTTACAAATCCATGTTAAATGTTGGCTGAATGTTGCAGGCTTCAAGATCTGAGGGATTCAAGATGACACCAAACAACTTACTCTTTTAATGCTAGAGACACTAGATCTGGCAGACTCTCCAGCAAGCTGGTTGTTTTCAAATTTTAAGGCTTCGATATAACTCTGCAAGTCACTGATTCTCGCCTAAATAAAATGACAGAAAACATACATGTCTACATGACAATGTCGGAAGATAAAGAACTTTACACAAAATTCTTACAAGACATAAGAGTTTTCCTATGATTTGTGAACACACACATACTCTCTCTCTTTCTCTCTCTCTGTTTTCATATGCCAATAAAGTTTAAGAATAAATTTTCTTAATATAAATTTTTTCAAAACTGTATACAATGTTACAAAATGAATATTTTTTGGGGTGTTTGCTCGCTATGAACTCAAGCTTAGTCCATGTGCTGCTACTTAAATTACACTGGACTGATTTTTGTGTGTGGATTAACTTTCCCTATCACCTGTTTCCCTCACCATCAGGCAAACTTACTCTGACTTCAGAGGTGCTTGTAATTTATGTCCCCAAGTCAAGAATGAGAATTCAACATTTTAGTCCAACTGACAAGGGTAGAGGGTTGAACTCGCTACCTCAGCATCAGCTCACTGGATGTTTAAGAGCAAGTAAGTACTTGTGGCCTGATATGTTAGATGATGCTTAGGAATTTGCCAAACTGAATATTTATAAAAGCATATATTATACACCTAGCTGATTTATCTTAAAAAAATAATTTCTCACTAGACACTAAAAATACTACATTAATTTAGATCCATGGACAAATCTAAACATATTTAGCAATATAATGTTGAATCTACATTTCTGTATAGAAAGTCTTACCTTAAGTCTGGGGATGTCATTTTGTGACACCTCAACTTGAAATCTAAGCTCCATATTTTCCTTTGACAATCTCAAAATCTCCCTCTGAAGATCCTGGTTCTTAACAAACAGTTTTTGAAACTCGGACGCTGGGATTCCTGACTCCTACAGGAGACATTAACAGTGAGATTTCAGTCAATATGTGCTTTATCTTAGATGTTAACTTTATCAATGTTTTCTATTTCTTTGGAAACATATGAAAGCTAATAATTCAATGAGGTCCCAAGTTCTTCGAAATACACCGTAACCCAAATATTAACTTACAAATACTCTGGTGTTCTGGTATGGAGTTTGATCAAGAATAATTATGACCATTCATTTCATCCAGTGGGGAAGTTTGAGGCCTGAGTTCTAAAATGGCTGTTGGATGAAGAATGACTTGCGCAATGAATTGGATTAAAGTGAGGAAAATTCACCAACCACACTCTCTCACCTGAATCCATCTGAATCCAGTGGCAAGACAAGACAAGACGACTGGAGACGAATACAGGTGCAGTGGATGGCCAGGGCACTCTAGGTGCCTTGCAAGTAAACGCCGCCTTGCCCATTGAATGATCAATAATTTCTTCAGCACAGTCTGCCGAATACTGTCTTCACATGCTGGGTAGGCAAAATGCCCATTGAATGATCAATAATTTCTTCAGCACAGTCTGCCGAATACTGTCTTCACATGCTGGGTAGGCATACCCTAGTTTACCGAATTGGTTTGACTTCGAATCAGTTACACTCACCTGGTTTAGCCGGCCTGTCACAGACGTTGTCCTGGGGATGGCCGCTGTCAGTGTTCTACTAGCTAGGCTTCAACACGTAAGCCAGCGATGGCTTCAGACTTCATTTAGGCATTTGGATGTGGCATGTTTTCCTTATGTAGCTGACATGAAGGGGATCCACACTAAGTGCCGGTCTTACAACCAATCTCATGCTCACTCACTAGACTATATTGTATTCACTGGTTTTCCAGCTGTAACTGTGGTGAGGGTGTGATTTGAAATCCCGAATACCACATTCAGAACACAGCTCAGGCTATTTAGAAGCAGACTGACTTGTGCTGGTTTTCATACAATGGGATGAGTGTTGATCATTCAGAAAGCAATGGCCAACTACTAAACATAAACTTGCCAAGAAAATCACAAACAGCCAAAAAGCTGTGGTTGACTGTGATGTCCTGTTTAAGGACGTGCAATTTTTCCAGCTCACATACTCATAAGAGAGACTTCTTTCATGCGAGTTAGGCATGCATCATCAGCTCTGCCCCTGGTGTGATGGGTGTAAACGCACACAGTGGCCCTTAGTTCAACCACTTATCAATCCAAAAAAATCACATGTCCGGAATTAAAAGACATCAAGGAATGTCACATATGAAGAATACAACGATATTTTTGTTTCTTTGAGCTAAAGCGTAATCAATACACTCGCTACTACTGGGAGTGCACTGGACTGATGTTTGTGTTTGGATAAGCTTTCCCTATTGCCAGTGTCCTTCACCATCAGGTGAACCCACTCCAACTTCTGAGGTATGGGTAATTTATGTTTCCAAGTCAAGGACAAGAAGTCAACATTTTAGTGCAACTGACCCGTGCAGGGGTTGAAGCCGCTACCTCGGCACCAGCACACAGAATGTTTAAGAACAAGTGCTCTTATCCATTCAGCCATGCTGTCCTCCCAATTTTTATTTAATGTACTTTAAAAATTCAAAGAAGGCAAGTTGTTTGCCAAGCCCTATGCCAAGTTAATTGCATATCCTTTACAGGACATCACATTCAACTTCAACATTGTTTGACTGTTTATGATTCCTGCGCAAGTTTACGTTCAATAGTTTGCCAATGCTTTCTGAACGACCGGCACTATACTATTGTATGGAAATACCAATGTAAGACAGTCTGCATCCAAATCACCCACAGCTGTGTTTCAAACGTACACAGGATTACAAACTACATCCATAACACTTTCGTCGGCAAAACTGTATTAAAAAGTTAGTGTAGTTAATTTGTAGCCAAAAAACAATTACAATATTACAAACTGCACATGTTAACAATGTTGTCTCATTCACTTACAATTAAAAAAGAGAACACTTACTGCTGGTCTTGCTGCCAGGGTTCTTTCCATCTGCTCAAGCTGCTCTCTGAGATGCCTGTTTGACATTTCAACCTCTTTAAGTGTCAAATCTTGACTTGCCATTGCTTGGTGCTTAAGTGCAATATTCTGATCAAATAAAAACACATAAATGAGTGAATTAATTGAGTGAATGAATGAATGAATGAATGAGTGAATGAATAAGTGAATAATTGAAGGAGTGAGTGAATGAACAATTGAATGAATGAATGAATAAATGAATGCGTGAATGAATGAATGAATGAATGAAAAGGACTGCAACCATGTCATTACTACAATATCTGTTTCTGTTGTACTATTTTGATTCCACTGTAAGTTAATTTATTTAAACTGATCAGCAGGTCAAATGTGAATGAAACTTCTTCACCTTCAGAGTTTTAAATGAAACGCTCTTGAGAAAAAGAGACAAAAATGTAACTGTAATTTGAAGACTAAGCAAATATGTGAAGTCTCATTGTGAAACATTTGGGAATAAAATCAGTGACAAATGGTGCAGTCCATGTCAGTTTTGTTATTTATGAAGCGTTTCATCCATGTCAAAAGCTGGTTGGTTCATGCCAAATGTTGGTTGCTCCATGTCAAAAGCTGGTTGGTTCATGCCAAATGTTGGTTGGTCCATATCAAAAGTTGGTTGGTTCATGCAAAATGTTGGTTGGTCCATGCAAAATGCTGGTTGGTCCATGCCAAAAGTTGGTTGGTCCATGCCAAAAGTTGGTTGGTTCATGCCAAAAGTTGGTTGGTCCATGTCAAAAGTTGGTTGGTCCATGCCAAAAGTTGGTTGGTCCATGTCAGTTTTGTTATTTATGAAGCGTTTCATCCATGTCAAAAGCTGGTTGTTCCATGTCAAAAGCTGGTTGTTCCATGTCAAAAGCTGGTTGGTTCATGCCAAATGTTGGTTGGTCCATGCCAAATGTTGGTTGGTCCATGCCAAAAGTTGGTTGGTCCATGCCAAAAGTTGGTTGGTCCATGCCAAAAGTTGGCTGGTTCATGCCAAAAGTTGGTTGGTCCATGCCAAAAGTTGGTTGGTCCATGCCAAAAGTTGGTTGGTCCATGCCAAAAGTTGGTTGGTCCATGCGAAAAGTTAGTTGGTCCATGCGAAAAGTTGGTTGGTCCAAGCCAAATGTTGGTTGGTCCATGCCAAATGTTGGTTGGTCCATGCGAAAAGTTGGTTGGTCCATGCCAAAAGTTGGTTGGTCCATGCCAAAAGTTGGTTGGTCCATGCCAAAAGTTGGTTGGTCCATGCCAAAAGTTGGTTGGTCCATGCCAAAAGTTGGTTGGTCCATGCCAAATGTTGGTTGGTCCATGCCAAATGTTGGTTGGTCCATGCCAAAAGTTGGTTGGTCCATGCCAAAAGTTGGTTGGTCCATGCCAAAAATTGGTTGGTCCATGCCAAAAGTTGGTTGGTCCATGCCAAAAGTTGGTTGGTCCATGCCAAATGTTGGTTGGTCCATGCCAAATGTTGGTTGGTCCATGCCAAAAGTTGGTTGGTCCATGCCAAAAGTTGGTTGGTCCATGCCAAATGTTGGTTGGTCCATGCCAAATGTTGGTTGGTCCATGCCAAAAGTTGGTTGGTCCATGCCAAAAGTTGGTTGGTCCATGCCAAAAGTTTGTTGGTCCATGCCAAAAGTTGGTTGGTCCATGCCAAAAGTTGGTTAGTCCATGCCAAAAGTTAGCCTTCACTCGCTTTGAACTCAAGCGTTGACCATGCTCGTGCTATTACTTTTAGTACTGGGGATTACACTGGGCTTATTTTTGCATGTGGATTAGCTTTTCCTGTTACCAATGTCCCTCACCATCAGGAGAATCCTCATCGATTTCTCAGGTACTTGTAATTTACTTCCCTAAGCCTAAGGGCTTATGGACGCGGTTCGTGAGCCCGCTTACCCGAGTTCGAAACACAGCTGAGACCGATTTGGCAGCAGACCGCATTGAGCTGGGTTTAATGTGTTGGTATGCGAACCGGTCGTTCAGAAAGCAATGGTAAACTACTGAACGTAAACTTGCCAAGACATCAAAAACGGCAATAAAATGATGGTGTTGAAAGCGATGTCCTGTAAATAGAATATGCACACAAAAAAAGCCTATAACGGGAAATCAACATTTTAGTCCAGCTGACCGGGGTAGTGGTTGAACCTGCTATCTCGGCATCAGCATATTGGATGTTTAAGAGCACATTGGATGTTTAAGAGCAGAAGCTGTTATCCATTCAGCCATGCTGACTTCCAAGATGAGAATAAAAAAAAAGACCGTAACAGCCATTGCTTTTCATGCTTCAGCTTTTCTTAGCTGAAGTTTATTATCACATCACATGTCATGGTAGCTTAGTCAGTCTGAAGACTGGTATTCAGTTTTTAACATGGCATCATCATCACATGCCATGCCGATAAGCAGTCATGTTTCCCCATCTCTTATGATCACCAGAGTCGTGGATCAGCTCTGTGTTCTTGTCTTGACCATTTCATGTGACCATGCCATCCAAATATTTACTTCTCTGCCTTCCCTTTATTCATTTCCATTCAATCTTGCCAGATATCAAGTTCTCCAGTTTATTTCTTCTCATAAAGTGCAAAAAAATCTTGACTGTCTGTGTCTAATTTCTGTAATCAATTTACGGTTTTCATTTGGTTCTTGTAGTACTTGCTTATTGGCTTTTTTTCTGTCTGTCCATAGTATTCTTTGCATTTTCCTCAGAAACCATATTTCCATTGCTATTAGATGTTTGTCAGCTTGTCTGCTCATTGTCCACGCTTCACATCCATACATAAGTATAAGTTCTCTGTAGAACCTCAACACTCGTTTTCTAGTTGGAACTAGCATACTTTTATTGGTCTGTGAGTTTTCCATCTTGTGAAAGGCAAAATTTGCAATAGCATTTCTTGTTCTAATCTCTTCAAGCCACCTCCCATCAGATGTTATAACTGTTCCAAGATAATTGTACCGATTCACTTGTTTAAGAATATTCCCATTTTCGGTATATTGCACTGTGGCTTTTCTTTTTTCTTGGAGATGACCATGGCACTAAACCATAAATTACGCTGTCGTGCTCATGTTAGTGTGGTTCTCCAAATCATTACCTCAACTGCCAGAAATAATAATAAGAAAATTAACAACAACAGCAACAATAATAACAACAATAGAAACGTACCTCTTCTTGCAGTTTATAAATTGTTGCTTTGAGATCTTCCTTATCATGATCTGGCCTGTCAAGAGATGTTGGTCCACTCTGAGCCTGGCCAAATGTTTTCTTTAGAGGCAGAGCCTGTAATTCTTTGTCTTTGTGAGTTCTGTAACACACACATGCATATTTTATTATATTTAAAGAAACAAAAGAAAGGCTGCATCATCTACATGGATGGCTCTGTGCTCAGAGTGCCAAGGAGTTTGTGACGATGGTAGATGGATGGGGTTTGTGGTGATGGTTGGTGGATGGGGTTTGTGGTGAGGGTTGATAGATGGGGTTTGTGGTGAGGGTTGGTGGATGGGGTTTGTGGCGAGGGTTCATGGATGGGGTTTGTGGCGAGGGTTGGTGGATGAGGTTTATGGCAATGGTTGGAGGATGGGGTTTGTGGTGAGGGTTGATGGATGGGGTTTGTGGCGATGGGGTTTGTGGCGAGGGTTGGTGGATGGGGTTTGTGGCGAGGGTTTGTGGATGGGGTTTGTGGCGAGGGTTCGTGGATGGGGTTTGTGGTGATAGGTGATGGATGGGGTTTGTGGCGATGGTTGGTGAATGGGGTTTGTAGCGAGGGTTGGTGAATGGGATTTGTAGCGAGGGTTGGTGGATGGGGTTTGTAGCGAGGGTTGGTGGATGGTGTTTGTGGTGATGGTTGGCCGATGGGGTTTGTGGTGAGGGTTGGTGGATGGGGTTTGTGGCGAGGGTTGGTGGATGGGATTTGGTGCAGGAGTGCCTGTCCACACTAACATAACACTGTTCAAGGCACTAACAACAACGAAACCAAGTGTTCACTGCTGCAGGTATATGCTGTCTATTGTTCAATGTTTTCACAGTGAAAACACACATTGACACGCTCTTTAGTGATTAAGTGCCATGGGATGACTAACCATCTTAAGTAACTTCCTGTATCTGCCATGGACTTATATATTGCCGAAAATGTTGTTACTGCCTTATTTGTTTCTTTTCCCGTATCTTCAGCAATTTTGTTGCCAAGTAAATGGAAATTTACATTGGAGAGACTTACTTCTTTCCAAATTATCGGAAATGAACAGTCACATCTGCTCAAAATTGAGTAAAAATCTGTCGTTTTTTGTTTGGTTCGCTACTTTGAATTTAAGCATAGCCCGTAGACACGCTGCTACTTCTAGAAGGTTCCACTACAGCGGAGCACACTGGACTGATGTTTGCATGTGAGCTTTCCCTATTACCAGTGTCCCTCATCATCAGGCAAACTCACTCTGACTTCAGAGGTAGAAATCTGTTAATTTGTGGCTAATTTTTTTATTTCAGAAATGGCAGCACCCACTAGTTTTTGACCTGGCCGATTTACACTAGATTATCATTTGAAATAATGTTTGATGTTAGTGAATCTGATTTAAAGAACTTCGTGAATGATTCTGATATTGACAGCACATGCAAGTAATGTAGTTAATCAGTTAAATTATTCAGCAGGTGGTGATCCATCCATCCATCCATCATGTGCCATGCCGGTAAGCGTGGGTGGTCATGTTCTGCCATCTCACTCGATCACCAGAGTCGTGGATCAGCTCCGTGTTTCTGTCTCGACCATGCCACAAGGCCAAGCCATCCAGGTACTTGCTTCTAGGTCTTCCCCTTGGTCTGTTCCCCTCGATCTTACCAGTCGTCACCAAGTTCTCCAATCCATTTCTTCTCATAACATGCCCAAAAAATTTTGACTGTCTACGTCTAATTTCTCTAATCAATTTACGATCTTCATTTGTTTCTTGAAGAACTTGTTCATTGGTCTTTCTGGCTGTCCATGGTATTCTTTGCATTTTCCTCAGAAACCACATCTCTACAGCCATCAGATGTTTTTCAGCCTGACTGCTCATTGTCCACGCTTCACATCCATATAAAAGTACAGGTTCTATGTAGCATCTCAACACTCTTTTTCTCGTTTCAATTGGCATCTTTTTATTGGTCAGTATGTTTTTCATCTTGCTAAAGGCTACTTTTGCCATGGCGATTCTTGTTCTAATCTCTTCAAGGCATCTTCCATCAGATGTTTTTACTGTTCCGAGATAATTGTACCTATTCACTTGTTGAAGAATATTCCCATTTACTTGTATATTACATTGTGGTATTTCGTTCTAACTAGTGACGACCATAATCTGTGTCTTTTTACAATTTAATTCTAACCCTAGTTGTTCACTGTGTGTAACAATCGCATCTACTAAATTTTGCAGGTCCTGTTCATTGTCTGCAATCAAGACTGTATCATCTGCATATCTAATGTTATTGATGCATCGTCCCCCAATGTTGATTCCTTCCATATCTTCAATATTTCTGAAAATACGTTCACTGTACAGGGAAAACAGATCTGGAGACATTACACATCCCTGTCTCACACCTCTCTTAATAGGTTGATATTGGCTTACTTCATTATCAACTCTTATGGCAGCTTGTTGTTTCCAATATATGTTTTTTACAAGTCTAAGATCTTTTCCATCAATTTGTAGATCTTCAAGCATCCTTATCATGTTGACATGTCGCACTTTATCGAAAGCCTTTGTGTAGTCAATAAAGCAAAGGTGTAGATCTTTGTTTACTTCTATAGAACGTTCGATTATGGTTCTCAGTATATACACAGCATTTACTGTACCCTTGCCTTCTACAAACCCACATTGTTCTTCTCCTATTTCAGATTGTATTTTCCTCCTAACTCTTTGCATGATAATTCTTAGCAAAATCTTCGTGATGTGACTCATTATACTAATTGTTCGATGTTGATCACATTCCAAGGCTCCTGATTTCTTTGGGATAGCAATAAATACAGAATTACCTAACTCCTGAGGTATATTTCCAGTATCATATATTGTATTAAGCAGACTGGTAACTTTATCTACTCCATATTCTTCTAAAGCATTAATCATTTCTGTTGTGATGCTGTCTGAACCGGGGGTCTTGCCAGATTTCATATGGTTAAGAGCATTCTGAACCTCCATCTTCAAAATTGCTGGTCCTTCATTATTATTTTGAACATTATACTGTTCGTCTCTGTTATCGTCATACAGGTTTTTCACGAAATCTGACCATTCATGTAATATCTGATCTTTTTCTATTATGACTCTTCCATCTTTTGTCTTTAGGCAGCCTGCTGATGTACGTGTTCTTTGATTAGTAAGCTCCTGAATTCTTTTGTGCATTAGTTTCGCAAAAGTTACTGTTGTGTTGTTTTTCAATTTCTCTGCAATGTTTCTCAAGCCATGTTTCTTTTGCTTTCTTACATAAGGTTCTCACTTTTCTGTGAATTTCTTCATATTTGGCAGGATTATTTTTGTTCTGTCTTCTTGTTTCCATTAGTTGTAAAATTTCTTCAGTCATCCATGTCTTACGGCCCACTTTCTTTACTTTTGGAATAGTTTTTTTCTGCTGCACAACTGATTGAATTCTTCATCATTTCCCACTGATCATCTACATCTTGAAATAGGATCTCTAGATCAGACAATATATCAAATTTGTTCTTTACTTCTATGTTAAAATTATCTTGTATTTCTTTGTCAGTTTTCAATTTGCACAAGTCATATTTAGGGTTTCCTGCTGTATACTTGACTTTCTTTAACTTTACCCTCAATGTGCCTGTAATTAATCTGTGATCACTGTAACAGTCTGCATTTGGAACTGTTTTTACGACTGTTAACGCATTTCGAAACCTTTTGCTAATCAGGATGTAATCTATCTGGTTTTTAATCCTGCTGTCTGGACTCCTCCATGTCCATAATCTTCTAGGATGCTGTTTAAACCAGGTGTTTCCTACAACCATTTCTTGTTCTTTTGCCCATTCTACAAGTCTGTATCCTCTTTCATTTCTCTCTCCCAAACCATGGTTGCCTACACTGCATCCATCGCCTTGCTGTCCTATTTTTGCGTTGAAATCACCCATTATGATATTTATTTCTGATTTTTTGCAGTTCTTCAAAGCAGACTCCATGTCATTATAAAATTCCTCTATGCTTTCTTCACTGCATTCAGTTGTTGGGGCATATACTTGAATGACATTTATTTTAACAGGTCTTCCATTTAATTTTACTAATAGAACTCTGACACAGCCCGATATCCTTTGACAGAATTTGATGTTTGCTTATCTAATATAATGGCTACACCTCTTTGATGTTCTTCTCCCCCAGAGTAAATAATCTTACAATCCTCTCCTGTCCTTATCCCTGCTCCTTTCCATCTCATTTCCGATATTCCTAATATGTTAATCTTCTCTCTCTCCATTTCTTTTTTGATGTTTTCTAATTTTCCATCTGCACTCATTGTTATAACATACCAAGTTCCTACTTTCAATGATATTAATCTGTTGCAGGTGGTGATAGGGAAAGCAAAACTGACAGTGACAATTCATCATCAAATGATTGCACATGTCAAATTATGCTTGCTCTAATGGGCCACAATTGTGCCCCTAAGTTTGCTTTGCCTATCACAAATACGCTGAGCAGCATTTAAATAATTACAACTAAATAGAAAATAGTGAATAAATTGGTTCTTGTCTAATCAATACAAATCTGCCCAGTGTTTTCCTGACTTTTTCAATTTTGTGTGAAAATTATGTGTTTCAAAATATGCTATAAATATATACTGATAGTACTGAGTAGCTGTTTGTCATGTTGTTATTAGTGGTTATTTGAGGATTAGGCTCGTCTAGATATGGCAGTTCACTTCATCCTGGCACACTCGTTCACCGACTGACTGATACTCAACACATACTTGACAAACACTCGGAGGCAACTCGTAACAATATTTATTCATAATATTGACATGTCATACTTCAGCAGCCGACCTTGCAGTTATCACACTTCATGTGCTCATACAAGTAGGTCCACTACTGACTGTCTGACTTTTAATTATTGAATCTCAATATCTTGTATGATTAAACTGTTTACTCTGGTGCTGTCTTTAATATACTTCATGAGTCAAGGTGACGTCACAGATGAGTTAACTTGTTAAAAACTTGTCAACTGATAACTTACAATTCAGCTCTATTGTTGAGTTAGTAAACCATTTCCATCTTATTGCAGTTACTTGTTGCAGATTTTATAAATGATTGGTGTATTGTTTTTCATCTGGATTTCTTGATATTATAAGTTGACTTCGTCAGTATATCGTAAATGGAGATTCAGGAGAAGGTGTGTCCTGTATGCTGTCCGCACACCTAATGAATTCTCTCTCTACTCAGGTCACTAATTCCTGTCATTATTTCATAAACCTGTGAGTTGTTTTCGTCCCACGGATCCATGTGTATGTTCAGTCGAAGGTTGCTTAACTCATTATATGCCTGTCTTGCCGGTTGTTGTACCTGATTACAGTTTGCATGGGTTCCATCTACTTTAACCCCTGTTTCAGTTTATGACACTGTTCCTGTGATATTTGTGAAGAAAAGTGGTGAATTTATTATTATTCATTGAATTGAATTGAATTATTTTTTTTTCCCGCGTTTCCATCCTGTTTCAGGATATTGCGGTCAACACCAGCATCTTTCAGCTGTTTGTTGATTCCTAGGCTAGATTACACTCATCAGCACGCCACGACTTTCTGAGCGACCGGCTCCATACTCTAACAAGTCACTGGTGCGAGAATTTAATTTAATTATCTTCACAAAATGAAGGAAATGTACTTTGATAAGTGAAAATTTTGAATTTTGGTCTCCCTTTTTTCCCCAGTACGTGTTAAATCATTTCACATTATTTGAATGATTTTGTGAAATATAGTTACAATATTAACACATTAGCTTTCCCTATTCAACCAATTTAATTAGATATATAATACAACCAGTCTGCAACCATATTAACTAACATATTTTAGGTATAACTTTGACACTTCCCATTTTCCATCCATCATTTTTTTGTCAGGTCCAAACATACTTTTTGTTTGGCACTGAATCTGTTATATTCAAGACCAAATAATTTACGACCTCATTCATCAAGGTCTCACAAGAGGTCATGTATTCATTAATACATTGGAAAAATGTAACTACAAGTCAACATTCACTCCACTGTCTATCAGCACCTCCGGATCTTGTGCTTAATGCGAGTCTTCGTTTTCATAACCGAGTCCACGACACAGTTCTTGCCCTTAATCTCGACCAATTTCAGTGCCCTTTTTTAAGCAGATGATTAGCACTGATATGGCTGCTATACACGTAATTACTGATTAGCACCTACATGTATATTACTATCTAATGGCACGAGAGGGCTTCACACGAAAACCTTAATATTTTTGTTGTTGTTGTTGTTGGTGGTGATTGATTCGTGGGTGGGTGGGAGGAGGAGGAGGAGGAGAGAGAGAGAGAGTGAGAGAGAGAGAGAGAGAGAGAGAGAGAGAGAGAGAGAGAGAGAGAGAGAGAGAGAGAGAGAGAGAGAGAGAGAGAGAGAGAGAGAGAAGAACAAATGTATCATTTTTCGATGTAGTCACCACTGCTTTCAATGCAAGTCCTCCAGCTCCAATAAAGTGCTTGGATACCTGGAGAAAAATTGATTCTGGGGTCACTACTCGGTGTGCTTGACCCGGTCATAAACAGTCTGTTACAAAAGTCATGCCGCTTTAAAACTTCCTACTCCACTCATACACTTGTTGGACTGACAGGCATGCACCACCATACCGGACCTTCATTCACTGATGAATTTCTATATAATTCACTCCTTCACTGATACAAAATGGATAACAGAACACTGCTCATCTTTAAACTGTCCTTATGATGTCACCATGTTTATCTACACTATTGATGTCATGTGCTTAACACTCTTGACATCTTAACAACAATATTGACAGGTTACAAGACAATAGCATGGTTATTGTAATTTATATCAAACTTTCTGTGAAGCCCTCTCGTATCTAATCTAGACTGATAATATAGATAATTAAAGTATTCTCCATACTGGTAGAATACTTTAATGCTTGTTCTTCAGCATGCAACTTGATATACACATGTAAATATTATATCTCAGGACAGCATGCACGTGCATGTATGTCTAGGAAGTAGGCATTTGGTATCCTTTGTTATGAAGAAAAGTCACAAGAGACAGCAATTATGATCTAAACTTTTGCAGGAAAAGAAACAAAGTGATAATGACAAATGACAAGACAATAGTGACTCAAATACTTATACTGAAGACTATAAATCTCTAGAGAAGCAGCATACCTTTCTATTGTAGCGGTTAGCCTGGTCACTGCTCCGTTTAAGTTCTCAATCTCCATATCTTTCTCCTTTATCTTGTTCTTCATTTTCTCCATTGTCCTTTGCCATTTCTTGCTTTCCTCCCATCTTATTGAATCAACAGTCTTGATCAGAAAGAAGCAATACAGTTATTACACTGACAAAGTTTTACTTTAGCACAAAAAACTTTTACATCAAAAATACACTTTACTTTGCACTTGAGTAATCATAGTCCTCAACATCTCTCTCTCCCTCTTTCTCTCCTCTCTCTCTCTCAGTCTCTCTCCTTGCCTGTCTTATAAAATGGTAATATGCATTGTTTATGTTCACAAATTTCATTTCACAATGTTATTTACCTGTGTGAATGTAACATCCACAATAGATAATTACTGTACGAAAGATGAGAGATTGGAAGGGTCTAATGTAAGACGGGTCTGTGTGCCCAGTTTGTGACCCTTTGAAAATAAAGTGTGTTCGTTCATTTTCTCTCACTGTCTCACACATTCCCTCTCCCTCTCTATCTTTAAATCACTCTCTCTCTGTCTCTCTCTCAATCACACACTCTTTCTCTCACACTATCTCTCTCTTTCTCTCTCGCTCTCTTTGTGGGAAAGAAATATATACCTTGTCATTAAACATACATATTACATACACAAGTACCTTCATTAACATGAATACAGAAGCAGAAAAATAAGGAACACTCATGTATAAGCACATACATGCAGTTGATAGCACTAATTTCAACAGGAATATAAACAACGTTATAACCAGAACAACAAAAAACAAAAAAAGTATTAGATAAATATTACCAATCACAATGTATCCCATAATGAACTCTTAAATATATCGCCTGCAAAAAGTTGCCTTAAATTTTTTTTTAAATGAATGGCGAAAGTCAAAAATATAAAAACAAAAAAAAAGAAGCTAATATTCTAAACTTATGAATATTAATAATGTCACGTAATCTTCACCAATAAAGACACAACTTATTCCCACCTTTAATCTCTCTTCTTTTTGTTCGTATGGTTTTTCAGCTGTTTGCTGCCTGGTCAGCTGCTCTTCCAGTGCCCGACATTTGCGCCGCATGTCATCAAGCTCTTGTTGTTTTTCAAATTCTCCTAATTTCTATTCGAAACAGCAAAACAAGATTCATTCTAAATATGATCAAACTAAAATAATTTGTGACATGAATTTTATGAATAATGAACAAACAGTTGTGAAAGACATCAAAAAGTGTGTAAAACAAAGTGATTGTTTGGTAAGTGTGGTTTGAATAGAGTTTGAAAAGTGGTGATTAAAATACAACTATGATACAAATTTAACTGATCCAACGCCAAAGGATACTATATCACCAAATGTAGCTTCCAATTTGGACAGAAGGATGATATATTGCTATACGTCACTGAGTTATTTGTTTGATTTCACGGTATCCGCAATGTTCAGTGAATGGAAGTTTACACGATAATACTTGTTCATTTGATTATGCATTATGCTTGGTCCAAACCTACTTTTTTGTATGGCACTGAATCTGTTAAAAGTTCATTTAAAAATTGATTTCGCTGGCTATGATACAAAATTCACTGTTATTATTTAACAGTTTATGTAAAAACTGATTTGGCTTTCCCATATATCAATTGATCACTTGCAATTGCTTCTTCCCAAACATATTTTGTATGTGTGCATTGTTTGTTCATTGTGAACTAAAGTGTACAACACTACTTCTAGTATCACTGGACTCATTTTTGTGTGTAGGTTAGCTTTCCGTATTACCAGTGTCCCTCGCCATCATTTGAACTCACTCTGACTTCAGAGGTACTTGTAATTTACATCCCCAAGTCAAGGACAAGAAGTCAACATTTTAGTCCAACTGACTGGTGTAAGGGGTTGAACCTGCTACCTTGGCACCAGTACACCAGATGTTTAAGAACAAGCGCTCCTACCCATTCAGCCATGTTGACCTCCAAAACATATATGTAAAATAGATATTTACCTGTGTGCGTGCAGCAGTGACACGCTCCAGCCTTTTCTCCAACTCATCAACCTCTGACTCTAACCTACTTTTGGTTGCTTTCAGTTTGTTCACAACTCTTTCTTTCTTATCTGGAAGAAAACAATGAAACAACAGAAGGAAAGAAATTAAGTACACAAGTTAAATACTGTAAATATCCAACAGCTGTGACAGGCTGGCTAAAACTGGTGTTGGTAACCGATTTGGTGTCAAACCAATCGGTGAACTAGGGTATACCCACCCAGCATGTGAAGACAGGATTTGGCAGACTGCGCAGAAGAAATCATTGATGATTCAACAGGCAAGACGGCGTTTACCTGCAAAGCGTTGTGGAATGTAATGAGCACGGCAAGGCTCGTAGAGCGCCCTGGTCACCCATTGCACCTGTATTCGTCTCCAGTCGCCTTGACTTCTCTTACCACTGAACTCAGGTGAGAGAGTGAGATCGACGAATTGCGCAACTCTTCCTCACTTTAATCCACTACATCACGCAAGTCATTCTTCATCCAGATTTCGAGCCAAAATAGGTCTTATCAGCCATCTTAGAACTCATGGCTCCATACTTTCAACCCCACTGGATGAAATGAATGGTCATCATCATTCTTGATGGACAAATACATAACACATTAAATATGAACAAACTATAACTATTTTCTAATTATAAAATTTCTGTTATTCATAAATACATTCTCTAGCAACAACTCATGACTGCAGCACTGCATCGTTTATTGACTTTGTTGCTCCTCTTCTACCCTAGGGTGTATAAGTCATACACAAAGTTCATCAGACAGCTCTGCTTACAGGTTTCTGTACGGCTTATTCTAATCAAATCTAGAACAGACATCACAGCACTCAGGACATTCCCATATGTGCTCCATCCTCATCTGCAACAGCCAGCGGAGAGTTCTAATACTAATGGTACCAGTAGCAATCTGATTATATATCCATCTGGCCTTTTGCAGAATGTTCTGAGTGTCAGCCAGATCCTCAAGTCACTCCTAGGCCGGTATACGTGTATAAGTGCCACACCAGTTATTACTATTACTGAGTCGTGTAGTATTGATTTTTCATTTTCCACAAGCCTTTATAATGCATATCTTTTATATTGTTGCTGTTTTCAGTTAGCCTTGAATGATGAGTGAATGGTATAATGTATGAAAGAGAGTGATAAAAGGGCAGAATGTTAGATGGGCCTGCGTGCCCAATTCTTAACCCTTTCAAAATAAAGTTTTGTTGTTGTTGTTGTTGTTGTTGCAGCATCATTCATTCTCTCCAGGCCGTGATGATCTATCTGTTTTTCTGCAATATACACATGATCCTTAAGGGGCCCGACTACCTTATCATGCACCAATACACTACTGAGCGATGCAGACCCAGCCAACCTGTTCACCAACTTGTTTCCCCCACACCAGCATGTCCTGGAAAAAATCCATAGCTAGCAGAGGGAAGGAAGCAACCTACTACTTTCATATATATATCGTAAGTCATCGCTTTTGGCCACATTATGAGAAGACAAAAACTGGAACATATTGTGACAACTGGAAAGATTTGTGGAAAGAGAGATAGAAGAAGACACAGTGAGAAGATTCTTGAGAGTCTTGTGTCATGGCATGGAAGGGAGTCAACACACGAATTGCAAATATACTGTACTGGCACCATGCCATCTTGACAGAGGATAGTTTGTTACATTATGCTTTAAAAAAAACAGGTATAATTTTTCCATAGCACAAAGCCTGGGCTGAATTGTAGAGAACATGTGTTGCCCATGCAGCATGATCACTCTCTTGGCCTGACTAGTTTACTCCAGAGGAAAGGTAACACCAATACATTTGAAACAAGACCTGCAGTGGACGCTGCAGTATCAGCAAAGCAACGCTCAAATTATCCACCTGTCAGAGCTTCAATCATAGACCAGTTGCCCACCAAAGCTTAGGGCCTTGTCTACCCTGCCGTGAAATTGAGCCATTAGGTTGCATTTCCTCACACCAGGATAAGCCTTGTACTCTCCCAATAGTGCTCCTCCACTCGAAGCCATTAGCACAATGTAGGGTGTCAGGTTTGGTAAGCGCCACCCAACATTCAGTGCTAACAGAAAGCAGGTGGTACAGTCTACTGTTATACGGAAATCAATCATATCTGACTAAGATCTGACAAACATATATACACCATTTCAGCCCCTGCTGACAGCTTGGTGATCAAACCTAGACAAAAGACATGCTCTCCTGAGAGGACTGACTTACTTAATTCTTCTTTCACATCTTCCAACTCTGCTTGAAGTGTGCTTTCACTTTCTTTTCTTTTCTTCAATTCATTCCTTAATTTCTCAACCAGGTTCTGTTGCTCTTCAAGCTGCTCCTGTGGATGACCAACATTTATTATATTATTAAGGCCCTTAAGTGGATTGAATCGCTGCAGAGGTGTGTGGTTCACAGAGCCAGCTTCATCTTCATTCAAGGACATGCAGGAGTTGAGGGAAATGAAAAAGCTGATAAACTTAACGGCTCTGCATCCTCTGCAGATGGCTAGCCCATGATGTTATTAAAGACCTTGGAGAGGTGTCAACATCACATAGCTATCTAGAAAGAGAGACGTGGAAGTAAGAATTGGCATGACTAGATACAAGAGGGATATCGGGAGAATATGGAGGTCTCGTCAACCAACACAGAACTGGCAGTATGGACGCTGATGCATATGTTGGGGGTGGGGGGCAGGAGGATCTGAGTACCTGTGAACAAGTCCAGAGTGCAAGGACAACACCCCAACAGATAACTAACTAACTAACTAACTAACTAACTAACTAACTACCTAACTAACTAACTACCTACCTACTTAACTAACTAACTAACTACCTAACTAGCTAACTAACTAACTAACTAACTAGCTAACTAACTATCTAACTAACCAGCTAGCTAACAAACAAACAAACAAACGAACAAACAAACAAACTAACCAACCAAAATGTATATTAAGTGAAAAAAACAAGTCTGTTTTAAAATAATGTAACCAAGTTAATTAAATTCTATTAAAGATGCAAAAAATATGCACAGATAAATCAGTGAGATCAGGGGAAGAAACAAATGAGAGTAAACACAGGATGTTTGAAATCAAAAACAGGAAAAATGTTGGAAGATGGTACCATAATAAAGAGATGAAATGAGTTTATAAGAGAGTTGTATGACGAGAAAGAGCAGAATTAGAGTTGTATGATGGAGAAAGAGTAGAATGAACAGAAGAAAGTAATTTTTTTTTATTCTAAAAGAGCATTGACGCTATCAACATGTAAAGAAAAGAAAAACAGTCGGGCCAGAAGGTATCACCATAAAAGAATTAGATGTACTGGGAAAATTTAGAGTTGAAGTATTAACTAGAATGTTGAATGATAACAGTGGATATTTAACGAGTGATATGCTGAAATCTGTATATACAAATTTACAAGAAAGATTTTCATAAATTAACCTCATAATCTATGTAACGAAGTTTCTACTCAGAATTTTGAGAAGAACAAGAAATATAATAAAAATAGAAATGTGTGAAGAACAGTGTGGATTTGTTGAAGGAAAAGGTACAATTAATGCAATATACAATTTGCAAATACTAATATAGATATCAATACAGATACAAATAGATATACTTGTGCTCTATAGATTATACCAAGATATTTGATAAAGTAAAGCATTATGAAATTATAAAAATATTGGAAGATATAAATATTGATGGGAAAGGTCTCAGAATAATAAAGAATATTTACTGGAAAGAAGGTGCAGGAATTAAAATGGGAAATAGAGGGGGCAACTATGAACAGACAAAACAAGGAATTAGACACGGATGTGTCTTGTTGCCAGATTTCTTCTCTCTACAGTGAAGTAATACTAAGACAGATCAAAGAGAGGCCGGGAATACAAGTTGGAGGTTATAATATAAACAATTTATGATATGCAGATGACACAGTACTGATGACGGTAAACACAAAAGATTTACAACAAACTATTGGACATTATGGTAACAGAATTTTAAAAAGGACGTTCCCTGAATATCAAGAAAACAGAAACAATGTTTATATGAAAGCAGCAGATGATGCCAAAATGTGAAACAACAATAGAATGGAAAATGCATAACCAAGTGGATAAATTTAAATACTTAGGGGCTATTCCAGCAGATGGAAGACGCATAACAGAGATTAAAAGCAGAATAGGTCGGGCAAAATTTGATTTCAGAAAATAAAAAGTATCTTATGTAAAACATCACTATCACTGAATGCAAGAAAGAGAGTGCTGAAATTGTATATAGAACCTATCTTGCTGTATGGCAGTAAATCATGGAACGTGAATGAACAAACTGGGAGAGTACAGCAGCAATGGAGATGTGGTTCTGGAGACATATAGCTACACCTTGTATTGCCAGAGTAACTAATAACAATGTTTGCCTAGAAGAGGCTAATGAAACTAGAACATTATGTACAATTACAATAAAAGGACAAACAGCATTCTTTGGTCATGTGATGAGAAGAGAGGCATTAGAGAAAACTGTGACAACTGGAAAGATAAGTGGCAAAAAAGGTAGAGGCAGACCAAGAGAAATGATGCTGGATGGACTGAGACAGTGGCATGGAGGTGATCAAGAACACCAAAGACTGAGATGCATGGAGAGACATGAACATCTTCACAAGCTGAGCACTGATGATGATGATGAACCAAGTGTAACAATGTAACAGTGTTCAAACCATTTAATACCATTTTAAATTATTCATACTATCTTAGACTTCTGTGCGAATAATGGAGACTGTTTTACACGGAGGCACAGCCTGTTTTATCTCTCGTCCATGATTAAAACGTCCCTTTTATTGTATAAAATGTCAAGAAATTATCAGTCAGTTTCATCATATGACCTTTAACTCCACACTGTCTCGGTATTGTCTCAGACCACCTCTGTAGTCTGTATCAAAAGTTTACATATAACCATGTGATACACAAGATCTAAAAGAAAAGAATGCTTTGGAATTGAGTGACATCATCAAGGTTAAAAAGAAAAAGAAAGCTTGTGGAAAAGAGCCTTACTCTTTCAGGAAGCTGAAGAATAATATGAAAATTTCATCTCCACCACTTACTGCCTTCTTTAGTTAATTTACTAGTATGAATAAATTTCAATAAAGACACCATAAACTATATATTGCACAATTTCTTGTCTGGCATATTTCGCTGCATCGCATCAGGTGTATACTGCAGAGTTATATATATTATGAAGTGAATAAATGAATAAGACTGGCAGAAATACTAAATATGTATTCAGTGAGTTTCTGTTCGAATGTGGAGTATGTTATCCCCATGGAGGCCTAAGATTTAACAGGAAGTCCTTTTGTTTGCATAGCAATGGCTGGAATCGTCTAATAGGTAATGCTTTGATATATTTGACCAATCAATTATTGTTTGTCAAATACAGTAACCAATTTGGTTACCAAAGGAAGAAATTGTCTTTTAAGTTTATTATTGAAACTAAAGGCAGCTGCCCACATAGAACAAAGACTGTGGATTCTTCTACATTATCTTCTGGTCTTGTCTGATACTGAGTAAGGATTGGGTACACTCAGTCAACAATGCAATGTGAAAGATTGGGATGTATCCAAAATGAATGGATGCAAACAGCGCAGGCTAAGGAAGTGGAGGAAGAAGTGGGGGGAGGAGAAGGAAGTGGGGAAAGGAGAAGGAAGTGGGGAAAGGAGAAGGAAGTGGGGAAAGGAGAAGGAAGTGGGGTAAGGAGAAGGAAGTGTGGAAAGGAGAAGGAAGTGGGGAAAGGAGAAGGAAGTGTGGGTGAAGGAGAAGGAAGTGTGGAAAGGAGAAGGAAGTGTGGAAAGGAGAATAAAGTGGGGAAAGGAGAAGGAAGTTGGGAAAGGAGAAGGAAGTGGGAAAAGGAGAAGGAAGTGTGGGGGAAGAAGCAAGTGGGGAAAGGAGAAAGAAGTGGGGAAAGGAGAAGGAAGTGGGGAAAGGAGAAGGAAGTGGGGAAAGGAGAAGGAAGTGGGGAAAGGAGAATTAAGTGGGAAAATCAAATCAAATCAACTTTATTAGGGTCACAAATTGGGCGCGCAGGCCCGTCTTACATTCGGCCCTTCCAATCACTCGTCTTTCATTCATCAAGAGCATTATACATTTACATAGGAAGAAAAATAAACATTGTGAAATGAATGTTGTAAACATAAACAAGGCTTATTACCATGTTATGAGGCCCATCTCCCACTTATCCATACATCACCCCACCCACACCCCCACCTACCCACACACCAGGGACACATACATACCCCACCAACCGACCCATCCCCCTCGCGCACATCCCCCACCCACACACACTACCCTCATCTGATTCCCCAACCAAAACACACTCACCACCCACAAACATTCCCCCACTAACCCACACCCATCCACATCCTAACCAACACATCCTCTCCCCACCCACACCTCAAACCACCCATCCCCCAGCCACATCTCCATCGACCACATATTCCCCACCCACGCACACAATCCCCCACCAACCCACACATCGCACATCCACTCACACATCCCCAAACCATACATACACATCCCCACCAACTGACATGTCCCTAAACCCCCCTCCCCCCCCCCCCCCCCACACATCTCCCTGGAAAAGGAAAATGAAGAGTGGGTGAAGGAGAAGGGAGTGTGGAAAGGAGAAGGAAGTGGGGGGGGGGAAGAAGGAAGTGGGGGGGGGGAGAAGGAAGTGTGGGTGAAGGAGAAGGAAGTGTAGGGGAAGAAGACGGAAGTGTGGAAAGAAGAAGGAAGTGGGAAAAGGAGAAGGAAGTGGGGGGAAGGAGAAGGTGAAGACATAACTGAATATAGAATACTCACAGATATGTGTTTGGTATGTTCGTTAATAATGCTCTGAACATTTTTCTCCTGGTGGAACTCTTCAGCATGCAGTTGTATATTTTCATGCGCTTGTGTAACCATGTCTGCCCTGACATCACTCAGTGCCTTGCTTATTGTCTGCGGAATGTCAAAGATGATCTTAACAGATTCTGTGCATCACAAAAGGTAGGTTTAGACCAAACAACAATGAAAGACAGAAAATGGGAAGTAGGAGCGTGTCACAGTTATGACTTAGAAGTTGATAATATTGGTAGCAGACATACTGTACTGTAATGCAGTGACAACATTTCAGCGATAAACCCATGACAAATATGGAAAGTCGCATAAGCTAATTAATCATCCTATGCCTGAAGTATGCCTGTCTTCACCTTTCTCATCATACTTTGTAAGTCAATTACATCACAACATGTGTGTGCTATTTGTCCTCCGGCCAGCAGAACACTGCCATGACTGCGTCCACCTCCATTTTCAGACTAATATGGTATCATATGTCAGGCTCTCCTGCACCAAACACCGTCAACCGACCTTCGGCACATCTCTTAGCACAGAGCCATCTGAAGAAATAAATAAACATAAAAACATCCACACACACGCTTCATTCTGAGAACTCTTCCAAACATCCTGCTCACATAATAGGAAAATGAGAACAAATAAAATAACTCAAAAAATTAATTTCAAAAGTCACTGAGATTTTCATTACCTGATATTGTTTTTCCTTTAAAGCCAACTGATTCTTCAGCCTCTCAACAACATTTTTCATATTCGCAGAAGGACCTCTTTGGCTAGAATCCTTGACAGCATCAATTTCTTCTCGTAACAATCGCACCTCTTTCCTTAGGTCACTATTCTCTTTTTTTACTGTATCAATTTCATTATCCTTTTTCCCAACATGTTCACTTTGTTCATCAAGAAACCTAGAATTTGTTAATGACAGAAGAAAAAAACACATTTAATAATGAAATATTGCTTAACAAATATTATTCCATAAATTTGTTCTAAACCTTCAGCCACCGGCTGACAAAATCCTTGACAGCGTCAATTTCTTCTTGTAACAATCGCACCTCTTTCTTTAGGTCACTATTCTTATTATTATACTGTATCAATTTCATTATCCGTTTTTCCCACCATGTTCACTTTGTTTATCAAGAAACCTAGAACATGTTAATGACAGAAGAAAATAACAAATTCAATAATAAAATATTGCTTAACAAATATTGCTGTGTGATTTATTGCCTGGCATATTTCACTGCATCTTGTCAGGCGCATACTGCAGAGTGATATATAATAGAAATTGAATACTGCAGTATGCACCTGATGAGATACAGCAAAATATGCCAGCCAATAAATCATGCAACATATTGTTTGTGGCTTCTGTGTTTAAATATACTAAGGGAATTCATTGTTTTGAAATGTGATTGCATAAATTTGCTCAAAACCTTCATCAAACAGGCTTTCCATTCTCATAATATAATACCAGCAACTACTGTCTTGAATTACCAATGAAGTACAATGCTTATCTATCACTGTTTAACAGTTTGGGACTAATTGTTCACCCAGCCATAACAAGAAGTTGACATTTAACATTTTCCACTGAAACGAGGACTAAGGATAAGAACAGTTTAAGTCAGAAGTAAAGTCAGTAAGGACCCTTTCCAGGTGTACTGGGTAGATGATGCTAGGCCCATATTTCTGTGGAACACTTGGTAATTGAAGGCTGATGTGGTCAATATCAGCTAGACCACCTTTACTTCCCAGGGCATTACCTGGTACCCATTTTAAGCTGGCATGAACCAGAAGCCAAGGTCAATATGAAAATATTCTCTGCCTAACAGAGATCTGAACACACAGCCACTGGGCTAGCAGGCAGGCAAGCGAGCTAGCCACTGCTCTTGACCACAGCTCTATTAATTAATAAAGATAATAGTAAATAACTATACAAATCTGTCCACAATTTCACATACTCTTCACCCACTCACTGGCACCTGGCCGTCTTGACAGATGATTGTTACGTTGTGTTTAAACAAAGACATAATAACCTCTCCATAGCACCAAGCTGGGCTGAATTGTAGAGACCATGTGTTGCCCATGCAGCATGATCCCTCTCTCGGCCTGCCTAGTTTACTCCAGAGGAAAAGTATCACCAATATGTTAGGAACAAGACAAGCTGCAGAAGCTGCTGGTACAGCAAAGCAATACTGTAACTGTCCGTCTGTCGAAGCTTCGATGCTAGAATAGTTCACATGATTTACAGCTAGCTATGTTTTCTGTAACTGAATGCACTACGTACGGATGTTATGATATAAACAAGATGCTTGAGGTGTATGGCAGATGCCACAGGAAAGATGAATGTTCTCATAAATGTTACAGGAAAGATGAATGTTCTCATAAATGTTACAGGAAAGATGAATGTTCTCATAAATGTTACATTCTCTCGTTTGCTGGTGTCGCGACGCAGGTTCTTAATACTGCTTGACTTTTCTCCATTAACAATGAGATTCAAGAGATTAACAATGAGAATTGTCAAATGTTATGTATATTCAATACATATAGTGCAGAAACCTGGACAATAAACAAGCAATTAGAAAGTCAAATAGAGGCCCTGGAGATGTGGACATACAGAAGAATATGTTGAATTTCATGGAAATAAACAATCAAATACTGAGATTCTAGAAAAACTAGGAATGAAAAGAGAACTGATGAAAGAAATAAAATAAAGAGGCAAGTGAAAGATTTTGGCCACGTTACAAGACATAACACTCTTATGGAAACCATCATGGAAGGTAAGGTTCAAGGCAAGCCAGCAAGAGGTAGACAATGATACAAGTGGGAAGATAACATCAAGAGATGGGCGAACAGCAGTCTGACAGAATCTACAATCAAAGTGAGAGATAGGCAGTGTTGGGGATCCAATGCCCACTTCTCTGATTGTCCACTGTCAGAGCCATCCATGATTTTCTTTCATCGGCCTGTGGCATTTAACTAACTGTTCCAAGAGCTTAATGAAGGGGTGTTCCATATCTGCAACCACTCGGAGATAAGCTTGGATGTATTGTATACACACAAATGGCATGACCACTATGAATCCCAGTATGACTCGCATAGATTAAATTCTGTATGTGCTCTAGAACATGCAGATTAAGACAGAAATATTACAATATAAAGGTAGATAATCCCATAGCAAATACTGCAGCTGGGGTGTCAGGCCTTCACATATTCTAGGTTACAGAATAATGAGGCGGGCTGTCAGCTTTCTTCCCAGAAAATTAACCAGAAACTAGTTTTGTGAGTCTGGGTCGACTCCAAGAGCCAGTTGGAAAAAATAAGCATTTGATAATAATGAAGATATAATGTAAAGGCCTATATCTGTGTATCAAATGAGTATTATTTGTTTCACACCTGTTTTGTTCAGACTTGAGGTTATTGTTTGAAATCTGCAAACTAGCTTTTAGCCCAACATTCTCTGCTTCTTTCTGCTTCACCTTATCATGCAGAGCTGCAATAGTGTTTTCTTGTTCCGCTACTATGTCTTCTAACTCATTCAGTCTTGTCAGCTGGGAAATATAAATAATAAACGTTATGAACATCATTACCCGAATTCAAATTAAAATTCTTAGGAGCAAAAATCTTACCAGAAGCAACGTACTTAAATAAGAGTATGCAGTCAATCAATCAGGTGCCGTCTCCACAATGAAGGTTGGCTGCAATGTATCTCCAACAATGTCTGTCTCTCACCTTGATTGTACATTTTGTCAGACTACTAGGGCATGAGGGTGCATGTGGCAGGAAAATTGACAAAGGATTAAGAGATTCAGTTGGACTGAGTGGCACCTTGCCGTCTTGACAGACGAAAGTATGTGGACTGGAATTTGGCCAAAATTCCATCGCACAATGCCTGGGCATCGCTTCAGAGAACATGTGTTGTCCACGCAGCATGGTACCTCTCTCGGCCTTGCCTTGTTTACTCCAGAGGAAAGGATAACCGGTACGTCTTGAACAAGGTAGCCTGCAGATGCTGACGGCTCAGCATCAAACCTCAGAGAGCAGGAGGTGAATCTCACCTCCAAGAGCAGGAGGTGAGTGGTGGCCAGACCCTCACATCCGTGGGACTTGACTTAGAGGTGTTCAGCCATATCCCGTAACTGAGGGAATCAAATCAACATGTACACCTGTCAGTCGTAAGTGTCCGGACCAATGTAAGCGTGTACTATCATCAAACTCCCCCGCCTGACTCTGTGCAGATCCCACGACCAATGAGAATCGGCCCACTAAACAACAATGAAAGACGAAAAATAGGAAGTAGGGATGTGTCACAGTTATGACTTAAAAGTTAATATATTAGCAGACATGTTGTATTATAATGCAATGACAATATTTTGGCGATATATCAACCCTTGGCAGATACATGAAATCGCTTAAGATAATTAATCATCCCATGCACTTAAGAAACTTTTCAGCAGGCAGCGATGAGAACAATTTGCAAAGGATGTGCTGATGATGATGTTGATGATTACAATGATGTTAATGATGATGCTGTTGATGACAATGATGATGATGATGATGATGATGACAATGTTGTTAATGATGATGATGACAATGTTGTTAATGATGATGATGACAATGATGTTGATGATGATGACAATGATGATGCTGTTGATGATGATGACAATGATGTAGATGACAATGATGATGATACTGATGATGATAACAATGATGTTGATAATGATGATGATGATGATGACAATGATGTCGATGATGATGAAAATGATGTTGATGATGATTTTGACAATCATGTTGATGATGATGATGATTTTGACAATCATGTTGATGAAGATGATGACAATGCTGTTGATGATGACAATGATGTTAATAATGATGACAATGATGTAGATGATGATGATGAAGATGCTGTTGATGATGATGACAATGACAATGATTATGATGATGTTGATCATGATGACAGTGATAATGATAACAATGATGATGATGACAATGATGACAATGATGATGGCAATTATAATGATGATGATGGCAATGATAATGATGATGATGGCAATTATAATGATGATGATGACAATGGTAATGATGATGATGGTAATGATGATAATGTTGACAATGATGACGACAATGATGTTGATGATGACAATGATGTTGATGATGATAACAAAGATGTTGATGATGATGACAATGATGATGAGGAAGATGACATACAAACTAACTGAGGCTGAAATATGATTATTATATATTTGATATATTATATATATTACAATTTCAAAAATAAACGTAGCTGTGTCTCTATTTCTGACCCTTACCTGCTGTGCTGTAACTGTCTTTGCTGACACCTGTTTGCTGATTAGTTCCCGAGCAGCATCCTTGAACTTGTTAAAGGCCATGTCAGTATTGACATGTATCTTCTGCTGCATGGCTTGCAGCTCCTCCTCGTGCTGATGATTCATTTCAATCATGTCCTCTCGACCTTGCTGCAAAAGCTGCATGTACTTAGCAATGGTCTCATCTTTTTGGCTGATGCGTTGCTGTAAAAGAAATAATGAAATATAGAGAAATTTAGAGTTTACTGCTAGAGTAACTAACAACGACTGCCTGAAAGAGGCCAATGAAATTAGGAAATTATATTCAACAGTATGAATGAGACAGTTTTCTTTGGTTATGTGATGAGAAGAGAGGCATTGGAGAACATCGTAATAACGGGAAAGATTGAGGGAAAGAGAGGCCGAGGCAAGACCAAGAGAAATGCTGCTAGATGGACTTAGACGGTGGCATGGAGGACTATCATCAGCAGAGTTGATCCAGGACACCAAAGACAGAGATCTGTGGAGAGACATGAACGCCTACGCAAGCAGGCAAGGCACTTGATGATGGTGTTGATGATAGCGTTTAATATTTTCAATGCAAATGTGCATGAAAAAAATAATACCAATTAACAAACTAAAACAATTTAAAAAACAGTGTTTTGAACGCGGTATGCGGGATTACGAACTGCATCCGTAACCCCTTTGCCACAGAGTCGGCTTCCACTAACATTGGTTTAAAAAGGCAAACCCTGCATGACAGCAGGGGCAAGAGGTTAAGTATTATGCTTCTTAACGCAGATGGCTAAGTCTCACAGTTCTGAGGTATTTGATAGAGCATGCCCTCCCCCCCACTCTCAATGAATGGTGGTCTATGACCGTTTATTCTATACAATGACAGCTAGTGTCTATATCTAGTGGTTACTCCACCATCTTCCATCCTGTGGGCATGTCTGCTACGATGACAGACTCCTACCCTAACAAATAATCCACTAACCACTGTCAAATATAGACTCTAACCCAAAAACTGAGAATAAAGTATCATATTTTGTGAATGTTGGAGAACATCGTGAGTGGAAAGATCGAGGGGAAGAGAGGCAGAGTCCAACCAAGAGAAATGATGCTGGATGGACTGGCATGGAGGAAAATAAGCAGCAGAGCTGATTCACAACATCAAAGACCGAGATCTGTGGAGAGACATGAACACCTATGCCAGCTGGCATGGCACTTGATGATGATGATTTTGTGAATACCCAATGAGTTTAAGAATTGACACCATTCTGGACATACTCACATATGATCCGTCTACCTATTCAAAAGCCACCGAAGAGTTTCCCTGTTGACAGTTCCAGCAGCAACTTGATTAAATGTCTCTGCGGCTTTTCTTCTATGCTTTGAGTATCATCCAGACCCTCCACTTATTCTCTTCTCAGCCAGCATTTGCAGATATGGATACTCCGTCTGTTAAGCTCCACTCTTCACGTTATTGCACCATGAATCATTCACCTCATCTTCTAAGCAGCTCTCCACCAAGAGGGGCAGGAGAAGCTAATCTATTACTTTGTTGCCTCTCACACCTGCTTCCACCATGCATCATTCACCTCATCTTCTAAGTAGCTCTCCACCAAGAGGGGCAGCAGAAGCTAATCTATTAGTTTGTTGTCTCTCACACCTGCTTCCACCATGCATCATTCACCTCATCTTCTAAGCAGCTCTCCACCAAGAGGGGCAGCAGAAGCTAATCTATTAGTTTGTTGTCTCTCACACCTGGTTCCACCATGCATCATTCACCTCATCTTCTAAGCAGCTCTCCACCAAGAGGGGCAGCAGAAGCTAATCTATTAGTTTGTTGCCTCTCACACCTGGTTCCACCATGCATCATTCACCTCATCTTCTAAGCAGCTCTCCACCAAGAGGGGTAGCAGAAGCTAATCTATTAGTTTGTTGTCTCTCACACCTGCTTCCACCATGCATCATTCACCTCATCTTCTAAGCAGCTCTCCACCAAGAGGGGCAGCAGAAGCTAATCTATTAGTTTGTTGTCTCTCACACCTGGTTCCACCATGCATCATTCACCTCATCTTCTAAGCAGCTCTCCACCAAGAGGGGCAGCAGAAGCTAATCTATTAGTTTGTTGTCTCTCACACCTGCTTCCCCATGCATCATTCACCTCATCTTCTAAGCAGCTCTCCACCAAGAGGGGCAGCAGAAGCTAATCTATTAGCCTAGCAGTTCTCAACCGGTGGGGAATTCCCCTCCAGGGGGAATTTTAGGGTATCCAGGGGGGTGAGGGTAATTAAGATTATTTCAAGATCCCATTAATACAAGAAACGATTACTTGATATTGTTTTTCCCTCCATACTTTACAGTTCTGTACTTCTCGCTTTTCTGAAATTAGTTTTATAATGTAAGTGGATCTGCAAATCACGTTTCATGTAGACGTCTAGACTTGTTCTAGTATGTGTTATTAAATTTAGCTTGCATTTTTATGTATACTGTGTAGGGGCAGGGGGGTGGGGGGGAGGAGGAGGATTTATAGGAAGGAAATACAAAGGGGGAGGGGAATGACATTCTGAACATATGGTGAAGGGGTGCAAGGGCCAAAAAAAGGTTGAGAACCACTGTATTAGCCTGTTCATTGACTCTCACACCTGCAAGCCCTGGTGACAAAATCCATGATATGCTCACAATCTCCGTCTTGTTGAGTGATGCTAGTCACCTCACCAGTATTCACTTTCAGAAGCTTACTCTGTGAGTCCATTACAAACATATGTCGGTCTGAGTCTGTGCTGCCCTCCAACCATTAGGCTGCTATCACTGTCTCAACTTCCATTACCATGCTAGATCCTGTAGTAGCACATGCCAAACTGAGCAATGGGGACATTTTGAGGGAGGCTAAGTCACAAACAACTTATTACAAACATCAGAACGAGGCAGTCTTCATTTTTCGGCCACATTTTGAGAAGACAAAAACTGGAACATGTGATAACTGGAAAGATTTATATAAAGAGAATTAGAGGACGACAGCATGAGACAATTCTTGACAATCTTGTGTCATGGCATGGAAGAGAATCAACACATGAACAGAAACAAGCCACTGGAGATCGTAAGATGTACCAGATGGCAAGGCACTCGATGTGATGAATATTACAGTAATGTAAATTGTATGGGTGATAGTTTGATCACAACAGCTTCGGGCTGAGGAGTGCAATTGGGAGGGTACATTTCTGGCCATGGTGTAAATCAGTAAAAATTTCTGGATACAGTGTAAAATAATTATGCACTGAATCAGTTAACATTTCTGGCCACGGTGTAAATCAGATAACATTTTTGGCCACCTTGTAAAATAATTACACAGTGAATAAGTTAACATTTCTGACCAGTGTAAAATAATTATGCACAGAATCAGTTAAAATTTCTGGCCACGATGTAAAATAATTATGCACTTGAATAACGAAGACACAAACAATAGATTGCACGATTTATTGCCTGGCATATTTCGCTGCATCTCGTCAGGTACATACTGCAGAAATCACACAACTTACGTGAAATTAACTAGATAAATCCTTCAAGTTGAAATATACACAATTTCGCACAGTAATGTCACTTATCTACCACGGTAATTTTAAGCTGACTAACATGTCTTTCTGTTTACACAATTCTGGCTTGCGTTGATAGATCATAATTGCTTCTGCAAATTTTAACAAGCGAGTATTTTGTGTTCTAAACAACACGCGAAATGCAGTGTCTCTGGACACAACATGGCCACTGGCGACAATGTGCCTGCCGATTGAAGACGCCGGGAGCTTCCGGTGTGTCGGCTCCTCGCGGCTAGCATCTCCTGTGTGTTGTATCTTGTTGACCCATTGAGGTATGTGTTCTGACACCCGTTTGTTAAGCTGTCTCTCCGTTCGACCAATGTAAACGGCCTGGCATCTACATGTGAATTGGTAAATACAATTGTTTGTGGCGTACAGAGGAACAGGCTCTTTGACTGTTGGTGTAGGAATGGGTACGGTTTTACATCTAATGACTGGAGTTGCCGCACAGAATGTTCGACCTACTGCTGTAGTAAGCCGGTCTTGTAGACGTTGCATTACGTCATCCCCTCGAAAGGTTAGCTGGATGAATACCTTGAGTTTAGGGACTGTAGTTACGTCTGCTTTGGGTTTGGGCTGTTGGCAATGGCGCTTTATAAATCCTGTGGAGTACCCATTCAGGTTTAAGGCATTCTTCAGAGTTTCACCATGCTAGAAAGATATGCACCCAGGACACACTGACAGAGGAATTTGAAACTCTGAAGAATGTCTTAAACCTGAATGGGTACTCCACAGGATTTATAAAGCGCCATTGCCAACAGCCCAAACCCAAAGCAGACGTAACTACAGTCCCTAAACTCAAGGTATTCATCCAGCTAACCTTTCGAGGGGATGACGTAATGCAACGTCTACAAGACCGGCTTACTACAGCAGTAGGTCGAACATTCTGTGCGGCAACTCCAGTCATTAGATGTAAAACCGTACCCATTCCTACACCAACAGTCAAAGAGCCTGTTCCTTTGTACGCCACAAACAATTGTATTTACCAATTCACATGTAGATGCCAGGCCGTTTACATTGGTCGAATGGAGAGACAGCTTAACAAACGGGTGTCAGAACACATACCTCAATGGGTCAACAAGATACAACACACAGGAGTTGCTAGCCGCGAGGAGCCGACACACCGGAAGCTCCCGGCGCCTTCAATCGGCAGGCACATTGTCGCCAGTGGCCATGTTGTGTCCAGAGACACTGCATTTCGCGTGTTGTTTAGAACACAAAATACTCACTTGTTAAAATTTGCAGAAGCAATTATGATCTATCAACGCAAGCCAGAATTGTGTAAACAGAAAGACATGTTAGTCAGCTTAAAATTACCGTGGTAGATAAGTGACATTACTGTGCGAAATTGTGTATATTTCAACTTGAAGGATTTATCTAGTTAATTTCACGTAAGTTGTGTGATTTCTGCAGTATGTACCTGACGAGATGCAGCGAAATATGCCAGGCAATAAATCGTGCAATCTATTGTTTGTGTCTTCGTTATTCAAATTCACTACGGGAAAACATTGTTTTGAATTATGCACTTCATAAGTTAACATTTCTGATCACAGTGTAAAATAATTACGCACAGAATCAGTTAACATTTCTGGCCATGGTGTAAACCAGTTAACATTTCTGGCCACAGTGTAAAATAATTATGCACAGAATCAGTTAACATTTCTGACAATGGTGTAAATCAGTTAACATTTCTGACCAGTGTAAAATAATTGTGCACTGAATCAGTTAACATTTATGGCCACAATCTAAATTAGTTAACATTTCTGGCCACAGTGTAAAATAATTATGCAGTGAATAATTTAACATTTCTGACCAGTATAAAATAATTATGCACAGAATCAGTTAACATTTCTGACCACGGTGTAAATCAGTTAAAATTTATGGCCACAGTGTAAAACAATTATGCACTGAATCAGTTAACATTTCTGACCACAGTGTAAAATAATTATGCACAGAAATAGTTAACATTTTTGGCCATGGTGTGAATCAGTTAACATTTCTGGCCACAGTATAAAATAATTATGCAAACAATCAGTTAACATTATGGCCAGTGTAAATCAGTTAACATTTCTGGTCACAGTGTAAAATAATTACGTACAAAATTATTAACATTTTTGGCCACGGTGTAAATCAGTTAAAAGTTCTGGCCAGTGTAAAATAATTACACACTTAATCAGTTAACATTTCTGACCACAGTGTAAAATAATTACGCATTGAATCAGTTAACATATCTGGCCACTGTGTGAAATAATTATGCACTGAATCAGTTAACCTACCTGAAGACTATGCACCGTACTCTGAGCAATCTTAAGTGCATGCTGGTTGTCAAAATCTGCACCATCAGTGTCCTTCTTCTTTAAAGCTTGTGTCACCTTGGCTTGAGTCCTTGTAATGATTTCATCTCTGTCCGCTGATGCAGGCATGCGCAATCTCAGTTCGGATATAAGCTTATCCCTTTCTAAGATGCCTTTTTCTACATCCCTCAGCTGTTTCTCTACTTCCTGGTTACGCTGTTGAGACAAAACAAAATCCCATTCATGCAAAGAAAATTAAAGGGTATAACAGCTACAAAGATATAATAAATCAGAAAATAAAAAGGTATAACAGCTACAAAGATATAATAATACAGAAAATAGAAGGGTATAACAGCTACAAAGATATAAAAATACTCAAAATAAAAGGGTATAACAGCTACAAAGATATAATAATGCACAAAATAAAAGGGTATAACAGCTACAAAGATATAATAATACTCAAAATAAAAGGGTATAACAGCTACAAAGATATAATAATACAGAAAATAGAAGGGTATAACAGCTACAAAGATATAATAATACAGAAAATAGAAGGGTATAACAGCTACAAAGATATAATAATGCACAAAATAAAAGGGTATAACAGCTACAAAGATAAAATAATACTCAAAATAAAAGGGTATAACAGCTACAAAGATATAATAATACTCAAAATAAAAGGGTATAACAGCTATAAAGATATAATAATACTCAAAATAAAAGGGTATAACAGCTACAAAGATATAATACATTACATTGGCACCTTTCCGTCTTGACAGACGATAGTTTGGTACATTGTGCTTCAAAAAGGCTTAATAACTACGATCCATGGCGGTGGCGAGTGTGGCTGGTAAGGTCAATTCTTGCTGAAAATGTTTGCCCACAGTAGGTGCATGTGAAAACATGGTCATTTCCACCATTTTGCACCATCTTACGTCTCTCACGCTCTGTGTGTGCTTTATCTGCAATCATTTTTTCCTTTGTCTTTATTCCATTTCTGATAGTTGCCCTCCAAGCAACACGTTCAGCGGCGACGTGTTCCCAATGTGCATTATCAATGCCTGTATCAATCATGTCCCGCTTACACACATCTTTGTATCATAGTAGAGGCCAACCCTGAGATCTCCTACCCGTCCGTAATTCACCAAAAAAGATGTCCTTTGGTATTCTACCATCATCCATCCTCCTAACGTGTCCTATCCAACTAAGTCTACGAAGACTGAGCATGGAATACACCGTCACACAATCTGATCTTTCCAATACTTCAGTATTTATGATTTTGTCTTGCCACTTAATACCAAGTATTCTTCGCAGACACCGCATATGAAAGCTGTTTAAATGTTTCTCTTGGCGTGAGTAAGTTGTCCAGGTTTCACTGCCATAAAGAAGAGTACTAAGGACACAGGCTTGGTAGACGAGGACTTTTGTTTTGGCAGTAAGCTTCCTGTTCTCCCAGACTCTTTGTGCTAACATGTTCATTGTTGTTGCTGCCTTGCCAATCCTGATGTTGATTTCCTGATCGAGGGATAATTTGCTATTTACCTCTGATCCTAGATATGTAAAATGGTCTACTATCTCCAGTTCGGCGTCGTCAATAAAGATTGATGGTACACCATGTGCACCTTGTGACATAATCTGTGTCTTCTTTTTGTTAATTGTTAAACCAAATTCAGAACAAGCATTGGAGAATGCAGATAGTAGATGTTGTAATTCTTCCTCAGAGTGGGTCGTAATCGCAGCATCATCCACAAAAAGCAACTCTCTGATTAGTACCCTGCTAATTTTGGTCTTGGCCTTCAATCTCTGAGCATTATAGAGGCCACCATCTGAGCGTGAGTGAATGTATATACCGTCATTCTGATCACGAAAGGCATATTTCAGTAGAAGTGAAAAGTATATCCCAAACCGAGGTCATAGCCTCATATGCCATACTCTCCTTCTTCAAGAATTGTCCATTAGCCTTCGCAATGAAACCCAAACCACTCTGTTTGTTTCTCACCACTGACCCATCAGTATAGATCACTATGTCACCTTGATCTGTATTACTCTGGATCAGTTGTTGCACCTCAAATCTGCGCGGCTCGCTGCTGATTCTATGCACTCACGACCTAGTGTTACTATTACACTGTGCCAGTTTGTCATGTCTGCCGGTACTTCAACCCATTCTTTTTCACTATTGATGGTCTCTAGAACACAAACCTGATATATACATATTTCTGCCTGTGCTATCCAGGACCTGCCTCGTCTTAGTCTATGACCCTTGACCATATCCATGGCTTCATGCAGGGGGTGATCCCTATCTGCAGCAACTCTCAGGTATCATTTAGCTTGAAGGACCCTATGCCTATCTGCAATTGTTTCGGTAGCACCAGGATTTGCCTCATGCACATAATTGGTGCATCCTTTGTGCACCCGAGAATCACCTGAAAGGCATCATTTTGTATGTGCTTCAACCTTTCAAGTTGGCTCTTTGATACTGTCAAGAGCCCCAAACCATACTCAATGACAGAAATTATTAACTGTTGCTCATCAAAACCATTAGAAAAAAAGAAAATTAAAATTACGGGACTAACAATGGAAGCAAGGGAAAAGAGAAATTACTTGTTTGTGGGATATTGTAGGCATGGAAAACAAAGCAAGATGTATGCAGACAGCTGACACAGATGGGTAAATAATAGATAATATAGTTAAAGTTAGTTGCATATCCTTTACAGGATGTCGCTGTCAACCTCAGCATTCTTTGGTTGTTCATGGTTTCTTGGCAAGTTTACGTCCAGTAGTCTGCCATTGTTTTCTGAACGACAAGCATTCATACCACTTAATGACAATAAGCAGAAGCCGGTCTGCTTCCAAATCGCCTGCCGCTGTGTTTTGAACGTGGTATGTGGGATTGAACATTTGCATTCATAACTCCTTCGCCACAGTGTTGGCTGATAATATAAGATCAACTGAATTAAAAGATGCAGTCAAAGAAAGCAATTAAGACAGATAATTATATTTACTTACTGCTTTCAGTGTTTTATTTTCAGCTTGTGTATCTAAAATAATTTTGACATTTCCTTTTATGGTAGCAATTGCCTGTTCTAGCTGGTTAGCCACTGGCAGTTTCGCGTTTGGCAAAGCACCAATGGCCTGTTCAAACTGTCAAAATAAATAAAATTGTTTATATCAAAAACAGTTATGGTAATTAATGTTAAGTTTTTCAAGATATTATTTATTTTAAATCAACTTCTTTAACTGAATCAGTGCCAAACAAAAGTAGGTTTAAACCAAACATAGTACACAATCAAATGAATAAGTATTACAATGTAAATTTCCATTCACTGAGCACTGAAATTACAGAACATAGGACAAAAACTAATTTTACAGTGATTATAATATAAACTAGAACACAATCTTCAATGTTGAAAAAAAAGTGTGTGCAGTAGTGATAAATTAAATCCTAGTCTAAATAACACGAAAACTGAAATAACATTGAGAAGGACTGCAAAGAGATGGGTGTGTTTCTCTTCTTGCAGATGATCATAATTTATGTTTTTTTTTTACAATTTCATATTAACCCTATTCACTTCTCGGCCTTTTGGCTAAGATCAAAGTGTAGTCATCTGCACCTTGATCTGGCCAGGGTCACCAGCAGCGGTAGTCATCTGAAAGACTCACAGGGACGTGGGACCTCATAGGGGGCTCTTGCCCCTGGGGAACCTTGAGCCCTAAAATAATTATTTAAAAAATAATAACCCTAGTTGATCAAGACTTAAAGTCTTACTAAATCTCGAAAAAAGGTTACATCATACTTTTGAGGCAGCTCCTGCAATTTCTGCTGTGTGTTTTTCCAGAGTAAGAACCGTTCTTTCCAGTTCGGATTCACGTAGCTCCCATCTCATTTGTTTCTCTTCATAATCCTGGAATGAGGAAAGACAGAAGGGAAAAGGCAGGATCAAGATAATGCAATCAATGATCAAACTGATCACAAAACATGTAAATTCATAGCATGAAACTTACACAGATTGGTGTCATCTTTTGGCTTCAGTGGGAATAAGATGATAGGTGAAATTATTTGCTCATATCCATTGTACAGACCAAATAGAAGCAGAGGAAGAGGCCGACCACGTAAACAATGGACGGATGGAATAGTAGAGTCCATGGGAATATCGATACATGAAGCCCATAAGCGGGCATTCTCCCGCTGTTAATACTTCACCTCGACACCATAAGGTACAAGAGGAACAAGATGAGATGAGATGAGATGAGATCCATTAAATCACTGGCTCCGTGGTAAAGGGGTTACAGACACAGTTCATAATCCTGCAAAGCGTGTTCAAAACACACCTGAGGGTAATTTGGCAGCAGACTACCTTGTGTTGGTTTTTATAAAATGGTATGAGTGCTGCTAGTTCAGAAAGCAATGGCAAACTACTGAAAGTAAACTTGTCAAGAAATCACAAACAGCTAAAAATGCAGAGGTTGACTGTGATGTCCTGTAAAGGATATGCAATTAACTAACCCATTAAATCAATGATAACATCAAATGGAAGATGCATAACAGAGATTAAGAGCAGAATAGGGCAAGAAAAAGCTGCATTTCAGAGAATGAAAAGTATCATATGCAATAAGTCACTATCATTGATTGTAAGAAAGAGAGTGCAGAAATGCTATATAGAATCTGTTTTGCTGTATGGCAGTGAATCTTAGAATGTCAATGAACAACTTAGGAAGAACTTGGAAGTAACAGAGATGCGGTTCCTGAGACGAATGTTGTGAATTCATTAGACTACCAAAGTAACTAACAACGATTCCCTGAAAGAGGCTAATAAAACTAGAACACAACATACAACAATAAGAAAGAGGCAAACAGTTTTCTTTGGTCATGTGATGAGAAGAGAGACATTGGAGAACATCATGACAACTAGAAAGATAGAGGGGAAGAGAGGCAGGGGCAGACCAAGAGAAATGATGTTGGGTGGATTGAGACGGTGGCATGGAGGAATATTAGCAGAGTTGATCCAGAACACAGATGACAGATCTGTGGAGAGACATGACCACCTAAGCCAACTGACAGAGCACCTCCTGATGATGAAGTATAAAAGGTAATGTTCACATATTTGTATTTAGGCAAAATGTATTATCATTGCTTTCCATCTTAGCAGAGACCATACCAGTCGATGACCACAGCTATTGTCTCCAAAAAGAGATCCTCTCCTACTGACATAAAATTGGAGACCATAACCTACAACTACCTGTCGGCTGTTCTTCAACTTAATCCATCACATGAACCATGGTTCCACATAATCCTGATATAGTGGTTAAACAAGTACTCCACTGTGCCCAAGGGTGTCCCGTATGCTAGCGAAAGGAAGGAGGCACATTTCTTCTCCTCTGATAGCAGGAACCCTTATCCTGCCACCCATAGATCTTATATATCATATATAATACACAAATTCACGGCATTTTCAGAAAAAATATCTCATCCAGCAATTCCAAGAACTTCTAATGATATTAATGTAATCAGAAAAATATCTCATTCAGCAATTCCGACACCTTCTAATGATATCAGTGTAATCAGAAAAATATCTCATCCAGCTATTCCGACACCTTCTAATGACATCAGTGTAATCAGAAAAATATCTCATCTAGCTATTCCGACACCTTCTAATGATATCAGTGTAATCAGAAAAATATGTCATCCAGCTATTCCGACACATTCTAATGATATCAGTGTAATCAGTAAATATCTCATCCAGCTATTCCGACACATTCTAATGATATCAGTGTAATCAGAAAAATATCTCATCTAGCTAATCCGACACCTTCTAATGATATCAGTGTAATCAGAAAAAATATCCCATCCAGCTATTCCGACACCTTCTAATGATATCAGTGTAATCGGAAAAAATATCTCATCCGGCTATTCCGACACCTTCTAATGATATCAGTGTAATCAGAAAAATATCTCATCTAGCTATTCCGACACCTTCTAATGATATCAGTGTAATCAGAAAAACTATCCCATCCAGCTATTCCGACACCTTCTAATGATATCAGTGTAATCGGAAAAAATATCTCATCCGGCTATTCCGACACCTTCTAATGATATCAGTGTAATCCAACCATGAATAGGTAAAACTAACCTTAATCATTCTCACATTATCTGCTTCAAGTTCTGAGATGGTATGTTCATGCATAAGGATGATGTCTTCCAAGTATCTGATCTGAAAACACAAAATAAGCATTAGATTAAAAGCCTAATGAAACACTTAAGAGCTGTTGATCGTGCTGCATGGAGGGCAAAGATCAGAAATGGATTGAAGACAAAGGAGAAAATGACTGCAGATAGGACACACATTGCGGGTGTGATGGTGAGGGATGGTGGAAATGACCGTGTGTTTGCATGCATCCATTGTGGACGAACATTTACTACACAAATTGGTCTGATCAAGCACATTCGTTACCGCTATGAGTTGAAGTTATTATGCCATTTTTGAAGCACAATGTAACAAACTATCGTCTGTCAAGACAAGAAAGTGCCAGCGATAAAACCTAACATTATTTTACTAAGAAACGTACATATTTATTCATAAAGAAAGGGAGACAATCAATCATTCTTGGTGGAAGTCAGCATGGCTGAATGGATAAGAGCATGTGCTCTTAAACTTCTGGTGCACTGATGCTGAGGGGTTCAACCCCTACATCGGCCAGTTGTACTAAAATGTTGACTTCTCATCCTTGACTTGGGCATGTATATTACAAGTACCTTTGAAGTCAGAGTGGGTTCACTTAATGGGGGGGGGGGGAGACAACTGGTAATAGGGAAAGCTAACTCACACACAAACAACAGTTCAGTGCACTGGAAGCATTAGCACATGCATGGACTATACTTGAGTTCAATTCACACAAGCAAACAAATCACTGGACTATACTTGAGATCAATTCACACAAGCAAACAAATCACTGGACTATACTTGAGATCAATTCACACAAGCAAACAAATCACTGGACTATACTTGAGATCAATTCACACAAGCAAACAAATCACTGGACTATACTTGAGATCAATTCACACAAGCAAACAAATCACTGGACTATACTTGAGTTCAATTCACACAAGCAAACAAATCACTGGACTATACTTGAGATCAATTCACACAAGCAAACAAATCACTGGACTATACTTGAGATCAATTCACACAAGCAAACAAATCACTGGACTATACTTGAGATCAATTCACACAAGCAAACAAATCACTGGACTATACTTGAGATCAATTCACACAAGCAAACAAATCACTGGACTATACTTGAGATCAATTCACACAAGCAAACAAATCACTGGACTATACTTGAGATCAATTCACACAAGCAAACAAATCACTGGACTATACTTGAGATCAATTCACACAAGCAAACAAATCACTGGACTATACTTGAGATCAATTCACACAAGCAAACAAATCACTGGACTATACTTGAGTTCAATTCACACAAACAAACAAATCACACACAAACATTTATTAGCATTCTAATTAAATCATAGAGACTGTGGGGACAAGCTTAGGGCCAAATCACATTAATAACAAAAATCACTGGTTCCTTTACATTTGTGAAAGTGCTATCACAGAGAAAATGAGTTTGGTGTTCCTTCTCTGCTTCAATTCTTATCCTCTGTTGAAGTTTGGTATTATTCCTTCACTGCTTCAATTCTTACCTTCTGTTGCAGTTTAGTATTATTCCTTCATTGCTCCAATTCTTACTTTCTGTTGCAGTTTGGTGTTATTCCTTCACTGCTTCAACTCTTACCTTATGTTGTAGTTTGGTGTTATTCCTTCACAGCTTCAACTCTTATCTTCTGTTGCAGTTTGGTGTTGTTCCTTCACTACTTCAATTCTTACCTTCTGTTGCAGTTTGGTGTTGTTCCCTCTCTCCTTCAATTCTTACCTTCTGTTGCAGTTTGGTATTGTTCCTTCGCTGTTTCAATTCTTCCAGTCTAACAGCATCAATCTTTGAATGCCATTCACAGATCTTTTGAGCTCCTCTTCCATCTTGGAGTGTCCCAATGAGCTCCTCAAGGCTGTCCTGCTGGAGTGACAGAGCTGCCACTTTGTCTTCCATCTCTTCTTTCTGCGCCTGTACCTGTGTATTATAAGTAGAGGATCATCTTAAATTGTATCTATACACGTGTGTTTATTTATTAATAAACTACCTCGGCCAATATGGCAACACTCAAAGAATATGGCAAGACCAGCTGATGACCATTTTAATTCACTATAACCAGTTTAGACGACCAAGTTTCGCAATAATGTTAATTCTTAAGTGTAATTTAATCACTAATGCATTAAATTTTTTGCATGCCGCAACACACAACTAATATCTAGCTTCTGTGGTCCTGCATCTCTTTTTTCATTAATCTTATTTATTGTAACAATATATTCTAGCTTTTTATTAAAAATGCCCAAAGTACATTGGCAGCTTCATTCTGATGTTAGTGAGACGTTCTTACACATCTTGGCTTCTGTTCTATATCATAACTCATTTTAGCTACCCATGGTATTGCTAACACACTTTAAAAAGAAACACATTTCTATGGTTACAATAGATTTTCTTGATTGTTTATTTCATTTCTATGGTTACAATAGATCTTCTTGCTTGTTTATTACATTTATATGGCTACAATAGATTTTCTTGATTGTTTATTACATTTATATGGCTACAATAGGTTTTCTTGATTGTTTACTACATTTATATGGCTACAATAGATTTTCTTGATTGTTTATTACATTTATATGGCTACAATAGATCTTCTTGCTTGTTTATTACATTTATATGGCTACAATAGATTTTCTTGCTAGCTAATTACATTTTCATGATTCAGTATCATAGTCACAAACTATCAGAACAGATAGATCATCACGGCTTGGAGAGAATGGTGCTACAGTGAGTGGCCTGAGGAATTGGTTCTTTCACTACCTCATTCTACACATCAACAATTAAAAATAGACAGCATCTGTTGGAATTTTTCCCCAGGACATGCTGGTGTGGTGGGAAACGAGTAGACGGACAGATTGGCTGGGTCTGCACCACTTGGTGTGGTACTGGTACATGATAAGGCAGATGTGGTCGGTCACATGTGTAGATCAGAAGAACAGGTAGATCATCACGGCCATGAGAGAATGGTGCTGTAGGGAGTGACCAGAGGATCTGACCGACACTCAGGACTTTGAGGAAAGGCCGGACGGACTCATAATCAGACTGCTACTGGTACCGTTAGTACTGGTAATCTTTGCTGACTGTTGAATATGAGGACGGGGCACGTATGGGAATGTCCAGAGTGCTGTGAAGTCGGTTCTTGACTCAACTCAGTTACCAATGTTTCTATGTGAAGCTTAACAAGTCTGTTCCAAACTTTCAATGATACAATTTTTAAATTGTATATTATATGTTCATCATTCTAAAAATGCAAAGTATATCTGATGAGACAGAGATTAAGAGCATAATTTTTTTTTTTTTAGCATATCCTTTACAGGACTTAGCTGTCAACACCAGCATCTTTCAGCTGTATGTTGATCTCTTGGCAAGATTACGCTCAGTAGTTTGCCATTGCTTTCTGAGCGGCCGGCTCAGTATCCCGCAAGTCACGAGCGGGGGTTGAACCGCCTCAGCTCTCGCTCCGCTACGAGACTCTGCGTGATAAACGGGATTACAGAGAGAAAGTGTTGTAACCCCACAGCCAGAGAGACCGGCAAGAGCATAATAGGGCAAGCAAAAGCCGCATTTCAGAAAATGAAGAATATCTTATGCAATAAATCACTATCACTGAAAGAGAGTGCTGAAATGCTATGTACAATCAGTTTTGCTGTATGGCAGTGAATCTTGGAATGTAAATGAACAAATTAAGAAGAAATTAGAAGCAACAGAGATGTGGTTCCTGAGACGAATGTTGCAAATTCCTTGGACTGCCAGAGTAACTAACAACAACTGCCTGAAATAGGCTAATGAAACCAGAATATACAACAATAAGAAAGAGAAAAACATCTTTCTTCGGTCATGTGATGAGAAGAGAGGCACTGGAGAACATCATGACAACCGGAATGATCAAGGGGAAGAGAGGCAGAGGCAAGACAAAGAGAAATGATGCTGGATGGATTGAGACAGTGGCATGGAGGAATATCAGCAGCAGAGTTGATCCAGAAAACCAACGACCGATATCTGTGGAGAGCCATGAATGCCTATGCCATCTGGCAGGGCACTTGATGATGATGATGATGTCTGATGATACATAAATTATGGGACTGCTCAATTAACGTGTAGCAGGAAAAATGGCATATTCATTTACAATAAACCAGACTAAATTACAGTATTTACATAGCTTTGACATTTCTATTGTCCTCATTCTGGTATGCTTAATGTTGCTAAATTTTAGTTGTACCACGACACACAGTGCTTCAGTGCCACTAGGTGTATTTTCAGTAACTGTATGTTTACTTACTGCTTGTATGTTTGTTAGTTGTTAGTCGCAGTTCCAACTTCATGGCATAGGGTCACTCCATAATGCTCTTTTCCTGTGCCAGTGAATAACACACAAAATTCTCCTCAAAGCCCCATGAGAAAAGTGTAACAGGCAGCAGTTCTGATTAACCAACAGCAAGCACAGGCACACATGCAAAAAGCTGCTGTCAGAATGCCAACACAAAATTTGTGCGTTGTTGAAGTGCACTGTTGTTGACGGCTTATTTCTCAATGTGATAAAGTCTTTGTCTAAGCCTTTTTCTGTTGTGAGCCTTTGTCTGTTGTAAGCCTTTGTCTGACTGATTGATTGATTAATTGATTTAAGAACCGACATCACAGCATTCAGGGCATTCCCATAAGCGCTCCGTCCCCATCCTCAGAAGCCAGCGAAGAGTTCCAACCCCAATAGTACCAGTAGCAATCTGATTATATGTGCGTCTCGCCTTTCCTCTAAGCGTCGAGCATCGGCCAGATCCCCTTGTCACTCCAAGCTGTCGCATTCTTGCCAGAACATGGTAATCCATTTGCTCCTCCGAGGTGTACACATGCTCCCACAAGGCCGAAACCACGTCTGCCTTATCATGCTTCAGTACTTTTGCCTTAATTCACCCCAAACAAACGTCACCAGCTATATTTAGGGTCACCAGCTATATTTAGCACTGACGGTGATCTCCTCTGTGTTCGGGTACAGTTCGTGTCAGTGCATTTCAATTTCCCCCACAGTGTTTCTTTGGGCTTTGGCAACAGTTTCTGTGTGAGTGTGTGTGTGCCTGTCTCATCATGAGTTTTCTGGAACTGGCAGCAGAGGCAGCAGCTGTTCATGACAAGCCAGAGTAGCGTTGCCTTTTCTGCAGCAGCATCATGGCATCTGACATTCTGCTAGAGACTGTTCTCATAATCATGTCATCATGGTGCTATCGCTGACTGAGCATCAGGACAGATGGAGATGCCGCCGCCGACGACATTCACCATGTATGTCGGCAGGACATCCTCCCGCTGAGACAAGGCCACATGGCTGCAAGGCCTCGCGTCTCCCATACAGACAGATCATCATCATTCTTTTTGTATAATGCTGGTCTCAAGAGTTGACAAGCATTTCATTTTGCCAGTTACAGTTAGGGGGGGGGGGGGGATTTGTCGCCGAGAGCAACTGTTGCACACCGATAAAATTGCGCACCGAGCTACGGCGCAAGACAGGGAACCCCTGGATGTGACGTCATACCCTGGGATTCTGTTTGTTTGGGGTGAATTAAGGCAAAAGTACCCATGCATCAATACTCCACAAAGTTTTGCAGAGCCAGCCAATCTGTCTGCCTGTTCATTTCCCAACACACCAGCATGCCCTGCAGAAAATATCCAGACGATGCTTGCCACCCATGACTTCCGAAGCGAAGCAAGCCACTCGGCACGAAGCTTGCCAGTCCTCACCCTACTCAGCATGCTTTCTGAGTCAGTTACAATAATTTGTCTGGTCATGATCTATGAGGAAATTAAGCTCCAGATCCTACCTAATTCATAATCCTTTTGGAACCCATATTGCATGTTCCTCCATTTGTGATGATTTTTTGATTGTTATTATGGATGTGTTCGTCTTAAGCTATGCTATCCATTTTGCTTATCAAAATGTAAAATAAAAAACCAGTATTCATTTAACTGATACACCTAAAACATAGTAACCACAAGGAAATGTTTTTTTAAAATTTATTACCAGCTGAGTTCAGAACTTGCTTACTTTGTTGTGATTACAACTTCACGGCAATTGGTTACCCCATAATTATGCTAATTGTTCAACACTGATCACATTCTAAAGCCTCAAGGGATTGTAACAAACATACATTTACACAAGTCAAGAGATTTATATTCAACAGCCTGATGACCTGGTCTATTCCACATTCTTCTAAGGCACTGATCATTTCTCTTGTGATGTTGTTTGGACATGGTGTTTTACCAGATTTCATATGGTTATGAACATTCTGAACTTCCATCTTCAAAACTGGTGAATACGCCATGACCCTACATAATTTTGTCTTCTGCCTTTACGTCCCTACTTTAAATATTGTAAATCTGTTGCATTCAGCCACTAGCAGTCTGGAGTCACTTGGTACACAGGCTGCTCCTATGGAGCATTATTTATCTGAAATTCCGTGAGTTACCAAATCATACTGTACTCAGTTAAGACCAGGGATGGAGTTATTGCCTCTCCATAGCACAAAGCCTGGGCTAAAATATAGAGATCATGTGTTGCCCATGCAGCATGATCCCTCTCTCGGCCTGCCTAGTTCACTCCAGAGGAAAGGTAACACCCCTACATCTGGAACAAGACAAGCTGCAGAAGCTGCCGGATCAGCAAAGCAATGCTCTAACTGTCCGCCTGTCGGAGCTTCGATCCTAGACCAGTCGCCAACCAAGGCTTAGGGCCTGGTCTGCCCTGCCATGACAATTTTGTCTTTAGCTTGCATTTCCTCGCACCAGGGTAAGGCTTGTACCCTCCCAATTGCGCTCTTCCGCCCGAAGCCGTTGGCACAATGTGGGGTGTCGGGTTTGGTAAGCGCCGCCCAACGTTCGGCGCTAACAGAAACCAGGTAGTACCGTCTACTGTTATACGGTAGCTCAGTCATATCTGACTAAGACCTCTACTGTACTAGGGATGTACAATAACGGTTGCCTTCTGCCAGTCTGCCTATGGTTTAATTTTGCTATAACGTCTAATGTATATTTTTGTTCCAGTGACTGTTTCCCTAAGAGTTCATCTTCAGATTATGTTAAAATTGAAGATAATATTTGTGCATTCACTGCTTTCAGACTTCTTAGTGTTTATAACTGAATTAGCTAAATCTATGTTAGCAGTTGTATCACCCCATAATGAAAAATATTTAATCAAAGACATGGGTAAGTGGGACATTTTATCCATCTTTCCAAGTAATGTTTACCTTACAAATATTTTTGCACAAAACATTAACTAAACACACAATATTCTAAGATCGGAGCTCAGATAGGCGGACTATTAGAAGATTACTTTGCTGATCCAGCAGCTTGTCTTGTTCCAGTAGTATTGGTATTACCTTTCCTCTTGAGTAAATTAGTCTGGCAGAGAGAGGGATCATGGGCAACACATGGTCTCTAAAATGAAGCTGAAGCCCAGGCCTTGTGCTATGGAGAGGTATAACTCAATCCCTGGTCCTCACCACGGGTTGTAGTTATTATGCCTTTTCTGAAGCACAGTGTAACAAACTATCATCTGTCAAGACAACAAGACGCCAGTGATTTTATACTCTACTAATGATTCAGCATAACATTACAGCGAACGTAAATCATATGTCTACTAATTGTCCAGGTTTCAGAAATAATTCTGGCCACAGCATAAAGGAATTACATATAGAATAGCAAAAGAAATAATGATAAGATGTAAACTTTAAACACACTTCCTTCAGCTGAGATTCAGATTTCTCTTTGTTAAACTGCAACTGCATCATTGCCTTGGAAAACTTCTCTTGCCTGGAAAGTGGCACAGCTCCAGCAAACTGGATGCGAAGTTCCTGCAAGGAGAACAGTGGACATTTAAACATGTTTCTGCAAGGAAAACAGCGGACATTTAAACATGTTTCTGCAGCAAAAACAGAGGACATATGAACATGTTTCTGCCGGGAAAACAGTGAACATTTGAACATGTTTTTGCAGGGAAAACAATGGACATTTGAACAAGTTTCTGCAGGGAAAACAGTGGAGATTTGAAAATGTTTGTAAATAGCTTTGGAAATTAAACACATATTTGGATTACTTGAGGCTATTGAATTATTAACCGGTCTCCGTGGCCAAAGGCTTGCGAACGTGGTTCGTGAGCTGCATACCAGGTGTCCGAAACGCAGCCGCGACCGATTTGTGCAGCAGACCGTGCCGCATTGTGTTATAACGTGTTGGTATGGGAGCTGGTCGTTCAGAAAGCAATGGCAAACTACTGAACGTAAAAACTTGCCTAGTACATCAACAGCAGCTGGAAAATGCTGGTGTTGACTGCAACGTCCTGCAAGGGATATGCAACATTAATAATAATAATAATAATTGAATTATTTCAATAAAGACGTCATAAACAATAAATTGCATGATTTCTTGCCTGGCATCTCATTAGGTGCATGCTGCAGAGCTATATATATATATTATATGATGAGATGCAGCAAAATATCCCTGTCATGAAATTACGCAATATATTATATATGATGCATTTGTTTAAATTCACTAAGGGAATACACTGTTTTGAACTCATCATCATCCTCACACAGTGTCTTGCCAGCTGGTGTGAACAATCATGCCTCTCCACAAATTATGATCTCCAACGGCATAGAACAATTCGTATGTTGACTACCTTCCGTGCCATGACACAAGACTGTCAAGAATCTTCTCTATCTCTCTTTCTGCAAATCTTTCTGGCTGTCCAGACATGTTCCAGTTTTTGTCTTCTCATAACGTGGCCATAAAAATGAGGGCTGCCTCTTTCTGATGTTCGTGAAAGTTGTCTTTGCGACTTAGCTTCCATAAAAATATCCAGAGCTCATTTTGGCTGTCCAATGAATTTTCAGCATTCTTCTTTAAAATCACATCTCCAAGGCTTCCTTGATTTTGAACTACTGGAAGGCCCCTGTTAACGTCAGGGTTACGTTCTCGGAAAACGTGACGTTAAGTGAAACGACGTTTAGCGAAACACTATTTCCCATAGAATTAAATGAAATACAGTGTATTGTGTACTACAGTAATGTTTATTTTGATGGTTGTTGATATTTATTGGGTAAATAAAGGTGGGTTACAGGGCGAGTGGTAGAGTTATTGGGACGTAGAGGCATTAAATTCTGCCTCTTCATCTGAGGATGAAAACTCTAACTTCTTCCTACCTCTTTTCCTGGCTCTTCTTTGCTTGAACAAAAAATGTGTCCAATGTCTGCTGCACAGTCACCACTCTCCTCAATCATGGCCTTTAACTCTACAGGGAAACGCTCTGCAGCTGCAGTATCAGCATTCACCGCTTCACCTGTTATGTGAGTGTTGTGCAGGTGTGAAGGCTTCTTAAAGAGCTCAAACCAATCACGACTCGCTCCAAAACTATCATCAGCACTACTAGTACTGCTCTCACCCACTTTCTTAGCTAGATCTTCATAGAGAGACTGTGCTTTCTCTTGGATAACCATCTTGCTCACAGGCATATTCCGTTGGTTCTGGTCTTCAATCCAGACGGCCAATAGTGCTTCCACGCTCTCTATAAGAATACTTCTGGTACGAGTGATCTTGGAAGCACTCAAAGGGGTTATGTTTTTAGCACCCTCTTTGATTTTGTCAGCACCTGCATGAATAGTCCCAGCCTCAAAACGACGTTATGGCGAAACATAGCGACGTAAAGTTAAGTTGGTCCCCTATGTGACAACGACGTTATAGTGAAATGACGTATACCGAAGCGACGTATAGGGGGGCCTACCAGTACTGAAGTAAATAAAAGTATGCCCGGGTGATATTAGATCATAATCATCATCTTGTGGCATATACGGTGTAGGACAGTGTTCTCATCAAGGCATACGGAACAGCCTCTCCATCTCTGGCTAGTTCTCCCGCCTCAAGCCCAAGGCGCCTGCAACATCCTCTGCCAATTCTTGTGCTGGTTGACTTCTGACTCTTCTTCTAGTAACCATGCCTGCCATCATTGTTCTTTCCCAGCCATTTTGTATTTTAGTTTTTAAAGTTTTTTTTTAATATTTAGTTTTCTAGTGTATTTTACTACGTATTTATACACCTTTTGTATATCATTTTACAATGCACTGACCTGCAAAGACCTCCTGAGATATTTGGCTTTACTGTGGGCTTCTTGCTTAACATGGTAAACAGCTTCACTTTTGTCATCCAATCTTTGCTCCAACCGCAGGGCTTGCCCTTCCAGCTTGGCTACTTTTGCCTGAGCTTCCTCCAGGCGTTTTAATGCAGATCCTTCACTCACTTGCAGCTGCACTATGTGCCGATGGAGTTTCCCTAATTTAACAAAAGTATTATGTTGTAAATGTTCCCTATGTTTATCAAAGTATAATCAACAGCATTATGTTGTAAATGTTCCATAAGTGTACCAAAGTATAATCAACAGCATTATGTTATAAATGTTCCCTAAGTTTATCAAAATATAATCAACAGCATTATGTTGTGAATGTTCCCTAAGTTTACCAAAGTATAATCAACAGCATTATGTTGTAAATGTTCCCTAAGTGTACCAAAGTATAATCAACAGCATTATGTTGTAAATGTTCCCTAAGTGTACCAAAGTATAATCAACAGCATTATGTTGTAAATGTTCCCTAAGTGTACCAAAGTATAATCAACAGCATTATGTTGTAAATGTTCCCTAAATTTACCAAGGTATAATTAACAGCATTATGTTGTGAATATACCCTTAGTCTACTAGTTTTATCAATGACTGGCACCTGGCCATCTTGATAGAAAATAGTTGTAAAATGGCATTATACCTCTCTTTAGCACAAAGCCTGGGCGGAATTTAGAGACCACATGTTGCCCATTCATCATGATTCCTATCTCGACCTCCCTAGTTTACGCCAGAGGAAAGGTATGACCAATACATTTCGAACAAGACAAGCTGCAGAAACTGCTGAATCAACAAAGCAATACTCTAATTGTCCGCCTGTCCGAGCTTCCACTCTAGACCAGATGCCAACCAAGGCTTAGAGCCTGGTGTGCCCTGCCATGACAATTTTTCTTCAGGTTGCATTTCCTCGTACCATGATAAGACTTGTACCCTCCCGATTGCACTTCTCCGACTATTTGATCTATATTTTAGTCAATGTTAAGGTCACTGAATTCATGCCATCATGGCATATCGGGGAATGACGTTTTCTTCAGCAAACAGCATTCCAAGGGTGATGTAGTCAGTGTTACACCAGCTTTCTTACTTCCCTGAGCAATTTCTGGTGCTCTGTTTATGAGGTTGGATCAATCCCACAGAGTTATGTGGTCAGGAAACAATTGTGACTTGAAGGGGTTTGAACCCTGGCCCACTAAGTTGGTAGGTGAGTGCATTATCCACTTTGCAACCATGGTTATCTTTGCTTTATTGCCAGGGTATAAAAGTCCAACATAGAATATAGACTCATCCTGCCATGTCTCCACCTACATTTGTAGAGAAGTTTGCATGTTCCAATGACTCCAAGAGCTATGCAGATGGTAGGGTCTCTTATGATGGAGGGGTCAAGGAATAAGAACCAGATGAAGAAAGACACAAACCTTCTGCCTTGTAGCTGTCCATTGATAGTCATCAAACGTGTTGATCATTTAAGACGTATCCAGCCACTACAAGGGTATAGATGTTACTTTTATATTGATATTTTCATGCAGTGTTTTTCATGTAGTTGTGTCAGTTTGTTCTGTGCTGACGAAGGTTTTAACCAAAACATCCATTTTGTTTATTGTAATTGTGTTCTAGTAAAGCTCACAATCTACTTCTTGTGTTTTGGTGATTCATTCATTGACTTGTAGGTTGACTTTCGAGAGTCAAAGGCGAGGGAAAAGAAACCCGAAACAAAATGCTTCTCAAAATCAGATGTACTGAGCCAGAGGCTTGACGAAACAGGGCAATCCTATTAAATGGATGATTTCACAAAGATGTACAAACCTATGATTGTTTTATCATCACTGGATGAGTTCACAAACATGTACAAACCTGTAACTGTTTTATCATCACTGGATGATTTTACAAAGATGTACAAACCTATGACTATTTTATCATCACTGGATGATTTCACAAACTTGTACAAACCTATGACTGTTTTATCATCACTAGATGATTTCACAAACGTGTACAAACCTATAACTGTTTTATCATCACTGGATGATTTCATAAAGATGTACAAAACTATGACTGTTTTATCATCACTGGATTATTTCACAAAGATGGACAAACCTATGACTGTTTTACCATCACTGGATGATTTCACAAACCTATGACTGTTTTATCATCACTGGATGGTTTCACAAAGATGTGCAAACCTATGATTGTTTTATCACCACTGGATGATTTCACAAAGATGTACAAACCTATGATTGTTTTATCATCACTGGATGATTTCATAAAGATGTACAAAACTATGACTGTTTTATCATCACTGGATGATTTCACAAAGATGTACAAACCTATGATTGTTTTATCATCACTGGATGATTTCAAAAAGATGTACAAACCTATGATTGTTTTATCTTCACTGGATGATTTCACAAAGATGTACAAACCTATAACTGTTTTATCATCACTGGATGAGTTCACAAAGATGTACAAACCTATGACTGTTTTATCATCACTGGATGATTTCACAAACTTGTACAAACCCATGACTGTTTTATCATCATTGGATGAGTTCACAAAGATGTACAAACCTATGACTGTTTTATCATCACTCTGGGCCTGGAAATCCAACAGCTGCTGACGAAGAGATTGGCATTCTTTCTCATGAGAAATGTGCTGGCTTGTAAGTGTTCTTACTTGTGTGGCTGCAATATCAGCCATTTCCTATGAAGTACACAATTACTGCAAGTTACAAATCTTTATGGTGTACTTATAAGAACAAATATCATCAAATATTAAGGACCTGTTTTTATACTGTCAGTATGTGGATGGTATATTATTCCTCACAGAGACCAGACAACAAGCAGAATTATTCACTCCACCATGACCCTATAAAATAGGAGAAACTGAAATTAGACCTACCAACATCGTAACCTGAGAAACTACTACTACTGTGCACATCCAATATGGCAGTCTATCGAAAAGAAAAATGAAAGAACAGCCTATCAAAAAGAAACACCAAAGAATAGTCTATCAGAAAAACACACACCAAAAAGCAGTCTATCGAAAAGAAACACCAAAGAGCAGTGTTTCAAACAAAAACACCAAAGAGCAGTCTATCAAACAAAAACACCAAAGAGCAGTGTATCAAACAAAAACACCAAAGAGCAGTCTATCAAAAAAAACACCAAAGAGCAGTCTATCAAACAATAACACCAAAACACAGCTGTCTATCGAAAAGAAACACGAAAGAACAGTCTATCGAAAAGAAACACCAAAGAGCAATCTATTGAAAAGAAACATGGAAAGGTCAATAAATCAATGTCAATAGCTTTGCACTTATCAAATATAAGCATGACCTGGTAAGGACCTTGTTTAATCGAGCCAGAAAGAATTAATCTCATTATAACGAACTCTTTTTCTTTAATGCCTGACATATTTAACTGCATCTTGTCAGGTGCATACTGCAGAATTATGCATCATATGAAGTGAATAAATGAATAATACTTAAGCTGAAACAATTAAAACACATGCTTGCAAGTATTGTTTGAATGTGGAACATCTTCTTCTTCTACTTTCGTATTCATCCGGAGACTTTTTTCAGACGTGATTGCATTGTTCCTGTTTGCAGCAGAGCTGCGTTTTGCGCCGTTAGGCCGACACATCTGACTTCTGCAGACATTTGTTGGCCGAGTTAACCTACCCAGGGTACGAATGTGGAATATCTGTTATCCCCACGGTAATTTCAAATTGAAAAATAAATGTAATTTGAAATTACTATTGGGATAACAAATGTTCTACACTTGAACAATAACTGTGATTATATGTTGTAATTGTTTCAGCTTTAGTATTATTCATTCATTCACTTCACATGATAACCTCATTATGTACATTATTTCTCATTACCTTTAGTTTGGAAACCTCTTGCTTAAGATTCAGTTCCGACATTTCCAGTTCAGCTATTCTTTTCCTATCTGCATCACTGACACTTTTTGTTACAGAATCTGAAAAAAAATTTATTTTTAATACAAAGAAATCTGCTATAAGAATTTTAATTTAAAAAAAAATTAATTCCATACCCTTTATAGGAGGTAGCAGTCAACTCCGGCATGTTTTGACTGTTTGTGATTGCTTGGCAAGTTTACATTCAGTAGTTTGCCATTGCTTTCTGAACCGGCACACATACCATTGTATGAAAACCAACACAAGGCAGTTTGCTGCCATATCACCCGTAGCTTTGTTTTGAATGCGGTATGTGGCATTACGAATTGCATCCATAAGCCCTTCACAACAGAGCAGGCAAAGAATAATAAGCAAACACAGAACTGGAGTCGACATCTGCTAAATGCTGAGGGAGATATTGAGGAGGGGATCCAAGCATTTATGGACACTTATGGTTCAAAGTGCATTGAGCTGACTAACTATGTTAGTCAGCTATCTGTTGACTAACTAACTATGATTTGTTTGATTAATATTACCATTATTTCTGTCTTCTGATATTTCAAGCTGAGATCTGTGATGGTATATAGGCCAAACAATATTCTATAAAGCAAGAATGGTGAGGACCCTCCAGTGATTACATTGAGATATAAGGACGGGATGAGAAGAATGAAAAAATGAAACAAGTAGGACAATGAAGAGAAAATGAAAAGATGAAAAAATCAGAACAATGAAGAGAAAATGAAAATTTGAAAGAAAAAAATGTCACAGGTTGTGATTCTGAGATAAGTAGCAAACTTATTTCTTCATCTTTTCATTTGTCTCATCCCATCCTTATGCATTAATGTAGTCACTGGAGGGTCCTCTTCATGATTATATGTTGTGTTTTGTGTATGTATTTGTTTCCCGATGAAGGCTAGTCGCCACAGCGTCCAATGTTTTCCGTAATTGTGTTCTGTAAAGCTGCATCACTTTGTGTTATTTTATATTGTTTACATTTTCACAGTTTTACCGCAGTTCCACTAATTTGATAAAGTAATAGTATTTCACTCACTGCTTAGTTCATCTCGAAGATCCCGTTCAATCTTCTGCATTTCAAAATTGAGCTTTGTCACCTGTACAACGAAAATAGCATTTTGTCACAACTGTAATCACACATGATCATTTTATAAAACTTTTAAGTGAGTAAAATTATTAGAATACTGCCACTGTTTCAATCAATCATGTGCCATGCCGGAAAGCGTGGGCGGTCATGACTCGCCATTTCACTCGATCACCAGTGTCGTGGATCAGCTCAGTGTTCCTGTCTCCTCCATGCCACGTGGCCAAGCCATCCAGGTATTTTCCTCTCGGTCTTCCTCTTGGTCTGTTCCCCTCTATCTTGCCAGTTGTCACTAAGTTCTCCAATCCATTTCTTCTCATAACATGTCCAAAAATTTTTGACTGTCTATGTCTAATTTCTCTAATCAGTCTACGATGTTTATTTGTCTCCTGTAGTACTTGGTCATTGGTTTTTCTGTCTGTCCATGGTATTCTTTGCATTTTCCTAAGAAACCACATTTCTGCAGCCATCAGATGCTTTTCAGCTTGACTGCTCATTGTCCAAGTTTCACATCCATACAAAAGAACAGGCTCTATGTATCCCCTCAACACTCTTTTTCTCATTTCAATTGACATCTTTTTATTGGTCAGAATGTTTTTCATCTTGCTAAAGGCTACTTTCGCCATGGCGATTCTTGTTCTAATCTCTTCAAGGCATCTCCCATCAGATGTTATCACTGTTCCAAGATAATTGTACCGATTCACTTGTTGGAGAATATTTCCATTTACTTGTATATTACATTGTGGCACTTCTTCCTTCCTACTGACGACCATAACCTGAGTCTTTTTACAATTTAATTCTAACCCCAGTTGCTCACTGTGTACAACAACCGCATCTACTAATTGTTGCAGGTCCTGCGCATTGTCTGCAATTAATACTGTATCATCTGCATATCTAATGTTATTGATGTTTCGTCCTCCAATGCTGATTCCATTTATATCCTTTACATTTCTGAAAATATTTTCACTGTACAGGGAAAAAAGATCTGGAGACATCACACATCCCTGCCTAACACCTCTCTTAATTGGCTGATACTGTCCCACTTCATTATCAATCCTTATTGCAGCTTGTTGTTTCCAATATATGTTTTTTATAAGTCTAATGTCTTTCCCATCAATTTGTAGATCTGCAAGCATATCCACCATGCTGACATGTCTAATGCTATCAAAAGCCTTTGTATAGTCAATAAAGCAAAGATGTATATCCTTGTTTACTTCTATAGCATGTTCAATAACTTCGCAGCATATACACAGCATTTACTGTACCCTTTCCTTCTACAAACCAGCATTGTTCTTCCCCTATTTCAGGTTGTTCTTCTTCCTCATTCTTTGCATGATAATTCTTAGCAAAATCTTTGTGATGTGACTCATTATACTAATTGTTCTATGTTGATCACATTCCAAGGTTCCTGATTTAATACATCTGAAACCTGATATCATGCAGCCATGAACATAAAGAAACTGTTACATGAATTCTTCGCAAAAATAAACCACATTACCTTTGTTACTGTTAGCAGTAGCACCAGCCATCTTTGGTCCATCATTCTCTTGATTTAGCTTTGCTAACTCAGTCTAATACAACAGTATAAATGTCTGCAGTTTTGGTCTATATTATTTCTCTTCTACATTTCTCCTAGCAACTGGAATAGATATTTCTTCATAAATCTTTTCTTTTTTGTTTGCGCTTGCTCACGTTGAACTCGAGCGAACACGCTACTTCTAGTAGCACTGGACTGAATTTTGGGTGTAGATTAGCTTTCACTATTACCAGTATCCCTCGCCATCAGGTGAACCCACTCCGACTTCAGTGGAACTTGTAATTTACATCCCCAAGTCAACATGTTAGTCCAACTGACTAGTGTAGGGGTTGAACCCTCTACCTCAGCATCAGCACACTGGAAGTTTAAGAATTAGTGCTCTTATCCATTCTGCCATGCTCACCCCCTTCACAAATGTTTGATGTTATTGCTATTTATACATTTTGCTGATAAAACATTTGATTCCTGGTGCCTTTTTGCTGTTTTATATCTTCACCATCAATCTCTAATTTTCAACAATTATGCTAACGGTTACACTAATTAAAAATTTGCTCATTTCATGACTTGTGGTTTGCTGAAAGTGAGGTAGCGGGTTCAACCCCTACACTGGTCATCTGGACTAAAATGTTGACTACTCGTCCTTGACTTCGGGATGTAAATTACATGTACCTGAGAAGTCGGAGTGGGTATGCCTGATGGCGAGGGACATTGGTAATGCCCACATGCAAAAATCAGTCCAGCATGGACTATGCTCGAGTTCAAAGCGGGCAAATGACAACAAGAAAAATAACATGGCTAAAGAGTTTTGATTTCTCCATATTTCTGTATGTAGTCTCAATGGTGTTTGGGTCTCTATAATAATACACTTCTTGTTTGCTATAGGCATGGCTGTAATATTTATTAATGAACATAATTACACACTTACACATTAAAATACCTACACACAACAAAATGTATTTACTTCTGCAAATTTATCCTCCAGTTCTTTATTCCTGTTCTCCAAGTCGTGTAAGAGCTGTCTCTGCTTGTCATACATTTGTGTGGCATGTTCGGCCCGTTGTCGCTCGTTAATTTCTTTCATTTCTAACATCGTAATCTTCTTGGAGATAGAGATAATTTCACTGTCTGGCAGGTTGACATCTGTGCCACTGGTGTATCCTAAGATGTAAATTAAAGAGAAATCACAAGGAGTAGAATAGAATTAGGGGAAATAATGAAGTATAGAATAGATTAGGGGAAATAATGAGATATACAATAGAATTAGGGAAAATAATGTGGCATAGAATAAAATTAGGAGAAATAACGAGGCCATCTCATTTGAATGCAACACCATCAACTACCATCACTGGCCCTACATCAAAGATCATCTGCGACAAGAGCTAGAGGACGCCCGAGAAGAAAATGGATTGACGACATCAAAGACATTGTACAATCACACAGAGTGATACTGGAAGTGGAAGTTGATGATGATGATGAATGAGGCATAGAATAGAATTTGGGGGAATGATGTGGCATAGAAAATAATTAGGGGAAATAATGAGGTATAGCATAGAATTAGGGGAAATAATGACATTGTACAATCACATGGAATGACACTATCCAATGCCGCCCATCGAGCGCTGGAGCACAAGTTATTCCTCCCCACGACGCCTGACGGCAGAAGTGGAAGATGATGATGATGATGATGAATGAGGTATAGAATACATACATCATCATTATGTGCCATGTCAATAAGCATGGGCAGTCACGTCATGCCATCTCACACGATCACCAAAGTCATGGATCAGCTATGTGTTCTTGTCTCAGCCATGTCATGTAGCCAAGCCATCTAGATATTTATCTCTCTGCCTTCACCTTGTTCTTTTCCCCTTAGTCTTGCCATTTGTCACCAAGTTCTCAAGTTTATGTCTTCACATAATGCACCTAAAAAACCTTGACTGTCTGCTTCTAATTTCTCTAATCAGTTTATGGTTTTCATTTGTTTCTTGCAGGACTTGGTCACTGGTTTTTCTGTCTGTCCATGGTATTCTTTGCATTTTCCTCAGAAACCACATTTCCATTGCCATTAGATGACTTCCAGCTTGTCTGCTCATTGTCCACGATTCACATCAATTCAAAAGTATAGGTTATATGTAGCACTTGAAATAGAATAGAACAAGGGGAAGAATGAGCAACAGAAAAGAACAATTGTATTGTATGAATGATACAATGATGTGGCAATACACATTTTTTGGATACCTCTAGGTGTATGTTATTAAAAGTGTTGTTGTCTGCCCAAATATCGCCTCATTCTTCCGTAATGAAAGTCTATAGTGGGGGGGGGGGGGGGGGGGGGGGGGGGGGGGGGGGGGCAACAATTTTGTAATCACTACCGCACATATGCAAACTGCTTGATCCTCATGATCCCTACATGGGGTATTGCTTAAGAGCCAGCTTGTATCCTGAAATAAGATTTTCCATTGTCCGTACTCTTTCATAATATAGTAACATATAAAGGCAAGAAATCAGACCCTTTCCAAATAAGATTTGGCTTGAAACAGGGTGATGCACTATCGCCGCTCCTTTTCAATCTGGCTCTAGAGAAAGTTATAAGGAAGGTAAAGGAGGAATGTGATATTGGAGGAACATCCAGACTGCTTGGATATGCAGATGTTGTAGACATTATAGGGGAAAATGAACAAAAGACATTGGAAATATTGACTCACTTAAAGGAAAAAGCTCAACAAATGGGGCTGGTTATCAACCAAGATAAGAAAGAATATATGGTAATTTCAAGAGAAGGAACGGCTAAAAACTCTGGCCACATACAAATAGATAATATGACCATTAAAAAAACGGAAACATACAAATACGTGGGTACAATCTTCAACTGCTCCAACATAATAAGGGAAGAAATACAAGCTAGTATAACTCTGGAAATAAGATATACTATGCACCACAAATGCTAAAATCAACTGCGCTATCTCGTAACACCAAGATCACAATATACAAAACACTGATCAGACCAGTTGTGCTGTATGGCTCTGAAACCTGGAGTACTACTAAAGGAGACGAAGCCTTGTTACAAACCTTTGAGAACAAAGTTTTAAGACGCATCTTTGGGTCCATTAGGGATACACAAAGTGGAGAGTGGAAAAGAAGAAGTAACAAAGACATTTATGATCTGTTTAAGTCCCCGCTAATCACTGGTATCATGAAGGCTAATAGACTGAAATGTCAGGGACATATAGAAAGAATGGAAGATAATAGGGAAACAAAACTCGCTTAACTCAGGAAATAAATGACCGTAGACCCCGAGGTAGACCAAGAAGACGGTGGAGAAATAATGTACATACAGACCTACAGACACTTGGAATCAGTGACTGGCAAGAAAAGGTCAACCAGAGAGACAAACTGAGACGGCTTGTATCTGCAGCAAAGAACCTCAATGGCTCGGAATGCTGAAGAAGAAGAAGTACTTTTTCATGCACATTTTAATACAATTCTTATTACTTAATGACTTTCCGTACAACATCTAATTACCCACAGCTGGTACATCTAATCTCTCAATTAAAAAACAAGTTGGTTGCATATCCCTTACAGGACATCACAGTCAACCCCAGCATTATTTGGCTGTTTGTGATTTCCAGGCAAGTTTAAGTTCAGTAGTTTGCCATTGCTTTTTGAATGACCGCCCCTCATACTTCTGTACGAGAAACCAATGCAAGGCGATGTGCTTCCAAATCACCAGCAGCTGTGTTTCACACGTGGTGTGTGGGATTACAAATTGTATTCATAACTCCTTCACCACAGAGCAAGTATATAGTCCTCATTATCAACATATTGAAGTGTCATCTCCACATGAAAGGTCAGCTGTAATGTGCATAGAACACTCTCTGCACTGCTTCTTAATGGTGCATTTATATCAGTCCATCTCTTGATGCTGTCCACTGTTTTGTGAAGACAGGTGAAGCTCTAGCCTCTCCTAATGCATGCTTCATATACATGTGTCCAATAAGTTTACATGTCTTCTTCTTCTTCAGCGTTCCGAGCCATTGAGGTTCTTTGCTGCAGATACAATCTGTCTCCATTCGTCTCTCTGGTTGACCTTCTCTTGCCAGTCGTTGATTCCAAGTGCCTGTAGGTCTGTAAATATATTATCTCTCCACCGTCTTCTTGGTCTACCTCGGGGTCTACTGTCATTTATTTCCTGAGTGTAAGCGAGTTTTGTTTCCCTATTATCTTCCATTCTTTCTATATGCCCCAGCCATTGTAGTCTATTAGCCTTCATGATACCAGTGATTAGCGGGGACTTAAACAGATCATAAATGTCTTTGTTACTTCTTCTTTTCCACTCTCCACTTTGTGTATCCCTAATGGGTCCAAAGATGCGTCTTAAAATTTTGTTCTCAAAGGTTTGTAACAAGGCTTCGTCTCCTTTTGTTGTACTCCAGGTTTCAGAGCCATACAGCACAACTGGTCTGATCAATGTTTTGTACATGTGGCATGAGTAATTGTATACCCATGTCAAACAAAGCATACTCTATACTAGCACCTTGCCATCTTGACAGATGATAGTTTCCTACATTGTGCTAAATAAATGACTATAACTCATGGCGGGGACCAGGGTTGGTGTTATACATCATAATACAGTCCGGGCTGAATTTTAGTGACCACGTTTTGCCCATGCAGCCTGATCCCTCTCTTGGCTTGCCTAGTTTACTCCAGAAGAAAGCTAACACCAATACATCTGGAATAAGACCAGCTGCAGAAGGTGCCAGATCAGCAAAGCAATGATCTAACAGTCAGAGCTTCCATCCTAAACCAGTTGTTACCCAAGCCTTAGGGCCTGGTTTGCCCTGCAATGACATTTAGTCTTTAGATTGCATTTCCTCGCACCAGGATAAGGCTTACCCTCCCAATTGCACTCTTCCACCATAAGTCGTTGGCACAATGTGGGATGTCGGGTTTGTTCTACAGTCCAACAGCAGTTCAGTCATATCTGTCTAAGACCTATATATGGGGAGAAGCAATTGCTTGATCAGCAAATGACTCTAAAATAGTCGTAGAAGGGTTTGTTACTATTGTCACTGGTTGGATTTTCCCAATAAGATCCAAGTGGACAATGGCTCTAATTTTGAGGAAAACTCACTGAAGACATACTCCAGACGTATTCCATACCACACTCATTTGAAGATGCAGTAAAGAGATGTAATGGAACCTCATGCTGATCCTAAGGAAACCTGCACACAAAAAACTAGACAATTGTGAAGACCATCTGCTGCGTTCTTTGCCAAAAGATGAATAAAGAAGAAGAATGAACATCTGGCAGCTACATTATTTTCATACAACAAAATTCCTTATACTTCAACTGAATATATGCCAGCAACACTTCTCTTTGGATAACCTATAACAGGATACATTAAGGCACTGATGGGGACCTGAACTGATGAGGGGACTAATGAAACGATCATGTCAGTCTCTGAGCTTAAAAAAAAAGTTGAAGATGAACTGGAAATTGGCAACATCAAATTTGAGGAAAGCCAGAAGGAAACACGCCTCCTACTACAATTGATGACAAAAGACCATTACCTTCACATAAGGGACAATGTTCTTGTACTGCTATTCAATGGCAGCAGCAAGTTGGAGATTGGGTGGCATGGTCCGTTTCCCATAGCAGAAAGTGTTCTGCACCAATTATAACATCTTCATGAAGGGTAAATATTAATTTGCCACATATATTTTCCCTTATGCTTTGATAATTATCCACAACACACCATTTAACAATACTACTGAACACTTGCTTGCTTGTTTGTGTTCGTTGGCTTGAGCTCCAACGCGAAGTCATGTATGTCGGATGAAGGCATCCTGTTGTCCAACATCAGTATGATGTCATACCGGACCTGAGGTTTGCGTGAGTATCCGTTGTCCCATGTCTGGCTTATTGGTGTGCAGACTGGTGGTTCCTCGCCGTACAGGCAGACACTCTCCGACTTCGGAGGAATCGGCGATCCTACTGACCTTAGCCAGGACCCCGAAGGGACCTGTTGCCCAGGACGCTCGACGAGGATGCGTCAATAGGTCTTGGCCAGTATATAACCCGGCCCTGGTGCCTTGGAAACAACTCTGCGTCCCATTGAACACTTAATAAAAAAACAAATAAAAGAAGAAAAAATACATATGACTACTTTTCCAAGTACGGCAATCAAGTGCTCACCTTTTTTATGTACATCTTCCATTACTGCTTCAAGAGAATGCAATTTTTCTTTCTCCATTTCCAAGGTTTTTTTCAAGTTTATATTGTTTTCTGTTAATTGGCGTACCTCGGTCTATAAAGAAAATCATTAATATTTCAACCTATTAGAACACTTCAACAGGTTTTGTCCTCACAAATAAATCAGTACACTTGGATTCATTCATTAACTTGTGTAATAATTTTCAGCAATCATGGTAAAGCAATACTACCATTTACACAAGATCTGTATTATAAATATTCATCACTTTTGTAAGTATTAACTTGTTTCTATCATCCCAATCCATATCAAACATTTAAAACTGAAAAAAAAAACATGCTTTTAACTGATTCATGCCTAAGGATAATATATTGCCAAATGTGACCTCCTATTTGGACAGAAGGATGATATATTGCCGTACTAGGGTCATCATGTTATTTGTTTTGTTTTGTGATATCTTCCTTAATTTCAATACTCAGTAAACAGAAATTTATATTATAATATTTGTTCATTTGATTGTGTTCCGTGTTTGGTCCAAACCTTCTTTTTGTTGGGCACTGAATCTGTTAAACATGAACTGTCAAATTTAGATTTTTGTTGGAAACTATAATTTCCTCAGTCAAATTTTATGTTAATGTGGTTTTAGATTGTCTGTAACAAATGCCAATCAACGACTATGCTCACATACTCTTGGATAAGTTCTGCAGCTAATTATTAATTTGAAAGAGAATTTTCTAGACCTCAGTTACAACATCCTCACCTTTCAAATCATATATAAAATCCGAGAGGACCTTTAAGCCTTGCTGCATTCTGATAAATGACTGTCATTTTATTCCATTCATACATTGATTCTAATTTGTTTATCTACATTCCGTCCATGCATTTAATTCTAATGCTGTTATTTACATTCATCCATTCAATGATTCTAATTCTTTTATTTAAATTCAGTCCATGCACAAATTCTAATTCTTTTATTTACATTTAGTCCATGCGCTGATTCTGGTTCTGTTATTTACATTCAGTCCATGCATTAATTCTAATTCTGTTATTTACATTCAGTTCATGCATTGATTCTAATTATTTTATATACATTCAGTCCATGCGCTGATTCTAGTTCTTTTATTTATGTTAAGTCCATGCACTGATTCTGATTATGTTATTTACATTCAGTCCATGCAAACTGTGGCATCAAATGATACTGATGCTGTCTGGTTGTTCTTTCAGCCACTTACCTTTAATCCCTCTAGTTGTTCTGCTTTTGAGACCAGGTTATTTCCTCTCTCCAGCATGTCACGATATTTTTCTGTCAGATTGTGGTACTGTTTATTGACCTTCTCCAGGTCCAACGCTGGCACAGAATCTTGCAAAGCTCTTTGTAGTGCTGCAATTTTGAATGCTGCTATATCCTATATGGATATAAATGATACATTTTTCACATACTAGATTATTTTCATTGTACATCTCTTAGAGTCATAAAATATATATTGATAAACTTTGTGTCACTGTGCTCAATGTGAAAAAAAAATAATCAAAAAACTAAATTTGAATAACAAAGACACAAACTATAGATTGCATGATTTATTGTCTGGCATATTTTGCTGCATCTCATCAGGTACATACAGCAGAAATTGCACAACATAAATTAAAGCAATAAGATAAATCCTTCAAGCTGAAATATACAAAACAAAATGGTTGCGAGTTAAAGTTGGCAGAGGAAATTGTCATTCATTTACAAAAGCCAACATCGTGCAAACAAAAAGACATGATAGTTAGTTTTAAATTACTGTGGTAGACAATTCAAATCACTGTGTGAATATGTGTGTTGTATTTTTTAGTTAGAAGGATTTACCATCCCCCTCAGCACCATTCTCCCCAAGCCGTAAATACCCACCTATTCCCTCGCATGACAACCATAATTTCAAATGGCCCTGACAACATGCCCCACAAAGCACCAACACCCCACCAAATAGTGCAGACCCAGCCGACCGGTTCGCTTGCCTGCCACCACACAGGAGCTCCCCAGTAGTGCAATAGTAGCTGTATATTTTCTTCAGTCATTAATTGTGTTGCTAGCTCCGTGACGAAGGGGTTACAGACGCAGTTCGTAACCCTGCATACCCGCGTTCGAAACACAGCTGTTGGTGATTTGGCAGCAGAACACCTTTCGTTGGGTTTTTTAATGAAATGGTATGGGTGCCAGTCATTCAGAAAGCAATGGCAAACTACTGAATGTAAACTTGCCAAGAAATCACGAACAGCCAAAAATGCTGGGGTTGACTGCTATGTCCTGTAAAGGATATGCAAAAACTTTTTTTTAACATTGATTGTTTAGACATCAAGAAATAGGATTTCACTGAGATTATCATAATCACATAGTTTTGCTGCTTTGCTTGTATGCCCATATAATATTACGTATATATATATATATATATACAAAAGAGATGCATAAGGTCACATGGAAACATCCAAGATCTGGCCATTGGCACCAGCTGGACTTCATCATCACACGGAGACAACATCTGAACCATATATCATTGACTCGCAGTTACCACAGTGCTGACTGTGATACGGATCATTCTTTGGTTGTTGCAAGGGTTAGACTGAGACCAAAGAGAATCTACACAGCTAAACACAAATCTAGCCCCAGGATTAATATTATTAAAACTCATGATCCTGAAAAGTGCTTTCAGTTTCAACAGCAACTTGAAGACGCTTTCACTGATACACCAGAAAATTGTACAGTAAATGATAAATGGAATAAACTTAAGGAAACTCTTTGTAAAACTGCCGTAAAGGTTTACGGCACTGTGGATCATAAGAGGCAGGACTGGTTTGCGGCCAACAGCGAGACTCTGCAGCCCTTGATTGATAAGAAGAAGAAAGCTCTCTTAAGAAACAAGGAAAGACCAACGCGTAACACTCTGAGTGAGCTAAGGCAAGCTAGGAAGGATGTGCAAAAGGCTGCCAGGCAGTGTGCAAATGATTATTGGATCAAGTTATGTGAGTCCATTCAAATCGCAAGTGATAAGGGAGACATAAGAAGCATGTATGAAGGAATAAAGAAAGCCTGTGGTCCAGTGATCAAAAGAAGTGCACCATTGAAAACCTTGACTGGAGAAGTCATCACTGATAAGAAACAGCAGATGGACAGATGGGTAGAGCACTATTTGGAGCTTTACTCAAGTGAGACCAAACTAGCGGATAATGCCCTCAACGCCATAGAGGCTCTACCAACTCTTGACCACCTGGACACACTTCCCACCATAACAGAAGTTAAGTGTGCTATAAATGAACTTGCATCTGGCAAGGCTCCAGGTAAGGATGGGATTCCAATAGAGGTTATCAGGAGTGGGCAAGACACACTCACTATACAGATCCACCAGCTAATAGAGCTATGCTGGCGTGAAGGACAAGTCCCACAGGATTTAAAAGATTCAAGCATCATAACACTGTACAAGAACAAGGGCGATCGGAGCGACTGCAACAACTATAGGGGTATCTCACTTCTGTGTATTGTTGGAAAAGTATTTGCCAGAATTGTTCTGCGCAGACTTCAAGTCCTAGGAGATCAAGTCTACCCCGAATCACAGTGTGGCTTTCGACAGAACCGGTCTACCACTGATATGATATTCTCATTGCGACAAATGCAAGAAAAATGCCGTGAACAGAATCAACCACTGTTTATTGCCTTCATCGACCTCACAAAGGCATTTGATTTGGTCAGTCGTGAGGGTCTGTTCAAGGCACTAAAGAAGATTGGCTGCCCACCAACTCTTCTGTCCATTGTGGAATCGTTCCACACAGGCATGAAGGGTATAATCAAGTTTGATGGTGCAACTTCTGAAGAATTTGAAATCAAGAGTGGAGTTAAGCAAGGTTGTGTACTAGCTCCCACCCTCTTTGGAATATACTTTTTACTTCTACTGAAATATGCATTTCGTGATCAGGATGGTGGTATATACATTCACTCACGCTCAGATGGCGGTCTCTACAATGCTCAGAGATTGAAGGCTAAGACCAAAATTAGGAGGGTACTGATCAGAGAGTTGCTTTTTGCAGATGATGCTGCAGTTACGACCCACTCTGAGGAAGAATTGCAATGTCTACTATCTGCATTCTCCAATGCTTGTTCTGAATTTGGTTTAACAATTAGCAAAAAGAAGACACAGATTATGTCACAAGGTGCACATGGGGTACCATCAATCTTTATTGACGACGCCGAACTAGAGATAGTAGACCATTTTACATATCTAGGATCGGTGGTAAATAGCAAATTATCCCTAGATCAGGAAATCAACATCCGGATTGGTAAGGCAGCAACAACAATGAACAGGTTAAGAAAAAGAGTCTGGGAGAACAGGAAGCTTACTGCCAAAACAAAAGTCCTTGTCTATCAAGCCTGTGTCCTTAGTACTCTTCTCTATGGCAGTGAAACCTGGACAACTTACTCACACCAAGAGAACAATTTAAACAGCTTTCATATGCGGTGTCTGCGAAGAATTCTTGGTATTAAGTGGCAAGACAAAATCACAAATACTGAAGTATTGGAAAGATCAGGTTGTGTGACAGTTTATTCCATGCTCAGTCTTCGTAGACTTAGATGGATAGGACATCTTAGGCGGATGGATGATGGTAGAATACCAAAGGATATCTTTTTTGGTGAATTACAGATGGGTAAGAGATCTCAGGGTCGGCCTCTACTACGATACAAAGATGTGTGTAAGCGGGACATGATTGATACAGGCATTGATAATGCACATTGGGAGCAAGTCGCCGCTGAACGTGTTGCATGGAGGGCAAATATCAGAAATGGAATAAAGTCAAAGGAGAAAATTATTGCAGAAAAGTCACACACCAAGCGTTTGAGACGTAAGATGGTGCATGATGGTGGAAATGACCACGTGTTCACATGCACCCACTGTGAACGGACATTTACAGCGCAAATTGGCCTTATCAGTCACACTCGCTACCGCCATAGTTAAAAGTTATTATGCCTTTTTAAAGCACAAACTATCGTCTGTCAAGACGGCAAGGTGCCAATGTAATGTATGTATATATATATTACATTGGCACCTTGCCGTCTTGACAGACGATAGTTTGTGCTTTAAAAAGGCATAATAACTTTTAACTATGGCGGTAGCGAGTGTGACTGATAAGGCCAATTTGCGCTGTAAATGTCCGTTCACAGTGGGTGCATGTGAATACGTGGTCATTTCCACCATCATGCACCATCTTACGTCTCAAACGCTTGGTGTGTGACTTTTCTGCAATAATTTTCTCCTTTGACTTTATTCCATTTCTGATGTTTGCCCTCCATGCAACACGTTCAGCGGCGACTTGCTCCCAATGTGCATTATCAATGCCTGTATCAATCATGTCCCGCTTACACACGTCTTTGTATCGTAGTAGAGGCCGACCCTGAGATCTCTTACCCATCTGTAGTTCACCAAAAAAGATATCCTTTGGTATTCTACCATCATCCATCCTCCTAAGATGTCCTATCCATCTAAGTCTACGAAGACTGAGCATGGAATAAACTGTCACACAACCTGATCTTTCCAATACTTCAGTATTTGTGATTTTGTCTTGCCACTTAATACCAAGAATTCTTAGCATACACCGCATATGAAAGCTGTTTAAATTGTTCTCTTGGTGTGAGTAAGTTGTCCAGGTTTCACTGCCATAGAGAAGAGTACTAAGGACACAGGCTTGATAGACAAGGACTTTTGTTTTGGCAGTAAGCTTCCTGTTCTCCCAAACTCTTTTTCTTAACCTGTTCATTGTTGTTGCTGCCTTACCAATCCGGATGTTGATTTCCTGATCTAGGGATAATTTGCTATTTACCACTGATCCTAGATATGTAAAATGGTCTACTATCTCTAGTTCGGCGTCGTCAATAAAGATTGATGGTACCCCATGTGCACCTTGTGACATAATCTGTGTCTTCTTTTTGCTAATTGTTAAACCAAATTCAGAACAAGCATTGGAGAATGCAGATAGTAGACATTGCAATTCTTCCTCAGAGTGGGTCGTAACTGCAGCATCATCTGCAAAAAGCAACTCTCTGATCAGTACCCTCCTAATTTTGGTCTTAGCCTTCAATCTCTGAGCATTGTAGAGGCCGCCATCTGAGCGTGAGTGAATGTATATACCACCATCCTGATCACGAAATGCATATTTCAGTAGAAGTGAAAAGTATATTCCAAAGAGGGTGGGAGCTAGTACACAACCTTGCTTAACTCCACTCTTGATTTCAAATTCTTCAGAAGTTGCACCATCAAACTTGATTATACCCTTCATGCCTGTGTGGAACGATTCCACAATGGACAGAAGAGTTGGTGGGCAGCCAATCTTCTTTAGTGCCTTGAACAGACCCTCACGACTGACCAAATCAAATGCCTTTGTGAGGTCGATGAAGGCAATAAACAGTGGTTGATTCTGTTCACGGCATTTTTCTTGCATTTGTCGCAATGAGAATATCATATCAGTGGTAGACCGGTTCTGTCGAAAGCCACACTGTGATTCGGGGTAGACTTGATCTCCTAGGACTTGAAGTCTGCGCAGAACAATTCTGGCAAATACTTTTCCAACAATACACAGAAGTGAGATACCCCTGTAGTTGTTGCAGTCGCTCCGATCGCCCTTGTTCTTGTACAGTGTTATGATGCTTGAATCTTTGAAATCCTGTGGGACTTGTCCTTCACGCCAGCATAGCTCTATTAGCTGGTGGATCTGTATAGTGAGTGTGTCTTGCCCACTCCTGATAACCTCTATTGGAATCCCATCCTTACCTGGAGCCTTGCCAGATGCAAGTTCATTTATAGCACACTTAACTTCTGTTATGGTGGGAAGTGTGTCCAGGTGGTCAAGAGTTGGTAGAGCCTCTATGGCGTTAAGGGCATCATCCGCTAGTTTGGTCTCACTTGAGTAAAGCTCCAAATAGTGCTCTACCCATCTGTCCATCTGCCGTTTCTTGTCAGTGATGATTTCTCCAGTCAAGGTTTTCAATGGTGCACTTCTTTTGATCACTGGACCACAGGCTTTCTTTATTCCTTCATACATGCTTCTTATGTCTCCCTTATCACTTGCGATTTGAATGGACTCACATAACTTGATCCAATAATCATTTGCACACTGCCTGGCAGCCTTTTGCACATCCTTCCTAGCTTGCCTTAGCTCACTCAGAGTGTTACGCGTTGGTCTTTCCTTGTTTCTTAAGAGAGCTTTCTTCTTCTTATCAATCAAGGGCTGCAGAGTCTCGCTGTTGGCCGCAAACCAGTCCTGCCTCTTATGATCCACAGTGCCATAAACCCCTACGGCAGTTTTATAAAGAGTTTCCTTAATTTGACCCCACTTTTCATTTACTGTACAATTTTCTGGTGTATCAGTGAAAGCGTCTTCAAGTTGCTGTTGAAACTGAAAGCACTTTTCAGGATCATGAGTGTTAATAATATTAATCCTGGGGCTAGATTTGTGTTTAGCTGTGTAGATTCTCTTTGGTCTCAGTCTAACTCTTGCAACAACCAAAGAATGATCTGTATCACAGTCAGCACTGTGGTAACTATGAGTCAATGATATATGGTTCAGATGTTGTCTCCGTGTGATGATGAAGTCCAGCTGGTGCCAATGGCCGGATCTTGGATGTTTCCATGTGACCTTATGCATCTCTTTTGTTTTAAAAAAAGAGTTTGTAATACATAGGTCATTACTGGTGCAATGCTCCAGCAGCCTTTGCCCATTTTCATTCATGCGACCGATGTTGTATTTTCCAAGGGACACTGGCCATGAACTCGAGTCCTTGCCCACACGAGCATTGAAATCACCGAGCATATAAATGTAGTCAGATTTTGGAACTGCCTTGATCACGGAGTCTAACTCCTCATAGAACAAATCCTTCACATCATCAGAGGAATCGAGTGTCGGTGCATATGCAGTAATAATGGTGGCAAACCCACAAGAGGTTGCCAAGCGCAGGGATAATAGTCTTTCATTTCCTCCTGCTGGAATTTCAATCATTCCCAGTAGCGAATTCTTCACTGCAAAGCCCACACCGTGTTGCTTTTTTTCTGCCTGCCCTCTCCCCTTCCAGAAAAAGGTGTAGTTGTTTTCCCTGAGTGACCCTTCCTCAGCGAGGCGAGTCTCCTGCAGGCCAGCAATATCAATGTTAAGACGATTGAGTTCAGCATCAATCACAGCCGTTTTTCTCACATCGTCAATATTGGTCAAGTCAGTGGAAAATCCTGGACACATGGTTCTCACGTTCCAGGTTGCAAGCCGTAGCTTGAGGTTTCTATTTTTATTTTTGTTTGTACCTGGTGCATTGGTTTTACAGCCTGCGATTCAGATTTTGTCCTAGCCCCAAGCATCCATTGAAGCAGGCAGGCTGTGGCGGATCAGCACCCAATTGGCTGGGGGCTGCCCAGCTTGAGGCGGGCGGTAGCTGATCAGTGACACCTATAGGTGTCTCCCACCGTCAGAGGCAACGCGTGGCGCCCCATGTCTACGCCAACTGACAAGGACTTATAACCCGTAACAGTTGCCTCTCGCTTTGATTCCGAGACCAGTTAAGACCAGGGATGGAGTTATTGCCTCTCCATAGCACAAAGCCTGGGCTAAAATATAGAGATCATGTGTTGCCCATGCAGCATGATCCCTCTCTCGGCCTGTCTAGTTCACTCCAGAGGAAAGGTAACACCCCTACATCTGGAACAAGACAAGCTGCAGAAGCTGCCGGATCAGCAAAGCAATGCTCTAACTGTCCGCCTGTCGGAGCATCGATCCTAGACCAGTCGCCAACCAAGGCTTAGGGCCTGGTCTGCCCTGCCATGACAATTTTGTCTTTAGCTTGCATTTCCTCGCACCAGGGTAAGGCTTGTACCCTCCCAATTGCGCTCTTCCGCCCGAAGCCGTTGGCACAATGTGGGGTGTCGGGTTTGGTAAGCGCCGCCCAACGTTCGGTGCTAACAGAAACCAGGTAGTACCGTCTACTGTTATACGGTAGCTCAGTCATATCTGACTAAGACCTGACCTGAATATATATATATATATAAAATAGTTTTAAGCAAAGCTTTCCTCCAAATACTGCTAAGAAGCCTTTATAAAAAAAACCAACAAATTACCTTGTATCTTTGAAGATAACCTAGTCTTTCCGACACTGCAATCTCCATTTGATTGATTTCTTTGCGCAAATGATTGCCTTCCTAAAAGTTAAACAGATTTTTACCAGTTAAAAAATGTCACCACTTTATACATGTTTTGTAGTATTTATACATGAATGTATGATGGAGAGTGCCAGTGACAACATGTTTGCTGTCACTTGCCAGGGACTTTATAGTTGATGTTCGTGGCTCAATCATGCTTGTCGCTAGCAATCTAAAATGCACGTTTGTGGTTTGGGTCGCGGCGCTCGGACACATATATTTCTTTGGTGTGTCATGAATATTGTCATGAATATTGATGGTGGAAATGATCACGTGTTCACATGCACCCACTGTGAACGAACATTTACAGCGCAAATTGGCCTTATCAATCACATTCGCTACCGCCATGGGTAAAAGTTATTATGCCTTTTTTAAGCACAAACTATCATCTATCAAGACGGCAAGGTGCTAATGGAGTCATGAATATTCTATGAGCACCAGTTGTAGGATCTCTGACCTGTTGGCAAGGGCATTGATGGTGTATGCATATTCTACATCTGTTGCTGCTGTGATCTTATCACTGTAGTTAATCTTATTTGAATATTATGTTGGGGTTAAGTTCTTCCACTCTACACAATCTATAACAAATATCCATTTAACATCCAACTCGACACTTCCTCAAGAACGCAACACAGGCACCATTTTCACCTATTTATTGACTCTGAGTGTTTCACAATTCACATTGTCAATTACCCACAATATTCCACAACACTTAGATTCTACAATCACTATACAATCTAATTTGATAGATTGATTGATTTAGGAACCGACATCACAGCATTCAGGGCATTCCCATAAATGCTCCGTCCCCATCCTCAGCAGCCAGCGAAGAGTTCCAACACTAATAGTACCAGTAGCAATCTGATTATATGTCCGTTTCGCCTTTCCTCTGAGCGTCGATCGTCAGCCAGATCCCCTCGTCACCCCTCGCTGTCGCATTCTTGCCAGACCATGGTGATCCATTTGTTCCTCCGAGGTGTACACATGCTCCCACAAGGACGCAACCACGTCTTCCTTATCATGCATCAATACTCCACCAAGTTTTGCAGAACCAGCCAATCTGTCCGGCCGTTCATTCCCCAGCACACCAGCATGTCCCGGAGAAAAGATCCAGACGATGCTTGTCACCCGTGACTTCTGAAGCGAAGCAAGCCACTCTGCACGAAGCTTGCCTGTCCTCATACCTACTCAGCATGCTTTCTGAGTCAGTTAAATCACGATGTGTGTGTGTGTATCGTATTCTCCATCCAGCGGAAAGCTGCACTGACCGCCTCCACCTCCATTCTTAAGCTAGATGTTGTGGTATCATATGCCAGGCTCTCCTGCACCAAACGGCGACCATTAGCTTTTGCTAAGAACCCCCAGGCACTTCTCCTGCCTCTCAACACCGAACCATCTGTGTATATAATCACATCACCCGGGCGAGCAATATCCTGAATTAGTTGCTGGATTTCCACTTCCATGGCCCCTGCTGGCCACTCCCTGCACTCCCGGCTCAATGTGATTATAACTTTGCACAAATATGACTGCTCCGCTGGCACTCTGACCCACTCCTCTCCTCGCCTAATGTTCTCCAAGATGCACACCTGTCTGATCGTATCCTCCGCCTGAGCCATCCATGATTTCCCTCTTATCAGTCGCTGACCCTTAACTACATCCAGCGCCTCATGCAACGGGTGATCTGTGTCAGCAACTACTAGGAGGTATTAATTAACACTGTAGTGGCACATTTTGTGGCCATGAGAACCAGATCTGCACTCGATCGTGATTCAAGCCCAACCGATTGCCTCCAGGAGACTGCTGTTTTCATGCAAGGTGTGATTCTCAATCTTTTCATCTTCACGCTGGACTGCATGAAACTCTAGACTATCTGTACTGAGTGGTCCATGACCTGACATAGTGACATGGCAGAGAGCAAAACAATGTCAAAGGCAGTCAGAAAAAGTGTGTTTAAGCTGCACGGTGCCTAAATAGCTGTATGCATGTGGAGCATGAACAATAAGCAGACAAGCTGAGAAACATAACAGCAGTGTTTTCTGGGAAAAATGCAAAGAACATCATAGATGGACAGAAAAACAAATGGGTCAGTCCTACAAGAACAAATAAAAATTTTAACTTGATCAGAGAAACCAGGTGCAGACAGCCAAGATTTTTAGGCATATTATGAGACATAAACTTGAAAACTTAGTGACAACTGGTAAAAATAAAGGGAATAAGAGCAAGGGGGAAGACAAACAGATCAATTCTTGGATGGCTTGGCATAATTAGAATAAAAGTACAGACCTGATCCAAGACTCTAATGATTGAGAGATGGCGAACCATGAGAGATGGGAAACCATGAGAGATGGGAAACCATGAGAGTTGGGAAACTATGGGGGATGGAGCACCATGAGAGATAGAAAACTATGAGAGATGGGAAACCAAAAGAGATGGTGAACCATGAGATATGGTGAACCATCAGATGGTGAATCATGAAAGGTGGTGAACCATGAGAGATGGGAAACCATGAGAGATGGAGAACCATGAGAGATGGTGAACCATGAGAGATGGGAAACCATGAGAGATGGGAAACCATGACAGATGGGAAACCATGGAAGATGGGAAACCATGGAAGATGGGAAACCATGAGAGATGGTCAACCATGAGAGATAGTGAACCATGAGATGGTGAACTATGAGATGGTGAACCACGAGAGATGGGAAACCATGAGAGATGGGGAACCATGATAGATGGGAAACCATGAGATGGTGAACCATCAGATGGCGAACCAAGAGATGGTGAACCATCAGATGGCGAACCAAGAGATGGTGAACCATGAGATGGCGAACCATGAGAGATGGCAAGTTTATGTTCAGTAGTTTGCCACTGCGTTCTGAGTGACGGGCACTCATACCACTGTATGAAAACCACTGCAAGGCTGTCTGCTGCCAAATTGCCCGCAGCTGTATTTCGAACATGGTATGCAGGATAACGAATTGCATATATAATCCTTTCGCCACAGAGCCTTTGAAGCAAATGAACTAAACATTAAAAACTGTTGAATAATCAAAAGCCTTGCAGCATTAGAATGATGAGCAAAGGGAAGAAAACATTATCCTTAAAAACAACTAAATCTGACTAAGGAAATTATATGAGTTGAGTTGAGCTAAGAATCAACATCACTGCACACATGACATTCCCACATGAGCTCCGTCCCCTGTTTCAACAACCAACAAAGAGTCACACTACTAATCTTTCCAACCACTATTTGATTAAACGTTTATCTGGTCTTCCCTCTCAGTTTTGAGATTCTTCCAGAACCCCTGCCGATCCTCTGCAATATCATCCTTTCTACATACTGGTTCTCAATCTGTTCCCCCCCACCTTCTCCACCTGGTCCAACAGGCGCTCGACAACTTCTTCCTTGTCAATAGATAATCAACCACCAAGAGGTGCATGCCCTGCCAGCCTATTAGCTTGTTCATTCCCCGCACTCCCAACTGGCTGAAATTATATGAGAGAAACGCAAGCAAAGATGGAATCATTAACAATGCACTGAGGGTTTAGAGGTTGGGTGCATGCAGGGGATACATGTTTCCTTAAAAAAAACATAAACATGTTATATTTATACAGTAATCTCATACTCACTCGTCTAAGCTGTGTCTCAACTTCTTCCATAATTGCATGCCTCCTTGTCAAAGCTTTTTCATTCACTCGAAGAACTGTAATTCTTCTAGTCATTTCTGACAATCTTCGCCTCACTTCTACATCATCGTGAGCTAGAGTTTCAATAAGGCGCTGAAAATAATATCAATATTGCATTAGCTATATGCCATAATACTCTAACCACTAAGTGGTTGAGTCAAGTTGAGTCATGAACATACATCACAGCACTCAGGACATTCCCATATGTTCTCCGTCCTCATCTGCACACAGCCAGCGAAGAGTCACCGATGGTGCCACTAGAAGTTTGATAATGTATCCGTCTGGCCTTTCCTGAGTGTCAGCCATATCATTTCCAGATCAAGATGATCTTTCTGTTCTTCAGCACTATACACATGATACCAAAGAGCCCCAACCACATCTGCCTTATCATGCACCAATATCCCACCAAGCAATACAGACCCTGCCAATCTGTCCGCCTGCTAATTTCCCATCACACCAGTATGTCCTAGGGAAACAATCCAACACAAGATCTCTATTTTTGATTGTTGAACTGAAGCCTGCCACTCGACTTTGCTAAGCAAGTCAGTCTTCAGCTTGTCATCATACTTTACGAGTCCGTTACAATCACAACATGCGTATGCTGTTTGAAAACATCTCAAATGTACTACCATGATTTGAGAAACTAATAATTTACACATATTGACTGCTACAAACAATTTATTAACTAAATTAGACTACTGTTTTCTGTGTTTTTTTGTGTTGCTGTTGTATAAGAATAAAAATGGAAGTTACACTCACATTAAACTCCTGTATATGAATCTGGTCTTCTTCTCGCTGACCCTGCAATTCACTTAGCTGTTTTGAGCATCTGTTCGTTTCCTCCTGCCACTTCTAAAACAGTTGGTCAATGAAATTGAACAAAATAAGTGACATGCATGAGTGACAACAAGGAAATAAAATTATTATTTAAAAAATGAACCAATCTAATAAATGCTTGTTAGTATTGTAAGAAGTGTGTGGGGGTTTGTGGTGAAGGTTGGTGGATGGTGTTTGGTGCAGGAGAGCCTGGCATATGATACCACATCATCTAGTCAGAGAATGGAGGTGGATGCAGTCACAATGGCATTCCACTGACTGGAGGTGAAGAATACCCCAACAAGCGATGCAGACCCAGCCATTTTGTCTGCCTGCTCATTTCTAACCACAACAGCATATCCTGAGGGGAAAATCCAACAGATGCTCTCTATTTTTTTATTATTGGCTGGAAGTCTGCCACTCTGCCTGAAGCATGCCTGTCTGCACCGTTCTCATCATTCTTTATGAGACCATTACAATCACTATCTGAGTGTGCTGTTTGCCCTCCAGCTAGCGGAACACTGTAGTCACTGCCTCCACCTTCATTCTAAGGTTAGATGCTGTATCATATGCCAGGCTCTCCTGTACCAAACACCGTATGATTTAAGAATGTCAGCAAACCCCTTTTTTCAGGATTCCAAGCTAATATATGCAACATTACCTAACAGATAACAAAACTGATATTCCCAGGAAATGCAGAAACAATATTTTGTTAAAGAAGGCACTTCTAAACATGGGAAACAACCTGACATTGATAAAGTTGTTAATGATTCTGCAAAGATTGTGCTAGCGCCCGTTGGCCCAATGTCATGTAAAGATATAAGAAAATTCACCAACTACTGAGCTATTACATATGAAGTGTTCCTTTAACAGGTTCAGTGCAAAACAAACAGTAGGTTTGGACCACACAAAAACTTAGGGCAGAAAATAGGAAGTAGGGGTGTGTTAGAGTTGTTAATATGGTAGCAGGCATGTTGTATTATAATGCAATTACAACATTTCTGCGATATATAAGCACATGGCAGATATGAGAAGTTGCTAAAGACAATTAATCATCCCATGGCACTGAATCAGTTAACCTGACTTTGGTGGAAGTAACAATTTCCTGATAACTGTAAGTGCCTGATAAAGATCAAGTTGGACACAAAGACACAAGATACCCAGCTTTATAACCAAGCTGAAAGGTGCAACATTATAGAATCCTGCCCCCGGGAAGGTTAACCCGGTCAACAAATGCTCGCAGAAGTCGGATGTGTCGGCCTAACGGCGCAAGAACGCTGCTCTACTGTAAACAGGCACAACGCAATCACGTCCGGAAAAAAAAACTCCGGATGAAAGCAGCAGAAGAAGAAGAATCCTGTGAAGAAAATGGGGCAATTGTAAACTTAATGTACTGCAGGTGAGACATTATTTTCACAGCTGAAAACTTCAAATTTCCTCTATATTCAATGGCATACAAGGACCAAAAGTCACTAGCCATATGGACAAGACAGACAGAAAAATATTATTATCATTAAGTCAAAACAGGAATGATTTAAATAACTTGCAATTACAAATAGATCTGGTGAGGTCAGCATGGCAGAATGGATAAGAGAGCTCGCTCTTAAACTCCCAAGGAAACAGGTTCAACCCCTCCATCTGTTAATTGGACTAAAATATTGACTTCTCGTCCTACTTGGGATGTAAATTGTGGGTTCACCTGATGGTGAGAGATACTGGTAATAAGGAAAACTAATCCACACGCAAAAATCAGTTCAGTGCACTAGAAGAAGTAGCAAGTTTATGGATTATGTTTGAGTTCAATACGAGCGAACAAAAAAAAAAAAGATTTGATTGATTTTACATTGCTTAATTCCACAACATCTTAGATGAATTAGAATGAGTTGAAAAAGCAAGAAAAAGTAAATAATCATTTATTAGAATAATAAGGACATGAACAATAGACTGCACGAATTATTGCCTGGCATATTTCGCTGCATCTCGTCAGGTATATACTGCAGAAATCCTTAAAGCTGAAATATACACATATTCGCACAGTAATTTATTAATTAAAGGATCCTTATTACATGTCTTGAAGTATACTGAGCTAGCTCCTAGTTTACACGAACCAATCAGCACTCAGGGGGTGATGTGGTGACCTTCACTTCCCATGACTTTTCCTGTACCCTGGGGCAACCTGGCAGCACAGGTCAATTTTAAAAATCCACTTTGATGAGAGTTCAAACCCATGACCACCAGGTAGCATGCTAGCCACTGTGCCACAGTAAGTCTCATTCACTATCATCACCATGTGCCATGCTGATAAGCGTGGACGGTCATGTTTCACCAACTTACACTATCACCAGAGTTGTGGATCAGCTCAGTGTTCTTGTCTCGACCATACAACATGGCCCAGCCATCCAGGTATTTACTTCTCTGCTTTCCCCTTGTTCTCTTCCCCTTGATCTTGCCAGTTGTCACCAAGTTCTCCAATTCATTTCTTCTCATAATGTAACCAATAATTGTGACTGTCTGTGTCTAATTTCTCTAATCAGTTTACGGTTTTCATTTGTTTCTTGTAGGACTTGTTCATTGCTTTTTCTGTCTGAACATGGTATTCTTTGCATTTTCCTCAGAAACCACATTTCCACAGCCATCAGATGTTTTTCAGCCTGTTTGCTCATTGTCCATACTTCACATCCCTACAAAAGTACAAGTTCTATGTAGCACTTCAACACTCTTTTTCTCATTGCAGATGACATCTTTTTATTGGTCAGTATGTTTTCCATCTTGTTCTAATCTCTTCAAGGCATCTCCCATCAGATGTTATGACTGTTTCGAGATAATTGTACCGTTTCTCTTGTTTAAGAATATTCCCATTTACTTGTATATTACATTGTGGTATTCCACATACCACATTAAAAACATTTTTTTTTAAAGCCATGCAATATATACTTTCTTTTACGCAAATCTTGCCTTTTTTTCCTGTGTGTACTCCTGGTACAGCAAGCCTTGTTGATGACGTAACACTGCATACTTTCTCTTGTACGTGTTTAGGGAACTCTCCACATTCTTTAACGAAGCCTCCCGTTGCGACAACTCCTGTAAATTAATTGCATTGGTGACATGTTAGCTATAATTAGGATTTACACACCCACACATGCACCTTCAGACACAAACATATAACACATGACTGCTTACATGCATAACTCAGGCATGTATGTTATGCTTGTGTAACCCCACCCACCAACACAAATATACATATTATGGTATAAACCCAGGGTCTTGTCCATGTCAGATTGGAAGCACTAGACTTGACTTTCGCTCTCGTTTGAGCTCATCAGTAGTGCATATCCTTGACTGGACCTGGTATCGAACTCTGGATCACTGGCATGCTTCGCACACCAGTGATCCGGGGTTCGATCCCGGGTCCAGTCAAAGATATGCACTACTGATGAGCTCAAACGAGAGCGAAAAACTCGAGACTAGTGCTTCCAATCTGACGTTGACAGGGCCCAAGGTTCGTACCGGAATACGATGAGCGTTGCCAGTCGTTGGTGGCGCTCAGTCTTAAAAACCTCAAATCCCGAAACAACCAAATAAATTATATATATATATATATATATATATATATATATATATATATATATATATATATATATATATATATATATATATACACACACACACATATATACACACACTCACACAATACACTGATAGTCAGATGGGTACACATACACAGGCAGACCAACAAAGACAAACACAGCTACAGACTCTCCCCCTTCCTCTCTCCATTCATGTGCGCATGAACACATACCCAGAGTCTGTTCTCCTTAAACACAATGCAGTGGTACCTTGGGTTATGAACTCCTCAGGTCACTAACAATTCGGGTTACGAACAACAACTTTGAAAATTTGTGTCTCGGGTAACGAACAGTGCCTTGGGTAATGAACGAAGGCGAGAGAGAGAGCAAGGTTTAACGCTGGAGACATATGATCGCGTACTGTACAAATGAAGGCCATGCAGTACTAACATCGCTTAGTGCTAGCCTAGTTCTGCATGCTTTCATTGGCCTTACTACATAGCAGTAAAAGATTTCTTAGCAGTGGCACTGTGATCAGTTTGTATCGTTCATTATTTTCCTTGTTATCCCCATCAATTATGAGTTCATAGAATGGTAGTGGTGCTGCTAGGAAGCAGAAACGTATAACAGTGGAGGTAAAGTAGGAAATAATTATAAAACATGAACATGGCGTTTGTGTGTGTGACATCACTAATGAGTACAGCATGGCAAAATCAACTATCTCCACTATCATAAAGAACAAAGAGTTACTCAATTCAGTCAATGTGGCTAGAGGCGTAAATAAGCTGCAGAAGCTAAGACCTCAAATTGTAGAGAAATTTGAAAATCTTCTCTTGATCTGGATCAATGAAAAGCAACTTGCAGGAGACAGTATTAGTGAGGCAATAATATGTGAAATGGTGAAGCTGTTGCACAGTGATTTATTGTTGAAATTGCTTGGTACTGAGACTGATGATTTTAAAGCCAGCGGAGGCTGGTTTGAAAAGTTCAAAAAACAAAAGTGGCAATCATGGTGTAATTAGGCACAGAGAGGCTGGAAGTTCTAATGAGAAAAAAACAGAAGCGTTCAAGGTGGAATTTGATAAGATCATCAAAGAGGAAGACTACGTTCCACAACAAGTCTTTAATTGTGATGAAATAGGCCTCTTCTAGAAGAAAATGCCAAAGAGGACCTTCATCACCCAGGAGGAGAAAGCACTGTTGGGGCAAAAACCAATGAAGGACAGGCTAACTCTGCTGTTTTGTGCCAATGTAGTGGATGAGATTGTGCCTTAGGCAAAAATACGGGCCTGGAAGTCGATGGAAACGACTTTGAGGAGCTGATTGAAACCCGCAGTGGAGAGCTTACTACAGATGAGCTTGTGGATCTTCAGAATGAACAGCTAAAGACATTAAAGAAGGAAAAGAACAAGGGGCAGGAGGAGAAGTCAATATCTGGATGGTTTGACCGCATGGCATGGTCAAGTCAAGAAGACAGGGCTGATCCACGACTCTGGTGATGTGTGAGATGGCAAAACATGACCACTCACGCTCATCGGCATAGTACATGATGATAATGAAATATCAAATAACTAGACAACAGACAGAAAAAATGATACAGTAAAAAGTACCTGTAAGACAATTATTAAATGTTCAGTGAGGCTGCCAATAACTTCTGAACTTGAAGGCACCATTCCATCAGGCAGCTTCATGACACTGAACAATCCCACCCCAGCATTAGAGTCATGGGGGCTGAAGTGATCTTTCTCCCGTTTCTCAATCTACAACACACACACATAAACAGATAAACATATTATTTCTATGTCAAATTCATTTTAAAATATATATGTACAAGTAGTGCCAGCTATGATTCATGTTAACACAGACGTCATAAACAAAATATTGCACCATTTCTTGCCTGGCATTTTTCGGTGCATACTGCAGGTCATAAAACATTGAATTCAGCAATCACAGAACATTTGCTTATTAGCAATCATAGATTTTACAAACTAGTTGCATTTAACATGCTGTATCTGACGAACTGGCTTAAAGGTTATGACTTTTCTCAGTAATCTCATATACTCTCGTCGGTAACGTGATGACGGTGAGAATCAGCAGTGGCTCGAATTGCATCGGTAACTTACGGGGTATGTGAGCCGGCCGCTCAGAAAGCAATGGCAAACTACTGAGCGTAATCTTGCCAAGAAATCAACATACAGCTGAAAGACGCTGGTGTTGACAGCGATGTCCTGTAAAGGATATGCAACAAACAAAAAAATCTGACGAACAATAATCGATGAAGTTGATACAAAAATTATACTTTGTAAGGAAAAACTAAGTACATAGTCACTGATATTGTTTGGATGTGAGGATAATGTTTCTTCACATTCAAACAATATAAGTGACTATGTACTTAGTATTTAAGTCAAAGTATTATTTGTTTATTCACTTCATATGATATATAACTCTGCAGTATGCACTTGATAGGATTCAGCGAAATATGCCAGGCAATAAATCAAGCAATATTTTGTCTTTGGCCTCTGTGTTTAAATAAAGAAAATAACAAAGATTCTGAATAAAATATATATCACTGGCGCGATCCCCTCGAACGTCAGTTTTCACCACAGTACCTACAAAACTTTTTGCAACATAAGCACGATTTTCCTCTAGTGAATTTGAATAATGAAGACAAACAATAGATTGCATGATTTATTGGCTGGCATATTTCGCTGCATCTCATCAGGTACATGTTTTTGTCCATCAAGAATGATGATGACCATTCATTTCATCCGGTGCGGTTGAAAGTATGGAGCCGTGAGTTCTAAGATGGCTGATAAGGCCTATTTTGGCTCAAAATGTTCTTTGACAATGTGGGAAAAGAATGCTTGACGTTCCAGGAGGAGCATCTCCTGCAGTGGTTTTTCTGTCCAGCCTTTTCTTCACAGCTCTTGCAGTCCTAGCTGCTTCACAAGTGACTGCACCTTTGCATAATGATGTACGTCATGAATTTCGGTCTTTGGCAGCAGTCTCCCAGGTGTCATGATGAATTCCAAAAGCTTTCAGTGAGATTTTCAGTGTCTTTAAAAATTTCCTCTGGCCACCTTGGGAGCGCTTACCACAACGCAGCTCACCGTAAAAAATTTGTTTAGCGAGTCTTTGATCTGGCACACAAGTTAAGTGACCAGCCCAGCAAATCTGATTCTTCATTAGTAGAGTGTGGATACTGGGCATGGATGCTCTTTCTAAGACTTCAGTGTCTTGGATCTTGTCTTGCTATTTAATCTTCAATCAGGTACATACTGCAGAAATCACACAATATAAAGTGACTAAATAAATCCTTAAAACCTCCTATGTCATCGATTGGACAGCACGTTTTGGAAACCGGTCACATGATTGATAGAGACAATGCATTTCATGTATTGTTTAACACACAAAATAGTCGTTTGTTAAAGTTTGCAGAAGCCATCATGATTAATCTGCACAGGCCAGATGTGTGCAAAGAGAAAGACGTGATAGTTGGATTAAAATTACCGTGGTAGACAATTGAAATTACTGTGCAAACATGTGTATATTTCAGCTTGAAGGATTTATCTAGTTACTTTATTTTATGTTGTGTGAGTTCTACAGTATGTACCTGACGAAATGCAGCAAAATGTGCCAGGCAAAAAATCATGAATCTATCATTTGTGTCTTTGTTATTCAGAAACGTGATTCACACAAAACAAGCAGTTTAATGAGTCATGTTACCAAATTACTCTTTTGCATTATAATGCAAAGGATAAGTAATAAAATTTGGCCATAAAAACCAGAAACTCAGTTTGGGTTGTTGCAGATATAGGAGCAAAGATGCAATCATTACGTCACGGATGCACATGGAAAGATGTATACTGATTCTAAAGGACCTATATTTATTTGTAACAGAGTATTGAAAAGCTTTTGACAAAGTGAAATATCTGGGCCTTTTCAACATTTTGCATGAACTCAGAATGAATGGGAAAGATCTCAAGATCATAAGGAATACATATTGAGAGCACAATTGTATCATCAGATACAAAGAAGAACAAGGATGTGTTTTATCACAAGGTCTCTTCAACATTTACAGTGAGACAATACTTAGAAACATCAAACTTCTTGAAGGAGTTAAACCTGGGGGAAAAATAGAAATAATCTGAGATATGAAGATGGCAGTTTGAAAGCAGCCAACATGTGACCATCAACTGCTAACTCTGGCATACTGTCTATAGAATACACATGTGCTTCACACATACATTTTACATATGTACATACATGCATGCATTCTTTGTTGTCAGATAACTTTTAGATATTTTAAACCAACATCATTAAATACATTTGTGTGTGTGTGTTTTTTTTTAAATGCCACATTCCTATTATTCTATTCACAGGTATTTGATTCAGTTAAATGTATTGTATTTATCAACTAATTTGGTACAAATATGCTTAATTATGGCAACTGCTAGATTCATCTAGCCCTGTTCTGATTTGACACAATTAGATGGAATCCACTTAATTCTATCATGAATTTTTTATGGTATATTGATTTGGTGGACTGCAGGGAATGACCAGAGGATCTTGCCGATACTCAGGACTCTGAGGAACGCCAGACGGACACAAAATCTGACTGCTACTGGCAAAATCTGTATTGGGACTCTTCGCTGGCTGTTACACATGAGGAGAAGCAAGTATGGGAATATCCCAAGTACTGTGATGTCGGTTCTTGGTTCATCTCAACTCTTACTTTCATAAAATGCCCAATGAAATGACACAATATTTTACCTTTTCAAATGCCTTATCTCTCTCTAACGTTGCTTTGCTGGCTTCAATTCTGGTCTCCCTCAGAGCACTCTTCAACTCTTCATTTCTCCCTCTAAGAACGTCAACTTGCTCTTTTAAATAGTAAGTTGTATCATAGTTTCCAAGGATTTTCTTTGCTTCAATTGCCTTGTGAACAAATTAAAGAGTGAGACAGCTTCAACATTTTTAACACACAACCACTGAAAGACAATAAGAATGTAATATCAATGTTTAACCAACTAAAAGCACAGGTCATACAAAGTAATTTAACGGCCTTGCATTCCCATCTTTCATAACCTTGGAGGTTATTGAGGCACCGCTTGCTGTTGCACTCTGTATAACTTGTTTCTACGTGCGTCTGTCTCTTGCAAACATTTCAGTTTTTGTCAAACCTTCTGCTATCCATTTCTTAACCTTATCTTTTCTTATCTTATCATCATCATCATCATCACGTAACAGGTCTTTTGCAGGCTATCTATCACATCAAGGCCCACTGGTCAGACTTCTGCTAGGCCCACTGCCACATACACTTTTATGCCCTAGGTCTCTTTAATGTCCAGTAATTCACATCATTTAGAAAGCAATGGCAAACTACTGAACGTAAACTTGAATAGCAAATAACAAACGGCCAAAAAATATGGGGTTGACTGCAATATCCTGTAAAGGACATCCAATGAACTTTTTCAGAAGTGGCAGGTTGTATACCATGAAAATTGAAAACCAACATGAAATCCGGAATACCAAATTAATGCAAAAAAGAATCAATGACATCACTAAGAAAAGAACATATACACCAATGGGTTGCCTAAAAACCAGAAACATGATGAAATCATAATAGAGCAGACTTTAAGTATATAGTCAGATTATGTGAAAGACCTTTATAATGATACAAGAGGAAGAGTGTGATATTCAATATAATAATGAAGGACCACCAATTTTGAAGATGTAAATGCTGACATTAACTCATAGAAAAACATCTGCATTTGTTTTCCCCCATTTTCTCTCAATCGTGCTAGTTGTCAACAACTTCTCTATTTTAATTCTTCTCATAACATGCCTAAACAATTGCAACTTTCTATATCTAATTTTTCTCACAAGTTTATGGTTTTCATTTATTTCTTGTAGGACTTGCTCACTTGTTTTTCTGTCGTTTGTGGTATTCTTTGAATTTTTCTCAGAAACCACATCTCCACTACCATTAGATATTTTTCATCTTGTCTGCTTATTGTCTATGTTTCACTTCAAGGAATATATACTGGCTATTTTGTTTGTACTTTTTACCAGAATATTATTTTAAAATAGTTTTAGGTACCAAGGTCAAGTAGAATGATAAGTAAACAAACATAAATAAATGGCTAAGTATAAAATTCAAAGAAAAACTCACAGCCAACATTTTCTCAATGGTTGGAAACTGCCATGATGTAGCTGCAGCATCTAGAACAAACATTGAAAGCACAGATGTGTTTTATGTCATGTGTTTTATGTCATGTGTTATTCATAATACTACAAAAAGTTTAACATTTCAGGTATAAACGCAAGTTTAAAAGCAAGCGCTCTTATCTATTCAGCCAAGCTGGCCTCACTAGTTATATTAAACAGATATTGCATCTCTTCAAGACCTTAAATGGATCTTCTGTTCAGATTATCTCTCATCATGTGCCATGCCGATAAGCGTGGGCGGTCACGTTTTATCATCCCACACGATCACCAGAGTCGTGGATCAGATCAGTGTTCTTGTCTCGACCATACTACATGGCCAAGCCATCCAGGTATTTACTTCTCTGCTTTCCCCATGTTCTTTTCCCCTTAATCTTGCCAGTTGTCACCAATTTCTCCAATTTATTTCTTCTCACAGAATGTCCAAATAATTGTGACTGTCTACGTCTAATTTCTCTAATAAGTTTATGGTTTTCATTTATTTATTGTAGGACCTTGTCATTGGTTCAGATTATGCATGGGTCCAAAGTAATCAGCAAGATGATTTGCTGGCCTCAAGGAAACTGAAAGAGAGGAAAATGTGAATGGTCAAAGGACATATAGCATGTGCATGTTGCCACAGGCTGATACCCAGGTTGATATGAGAGGAGATATGTGAGGACTTCTGGTCCCTAACATGGAGGATAGGCATTTGAACGGTTAAGGCATTTGAAGTGTTTATGCTTGTGGCTACCTTTTGAATTCACATTTTCCTCATGTTGGACTGGAAGTGCATGGTTCAGTCGCCCTGCTACTGAGTTGAGTTCATGGCGCGACACTGTGACCTGTGAATTTCGCTTTTACATCTGTCTGCGGTTGTTTGTAGCATGAACTGCATGTTCAGAATAATGGCGACCGGCTTGTCACAGAACTGACTGGATTGTCTTATGCAGTAATGTGTGGCTGCTGGTTTTCTAGTGACTGTCACTTCCATCGATGATGAACTGTACTTTTCGTGGAAGACTTTTGTGTTGGCATTCTGGCAGTGGCATTGTGCACAGTGTACCTGTGCAGGCTGTTGGTTTGTCGAGACTCCTGTTCCTCTTTTCACATGGGGCAGTAAGGAGCATTTTGATTGATATTCACTGGCACAGGAACGAAGCATAATGGGGACGACCCGTTGCCGTGACATTGGAACTGCGACTAGCTAACTAACTAATTAAACGAGGTTGAGTAATCAAGTTGACTAAGTCTTTGTCACTTGGTACCATTTGTAGCAGAAGCAGACGTGATCTCAAATGGCAATAACATGAGCACATTCATAATCAGTAAGGTACCGTAGTAGAGGCTGAACCTGAGATCTCTTACCTATCTGTAATTTACCGGGGTAAAAATATTCTCATTTAGTATTTTAACATCACCCATCCTCCCAAATCAACTATTCATAAGTTATGCAACTAAACTGGACATAAGATGACTGAATATTAAATTCTATCAACTGTTGCTTTTTTTCTTTCACAAATACTTGTTGTTATAAATGAAAATCTAGAGAAAAAACTGTGGTATAAATGACTTTGAATACTATGTTTACATGTAATCTATTGTACTCACTGCAAATTGACACCTTGCCATCTTGACAGAGATAGTTTGTAACAGTGTGTCCCCAAAAAAGCATAACTACAACCAGACCATGGATGGAGTTATACCCCTCTATAACACAAAACCTGGGCTGAACTGTCGAGACCATGTGTTGCCCATGCAGCATGATCCCTCTCTCAGCCAGCCTAGTTTACTCCAGAGGAAAACCAATACCAATATATCTGGAAAAAGACAAGCTGCAGAAGTTACTGGATCAGCAAAACAATGCTCTATCTGCCGCCTATCGGAGCTTCGATCCTAGGCCAGGTGCTGACCAAGGCCTGGTCTGCCCTGCCATGACATTTAGCCTTACGTTGCATTTCCTCGCACCAGGATAAGGTACCCTCCCAATTGTGCACCTTCTCACCAGTTGATGTTGAATGAAATAATGTATGAGAGGAAAGAGAGAAGAAGGGCAGAATGTCAGATGGGCCTGCGTGCCCAATTCTTAACCCTTTGAAAATGAAGTTTGTTTTTTCGTTCGTTCATCGATTATGAAAAAAAAAAACACGTCATAAATAAGTATATTTTCAACTACAATCGATTACCTTGACCATCGGTCTTCACATTTTTCAAAGCTTGCATCACCTCCTTGAAGCCAGCTTCCAGATTAGTATTGTCCATCATGATCTGCTTATTCTGAGCTTTCAACTCTAACACCTCTTTTTCCAGCTTATAGAGTTCCATAGCATTTTCCTTATAGTCCCTCTCCAATTCTTTGCCCTATCAATGCAAATTGTAAAAGAATATGCAAATCACTATATTTATTAAATGTTCACAAACTCGGAATTTAAAAATGTTTGGAAAATATTTAAAAAAAATTAAATACTGCTTCTATTTTGTTCTTGTATTTTAATTAATTATTTAATAGTGAAAATATATTAAAAATAACTTCCATTACACTATAGCGGATAGGCTGTTGAGCTGTTAAGGCCTCTGGAGTGTTTTTGCTTCTGGCTATAGATTGCTTACACATTTTCCTCATTTTGGACTCGTAGCACATAGTTCCGTTACCAAGCTAATGAATTAAGTGCATGGAGCGACACAGTGAGCCATGGATTTCATGTAAAATACTTTTACAGCTGTCCATTTGTCCATGGTGGTTTGTATTGTGAACTGCATGTTCAGAAAATTGGAGGCCGGCCGGTTGCTGAACTAGCTATTTTTGCCATATGTAGTAATGTGTGTGCAACTTCTGGTTTTCTGGTGACCGCCGCTTCCATTGACAATGATTTTACTCTATTATTATCAGGTTATTATCTGGTCTGTGCAGAATCTATCTGCCTGTTTATCCCTTAATTGTTTGTCAACGGCATCTTATAGTCTCTCCGGAATTATCTTGCTTGTTCCCAGGAACTGATAGTAACATTATTCCACTAATTTACATTCTCAAGTAGGTCCTCTTTCTTTGGTAGCTTCACCAGATATCATTCTCTCCAGTCTGCTGGCATTTCTTCAATTTACCAGATTCTGCTAAATAATCTTTGAAATAACTTAGTTGAGGTGTTTACGTTACTTTTAATGGCCTCTGCTGGGATGTCATCTGGACCAGCAGCTTTCCCATCCGTCAGAAGTCTGCTAGTTTTATAAATCTCTTCTTTAGATGGTTTCTCAGAGTTGATATCCAGATCCACTTCTGCAGGTTGGATGTCTGGAAGATCTTCAGGTGCTGGTCTATGCAGGATTTCCTCAAAGTATTCAGCCCATGTGTTTAGTTGATAATTAATGTTAGTAAGAACTTTTCCATTTCTATTTTCATCAGTTCATTTGGCTAATAATATTTTCCTGCTATCTTCCACGCATTCCTGTAAAGGTCTCTGAGGTTTCCTTTCAGTGCTACTTCTTCTGCTTCTCTTGCTAGGCCATCTGTATGTTGTCTTTTATCCGCCTTTATCCGTTTCTTAACTTTGTTAGCTTCTGCATATATTTCCTGGGTTCTGGCTTTCATAGCTCTGGCTTTGCTATTATTTAAATCTGCTTTCTTGCTTCTCCTTTCTTTCTAAAGGTTTCTGATGTTATTTGTGCTTTATGTTTTCTTTCCCAAAATGTCTAAACATGATTCGCTCCAAATGTTTTATCATTCCCACTTATTTCACTTCACTATATATTTCACACCCTACAAAAGGGACAGCAACAATCAATTAATTACCACAAGTAGTCTCTCTTCTTTTTGGACTTGCTCCCTTATAGCCACTGCTGTAGACTGCTGTCCTTTCTCGTCCAATCGTTTCCCTCGGAGAGTCTCAGTATAGTCCTGCACTGAGAGTAGATCTTCAGCAGTAAGTCCTAATGCTACAGCCCTGTAATAGATAGATTATAATTGATCAGAACTGCTAAACAACTATTCAATACCAATATTTATGTAATCATATTATTTGATGTCAACATATATGTGAGTAAGTGAGTGAGAGACCTGTGTGAGCTTGTCTTGTTCCAGATGCATTGGTGTTACCTTTCCTCTGGAGTAAGCTAGGCAGGTCGAGAGAGGGATCATGCTGTATGAGCAACATATGGTCTCTACAATTCAACTCAGGCTTTGAGCCATAGAGAGGTTATTATGTCTTTTTTCCCCAGCATAATGTAACAAACTATCATCAGTCCAGACGGCCAGGTGCCAGTACCTCTGCTGTTATCTTCCCACAATGTGATCAAACGTTGTTATCAGCCTCCTGAAGTCTGTGTCAGTTTCCTTTGTGATATGGTTCTTTAAAAACATGTATGTCTGTCCAGAATATTTTTAACATTTGAAATATACGACGGGGCCTTCAAATAAAAACCTTAGAAGTGTGATAGAAATTACAATAACCATGCCATTGTCTTGTAACCTGTCAATATTGCTGTTAAGAATGTCAAGAGTGTTAAGAACATGACATCACAGTGCAGATGAACATGGTGGCATAAAAAGGACAGTTTAAATATGGCCGTGCCACTTTTGACATGTATCAAAGAGAAGCAGTGTTCTGTACTTTTGAATGGATGTGAGACGTGTGGACAATGAGCAGAAAAAATAAAAAAACATCAAAGGCAGTGGAAATGTGGTCTCTGAGGAAAATGAAAAGAAGACCATGGACAGACAAAAACCAATGAGCAAGTCCTACAAGAGACAAATGAAACCTGTAAACTGCTTAGAGAAATTAGACAAAGACAGTCAAAATTGTTTGGGCACATTATGAGAAGAAATAAACTAGAGAACTTGGTTACAAGTGGCAAGACTGAGGTGAAAAGAACAAATTGAAAGCAGAGAAGTCATAATCTGGACAGCTTGGCCACATGGCGTAGTCGAGACAAGAACACAGAGCTGATTCACGACTCTGGCAATCGTGTGAGATAGCGAAACATGACTGCCAACTCTAATCGGCATGGCACATGATGATGATAATGCTTGAATAAACTTTCTTTCAATATCAAATATTTCAAAATGCAAACCACAAACATAATAAAAAAGAATACTTCAACACAAACATAAAATTTTACTTCTCAGTATCCTGAGGGCTGAAAAAAGGGCAAAGAGGTGAAATATATAAGTATTTAGAACATAACAGCACATATTTATTAAAGAGTGTTGTGTGAAAATTATTACCCAGGTTCCGTGTTCAGACTAGTTACTCGTAAGAAAATTTCTTAGGTGAAAATGTTTAATTTAGTGTCCTTTAGACAGGTGCGAACTATAATAATAAAACCCCTGGAAGGTTAACCCGGTCAACAAATGCCCGCAGAAGTCAGATGTGTCGGCTTAACAGCGCAAAAACGCAGCTCTGCTGTAAACTGGCACAACGCAGTCACGTCCGAAAAGAAAAAAAAAATCCGGATGAACGCAGAAGAAGAAGAAGATAATAAAAGTTTTGTTTTTGGAGTTCACTCACTTTGAACTCAAGCGTAATGTATCCATGTGCTACAACTAATAGTGCACCAGGTTGATTATTGTGTGTGGATTAGCTTTCCTTATTACCAGTGTCTCTCACCATCAGCTGAACCCATGCCAACTTTTAAGGTACTTGTACTTTATATCCCCAAGTCAAGGACGAGAAGTCAACATTTTAGTACAACTAAACGCGTAGGGATTTAACCCGCTACCACGGCATCAGCACACTGAACGTGTAAGAGTGAGCGCTCTTAGACATCCAGCCTTGTTAACCTCCAATAATACTATAATATTGCCTCATGTAATATTTCTGTCAAAGGTGATCTAATATCATGCAGCATGTTCTTTTTTGAATGACACTTAGATCATGGCCTGCTGAATAAATTCCCGATTCTTTGCCAGTTCCCCTGCCTCATTGCCCACCACTGCCTCATGCCCACAACTGCTTCATGGCCCACAACTATCTCATAACCCATCCCTCCCTCATGGTCCACCCCTGCCTCATGGCTCATAACCCATCCATGTCTCATGGTCCACCCCTGCCTCATGGATCATAACCCATCCCTGCCTCATGGTCCACCCCTGCCTCATAACCCATCACTGCCTCATGGTCCACCCCTGACTCATAACCCATCACTGCCTAATGGTCCACCCCTGCCTCATAACCCATCCCTGTCTCATGGTCCACCCCTGCCATATGGTTCATAACCCATCACTGACTCATGGTCCACCCCTGCCACATAACCCATCCCTGACTCATGGTCCACCCCTGACTCATAACCCATCACTGCCTCATGGTCCACCCCTGAAACATAATCCATCCCTACCTCATGGCCACCCCTGCCTCATGGCTCATAACCTACCACAGCCTCATAGTCTATCCCTGCGTCAGGCTCATAACCCATCACTGCCTCATGGTCCACCCCTGCCTCATGGTCCACTCCTGCCTCATGGCTCATAACCTACCACAGCCTCATAGTCTATCCCTGCGTCAGGCTCATAACCCATCACTGCCTCATGGTCCACTCCTGCCTCATGGCCCACCCCTGCCTCATGGCTCATAACCCATCACTGCCTCATGGTCCACCCCTGCCACATGGCTCATAACCCATCCCTGCCTCATGGTCCACCCCTGCCACATAACCCATCCCTGCCTCATGGCTCATAACCCACCCCTGTCTCATGGTCCACACTGCCTCATGGTCCACACCTGCCTCATAGCTCATAACCCACCCCTGCCTCATGGTCCACACCTTCCTCATGGTCCACACCTGCCTCATAGCTCATAACCCACCCCTGCCTCATGGTCCACACCTTCCTCATGGTCCACACCTGCCTCATAGCTCATAACCCACCCCTGCCTCATGGTCAACACTGCCTCATAGTCCACACTAGCCTCATGGTCCACACCTGCCACATAACTCATCCTTGCCTCATGGTCCACACCTGCCTCATGGTCCACACCTGCCACATAACTCATCCCTGTCTCATGGTCCACCCCTGCCATATGGTTCATAACCCATCACTGACTCATGGTCCACCCCTGCCTCATGGTCCACACCTGCCTCATGGTCCACCCCTGCCTCATGGTCCACCCCAGCCACATAACCCATCCCTGTCTCATGGTCCACCCCTGCCATATGGTTCATAACCTATCACTGACTCATGGTCCACCCCTGCCTCATGGTCCACACCTGCCTCATGGTCCACACCTGCCTCATGGTCCACACCTGCCTCATGGTCCACACCTGCCTCATGGTCCACACCTGCCTCATGGTAAACCCCTGCTTCATGGTCCACCCCTGCCTCATGGTCCACCCCTGCCTCATGGTCCACCCCAGCCACATAACCCATCCCTGTCTCATGGTCCACCCCTGCCATATGGTTCATAACCCATCACTGCCTCATGGTCCACTCCTGCCTCATGGCCCACCTCTGCCTCATGGCTCATAACCCATCACTGCCTCATGGTCCACCCCTGCCACATGGCTCATAACCCATCCCTGCCTCATGGTCCACCCCTGCCACATAACCCATCCCTGCCTCATGACTCATAACCCACCCCTGTCTCATGGTCCACACTGCCTCATGGTCCACACCTGCCTCATAGCTCATAACCCACCCCTGCCTCATGGTCCACACCTTCCTCATGGTCCACACCTGCCTCATAGCTCATAACCCACCCCTGCCTCATGGTCCACACCTGCCCCATAGCTCATAACCCATGCGTGCCTCATGGTGCACCCCTGCCACATAACTCATCCCTGCCTCATGGTCAACACTGCCTCACAGTCCACACTAGCCTCATAACTCATCCTTGCCTCATGGTCCACACCTGCCTCATGGTCCACACCTGCCACATAACTCATCCCTGTCTCATGGTCCACCCCTGCCATATGGTTCATAACCCATCACTGACTCATGGTCCACCCCTGCCTCATGGTCCACACCTGCCTCATGGTCCACCCCTGCCTCATGGTCCACACCTGCCTCATGGTCCACACCTGCCTCATGGTCCACACCTGCCACATAACTCATCCCTGCCTCATGGTAAACCCCTGCTTCATGGTCCACCCCTGCCTCATGGTAAACCCCTGCTTCATGGTCCACCCCTGCCTCATGGTCCACCCCTGCCTCATGGTCCACCCCAGCCACATAACCCATCCCTGTCTCATGGTCCACCCCTGCCATATGGTTCATAACCCATCACTGCCTCATGGTCCACTCCTGCCTCATGGCCCACCCCTGCCTCATGGCTCATAACCCATCACTGCCTCATGGTCCACCCCTGCCACATGGCTCATAACCCATCCCTGCCTCATGGTCCACCCCTGCCACATAACCCATCCCTGCCTCATGACTCATAACCCACCCCTGTCTCATGGTCCACACCTGCCTCATAGCTCATAACCCACCCCTGCCTCATGGTCCACACCTGCCTCATAGCTCATAACCCACCCCTGCCTCATGGTCCACACCTGCCCCATAGCTCATAACCCATGCGTGCCTCATGGTCCACCCCTGCCACATAACTCATCCCTGCCTCATGGTCAACACTGCCTCATAGTCCACACTAGCCTCATGGTCCACACCTGCCACATAACTCATCCTTGCCTCATGGTCCACACCTGCCTCATGGTCCACACCTGCCACATAACTCATCCCTGTCTCATGGTCCACCCCTGCCATATGGTTCATAACCCATCACTGACTCATGGTCCACCCCTGCCTCATGGTCCACCCCTGCCTCATGGTCCACACCTGCCTCATGGTCCACACCTGCCACATAACTCATCCCTGCCTCATGGTAAACCCCTGCTTCATGGTCCACCCCTGCCTCATGGTACACCCCTGCCTCATGGTCCACACCTGCCACATAACTCATCCCTGCCTCATGGTAAACCCCTGCTTCATGGTCCACCCCTGCTTCATGGTCCACCCCTGCCTCATGGTCCACCCCAGCCACATAACCCATCCCTGTCTCATGGTCCACCCCTGCCATATGGTTCATAACCCATCACTGACTCATGGTCCACCCCTGCCTCATAACCCATCCCTGTCTCATGGTCCACCCCTGCCTCATGGTTCATAACCCATCACTGCCTCATGATCCACCCCTGCCACATAACCCATCACTGGCTCATGGTTCACCCCTGACTCATGGCTCATAACACATCCCTGCCTCATGGTCCACCACTGAAACATAACCCATCCCTACCTCATGGCCACCCTTGCCTCATGGCTCATAACCTACCACAGCCTCATGGTCTATCCCTGCGTCAGGCTGTTAATCCATCACTGCCTCATGGTCCACCCCTGTCACATAACCCACCCCTGCCTCATGGTCCACACTGCCTCATGATCCACACCTGCCTCATAGCTCATAACCCACCCCTGCTTCATGGTCCACACCTGCCTCATAGCTCATAACCCACCCCTGCCTCATGGTCCACACCTGCCTCAAGGTCCACCCCTGCCTCATGGCTCATAACCCATCCCTGCCTAAAAACCCATCCCTGCCTCATCGTCCACCCTGCCTCAAAGCTCATAACCCACCTCTGCCACATAACCCACCTCTTCCACATAACCCACCCCTGCCTCATGGTCCACACTGCCTCATGATCCACACCTGCCTCATAGCTCATAACCCACCCCTGCTTCATGGTCCACACCTGCCTCATAGCTCATAACCCACCCCTGCCTCATGGTCCACACCTGCCTCAAGGTCCACCCCTGCCTCATGGCTCATAACCCATCCCTGCCTAAAAACCCATCCCTGCCTCATCGTCCACCCTGCCTCAAAGCTCATAACCCACCTCTGCCACATAACCCACCTCTGCCACATAACCCACCTCTGCCACATAACCCATCCCTGCCTCATGGTCCACCCCTGCCTCATAACCCATTCCTGCCTCATGGCTCATAACTCCTCCCTGCTACATGGTTCACCCCTGCCTCATAACCCATCCCTGTCCCGTGGCCCACCCCTGTCACATAGCCCACCCATGCCTCATGGCTTATAACCCATCCCTGTCACGTGACCCACCCCTGCCTCATGGCTCATAACCCATCCCTGCCTCATGGCCCATCCTTGCCTCATGGCCCATCCTTGCCTCATGGCCCATCCCTGCCTTATGGCTCATAACATATCTCTGCCTCATGGTCCATCCCTGCCTAATGACCCACCCCTGCCTCATGCTCTTCATGATAAAGATATCTTCAGTGTCCTGTGTCGATCCACATACTGGTCAACCGCTGCCGCTTCTTCTGGGACAATATCGCCCATCATTCTTCTTTCCACACCACTGAGATGTAATATGCCAAAAGTTTCCGAGAGATGATGCTGTTTCTGGGACATGATGCTGTTTCCGAGACATGATGCTGTTTCTGAGACATGATGTTGTTTATGAGCCTGTTTTCTTCAATAAATGATTGGCACAGTTAAATATTTAAAGCAGATAAAAGAACCACATTCCACATCTGAAAAACATACAATGGCAGTGGAAATGTAGTTTCTGAGGGAAATGCAAAGAATGCCATGGACACACTGAAAAACCAATGAGCAAGTCCTAAAACAAGCAAATGAAAACCGTAAACTGAGTAGACAGATTAGACATTGTCAGGCAAGATTTTTTGGGCACATAATGCGAAGAAATAAACTGGAAAACTTGGTAACAACTGTCGAGACTGAGGGGAAAAGAACAAGGGGAAGGCAGAGAAGTAATGATGACTTGGCCATATAGTATGGTCAAGACAAAAATACAGAGCTGATAAACGACTCCAGTGATCATGTGAAATGGCAAAACATGACCGCCCACGCTTATTGGCTTGTGACATGATGATGATGAATCCCCATCTTGAGCATATGGTGCTAGCCCCATATTTGTACAGACCAACCAGCACTCGATGTGTGACTTGGTCGGTAATACCTTTACCTCCCACAACAAATCCTGGTACCCAGTTTAGGCTGGGTCAGCCTGGGAGCCCATGACACTGTCAGTAAAACTGCCACCTTGATGACCATGTGATTGCATGACCACTGGGCATGCTAGCCACTATCTAACAACAATTGAAAATCAAATCCAACCTTTGTCCTAACTGCTGAGCCAGCTTCCTAATCTTCTTCTTGTCTTCAATTCTTTCCTCTTCCAGCGCTTCAATCTGAAACAGCAAGAACAATTGTATTTACATTTAAATAACTAAGCAAAATGACATTTACATAAGAAACCAAGCACAATTATATTTACATAAGAAACTAAGCACAGTTATATTTACATAAAAAACTAAGTACAATTATATTTACTTAAGAAACTAAGCACAATTATATTTACACAAGAAACTAAGCACAATTATATTTACATAAGAAACTAAGCACAATTATATTTGCATAAGAAACTAAGCACAATTATATTTGCATAAGAAACTAAGCACAATTATATTTACACAAGAAACTAAGCACAATTATATTTGCATAAGAAACTAAGCACAATTATATTTACATAAGAAACTAAGCACAATTATATTTGCATAAGAAACTAAGCACAATTATATTTACATAAGAAACTAAGCAAAATTATATTTGCATAAGAAACTAAGCACAGTTATATTTACATAAGAAACTAAGCACAATTATATTTACATAAGAAACTAAGCACAATTATATTTACACAAGAAACTAAGCCCAATTATATGTACACAAGAAACTAAGCACAATTATATTTACATAAGAAACTAAGCACAGTTATATTTACATAAAAAACTAAGTACAATTATATTTACTTAAGAAACTAAGCACAATTATATTTACACAAGAAACTAAGCACAATTATATTTACATAAGAAACTAAGCACAATTATATTTGCATAAGAAACTAAGCACAATTATATTTGCATAAGAAACTAAGCACAATTATATTTACACAAGAAACTAAGCACAATTATATTTGCATAAGAAACTAAGCACAATTATATTTACACAAGAAACTAAGCACAATTATATTTGCATAAGAAACTAAGCACAGTTATATTTACATAAGAAACTAAGCACAATTATATTTGCATAAGAAACTAAGCACAGTTATATTTACATAAGAAACTAAGCACAATTATATTTACATAAGAAACTAAGCACAATTATATTTACACAAGAAACTAAGCCCAATTATATGTACTCAAGAAACTAAGCACAATTATATTTGCATAAGAAACTAAGCACAGTTATATTTACATAAGAAACTAAGCACAATTATATTTGCATAAGAAACTAAGCACAGTTATATTTACATAAGAAGCTAAGCACAATTATATTTACACAAGAAACTAAGCACAATTATATTTGCATAAGAAACTAAGCACAATTATATTTACATAAGAAACTAAGCACAATTATATTTACACAAGAAACTAAGCACAATTATATTTACACAAGAAACTAAGCACAATTATATTTGCATAAGAAACTAAGCACAGTTATATTTACATAAGAAACTAAGCACAATTATATTTGCATAAGAAACTAAGCACAATTATATTTACACAAGAAACTAAGCACAATTATATTTGCATAAGAAACTAAGCATAGTTATATTTACATAAGAAATTAAGCACAATTATATATACATAAGAAACAAAACAGAGTATTATTTACATAAGAAACTAAGCACAGTTATATTTACATAAGAAACCGCTGTTAACTGATTCAGTGCTGAAGGTAATATATTGCCAAATGTGACCTCCCATATGGACAAAAGGATGATATATCTCCATACAAGGGTCATTGTGTTATGTCTGCTGTTTTGCAGCTTCAATTTCAATGTTCAGTGAATGTAAATTTATATTATAATACTTGTTCATTTGATTGTGTACTATATTTGGTCCAAACCTACGTTTTGTCTGGCACTGAATCAGTTAACTCTCCTCTCATATATCAATGGATAATGGCTCCCTGTATCGGTTCAGGTGAGAAATCAATACCGTTATAATATGAGATAGGGTTAATGAAGATTTGATCCTAATGACCCATATACATAGATGTTGATGTGTAAATAGTGACTCTATATAAATGGATGTTGATGTATAAACAGTGTCCCACACATATATATGGATGTTGATGTGTAAATAGTGGCCCGCCTATATAAATGGATGTTGATGAGTAAACAGTGATCCACCTACATATATGGATGTTGATGTGCAAACAGTGTCTCACCTATATAAATGGATGTTGATGAGTAAACAGTAAACCACACATATAAATGGATGTTCATGTGTAAACAGTGACCCACACATATATATGGATGTTGATGAGTAAACAGTAGCCCACCTATATAAATGGATGGTGATGTGTAAACAGTGGCCCACTCATATAAATGGAAGCTGATGTGTAAACAATGGCCCATTCATATAAAAGGAAGTTGGTGTGTAAACAGTGACACATCTATATAAATGGATGTTGATGTGTAACCAGTGACCCACCCATATAAATGGATGTTGATGTGTAAACAATAGCCCATTCATATAAATGGAAGATGATGTGAAACCAGTGACCCATCTATATAAATGGATGTTGATGTGTAAACAGTGATCCACCTATATAAATGGATGTTGATGTGTAAATAGTGATCCATCAAAATAAATGGATGTTGATGTGCAAACAGTGGTCCACCTTTTTAAATGGATGCTGATGTAAGTTTCTGGCATATGGCCTCTCCTAAGGTAACACCTTCGTATGTTTGAGTTCTCACTAATATATTCATGTCAGAGTTCAGGATCTCATAACGTAAATGCAAGTATCCACCATCAAACAAAATATGCTCTTTCTGTCAACATATATGTGTAGTAAGGAGTAATTTGGTGGATACTGTTGAGACGCTGACTCTAGCCCTACTTTCGTGAACTGGGAATAAAGCCTGGTCAAGAACGTCAATGCCTACTTCTTGGGAAAGAGAGGAGATACCACTGGAATGCCCAATGTGCAGTGATGTCGTTCAACATAACATAACATAACATAACATGACATAACATAGTATAACATGACATAGCATGGCTTAGTATAACATGACATATCTTTCTAACAACAATTAAAACCTAACTCTGGGTTAAATGTTATCTCATAGCTACTCTGTGACATATCAGAGAGAGAGAGAGAGAGAGAGAGAGAGAGAGAGAGAGAGAGAGAGAGAGAGAGAGAGAGAGAGAGAGAGAGAGAGAGAGAGAGAGAGAGAGAGAAAGAGAGAGAGAGAGAGAGAGAGAGAGAGAGAGAGCGCGAACGAACGAATGAACAAACTTTACTTTCAAAGGGTAACAAATTGGGCATGCAGGCCCGACTTATATTCAGCCCTTCCAATCACTTATCTTTCGTTCATCAATAGTGCATAATACATTTACATAGGAAAAACATTGTAAAATGAATGTTGCAAACATAAACAATGCATACCCACCCATTCCCCACCCAACCACACACACACACACCTCCAGGTACACATACATGTCCCCACCCATTCCCCACCAACACATCCCACATCCAAACATACCACCACCTACACACTTCTCCCCACCCACCACACATCCCCCCACACACACATCCTCCACCTACCCACACTCACACACACACACACCCAGGCACACATACATGCACCTGCCCACCCATCACCCACTCACACATCCCCCTACCTACACACATCTTCCCACCCACACACACATCCTCCACCCATCCCATAACCCACCAACACTCACCCACATATCCTCCACCACACACACAGACCCCCAACCACCCAGCCAAACACACATCCCCCAAACACATGTCCCCCACACACACACATATCCCTACCAACCCACACATCCCGCACCCACCCACACATCCCCCACTTACACACACCTTCACACACACGATCTCCCCCCAATCAACCACACATTCCTGCACCCACATACACACATCCCCCAACCTACATACAGCCATCCACACATTCTCCACCCCCCCCCCCCCCCCAATCACACATCCCTTAACCACACATCCCCCACCCACACACATAGACTCACACACACACCACACACACATCTCCCCACCCATCCCCCATCCACATACGCACACCTACCCACACACCCATCCCTACCCACCAACACACCCCCATCCACAAACACACACCCCACTACCAACACATATCTCACCAACCACATATACCCCACCCACACACATCCCCCCAAACACACATCTTCCCACCCACCCACACACACGTCTCAGAGAGAGAGAGAGAGAGAGAGAGAGAGAGAGAGAGAGAGAGAGAGAGAGTGTATGAGTGCGTGTGTGCATGTGTGTGTAACTAAACTTTAATTAGTGAGTTTGTGATTGGGAGTAAGCATATGTGTATGCAAGGGAGTGTGTATTTGTGTGTTATCGAGTGCATACATGACTGTGAGAGTTTTGGTAAATGATGTAAGTATATATGCAGGTATGTATGTGTGTGTTAATGAATGTGTTGTGGATGTCTGCCTGCTTGCCTGTCTCATAACATGGTAATTTGCATTGTTTATGTTTACAACATTCATTTGACAATGTTATTTTACTATGTTAATGTAACATGCACAATTGATGAATGAAAGATAAGTGATTGGAAGTGCCGAATGTAAGATGGGATTGTGTGCCTTTGAAAATAAAGTTTGTTAGTTCATATCACTCTTTCTTGCCTGTCCTAGACTAGTTGCCAGTTAAGCTTTAGGGCCTGGTCTGCCCTGAAATTACATTTAGTCTTTAGGTTGTATTTCCTTGCACTAGGGTCAATAATGCCGGTCTTCCTGGCAAAGGGGTTAAGGACGTTGTTCGTAATCCTGTATACCCATGTATGGAACACAGCTGCGTGAGATTCGGCAGCGGATCGCATCGCGCTGGTTACTCACGGAGTTATGTGAGCCGGTCATTCAGAAATCAATGGTAAACTACTGAACGTAAAAACTTGCCAAGACATCAACAGCAGCTGAAAATGCTAGTGTTGACTGCAATGTTTTGTAAAGGATATGCAAAAGAAGAAAAAAAGAAGTCAATAATAAGACATTAATATTTTAGTTAATCAACAAATTAAATAACCTTTATGTTAAACCTCAAGAATTATGACTCAAAAAATGCAACAATAACACTAAAACTGACCTCCCTCTGTAAAGTGAAGTTGACCGCCTTCAGTTCCTCATGTCTAATTGCTTTGTTCGTTCTGAATTCTGTCAGATTTAGAGGCTCTCTGGGATCCATGCCAAGCTTGTACCGTAATTCTTCATTTTCATCCATAATTTCATTAATTTTCAACTCTGCCTTATTGATGTACTTAGTCAATTCTTCAATTTCTCTGGAGATTAAAGAAGATAGGAAAGTATTTCACCAACCAAGTAAGTAATTTATATGATCAACTTTTCCTGATAATAGACACACAAAAAAAGGTATGAGAATTGAGTTAAGTTGAGTCAAGAACCAACATCACAGAATTCAGAACATTCCCATACGTGCTCTGTCCTCATCTGCAACAGCCAGTGAAGAGTCCCAAAACTAATGGTACCCCAGTAGCAATCTGATTATATGTCTGTCTGGCCTTTCCTCAGAGTTTTGAGTGTTTGTCAGATACTCTAGTCACTTCCTGCAGCACCATGCTCCCCAAGCCATGATGATCTATCTGTTCTTCTGCACTATACCCATGATGCCAAAAGACCCAGACCGCAACTGCCCTATCATGCAGCCATACCCCACCAAGTGGTGCAGACCCAACAATTATCATCATCATCATCAAGTGCTCTGTCAGCTGGCTTTGGTAATCATGCTTCTCAGAAAATTGTCATCTCCCAGCAGCAACATATGGCTTTGAGATACTGACATTTAATAAAACATTGGCAAAGAAAATACATTAAAACTATATGCTACAGAAAAAATTTGAGAATATCTTGAACAGAAAGTCAAGATCAACACTAATATATTGGACATACTAAATACTGAAGAAATTTGCTCCTAAACACTACCACAATATAGAAGACGACATTTTGGGGGACATTAAAAGACATGCTGGTTTGGAAAAGTTAATAATGGGAGACAGCATGACAATGGACTCAGGAAATCATAGCGTGTCTTTTATCCCTGACAAATATAGAGCAAATTGCTCAAGACCAAGATATCGTAATGGAGATAATATTCTCCACACATGACGATGCTATTGAATTATGTTCACACAAAAAGAGCCAAAGATATTTTTCTTGGCGCTTGCACGCTTTGAATTCATGTGTAGCCCATACACAAAATACTATTTCTAGTGCACTGGATGGATTTTTGCGTGTGGAGTAGCTTTCCCTATTACCAGTGTACTGCGCCATTAGGTAAACCCACTCAGACTTCAGAGGTACTTGTAATTTACATCCCCAAGTCAAGGATGAGAAGTCAACATTTTAGTCCAATTGACCGGTATAGGGGTTGAACCTGCTACCTTGGCATCAGCACACCGGATGTTTAAGAACAAGCATTCATATCCCTTTGACCAAGCTGAGCACCAGAGCCACATATATAAGGTCGTTCATTTGAAACCCGTTCCAATGCCTTTATTACAAAAGCATAAAAGAAACATTAACAGGTGTGGTAGAATTAAATAAAGCATTCATTTTGAATGAATTATGCACCATGGGTTGGTCAGAAGAAGTTTCCGTAGGCATTCAGGCAAGCATCCCATTGCTTAGGTAGGCGGCGAATACCGTCCACAAAAAAGGATTGTGGTTGCTCACTGAACCAAGTGTTTGCTACGTTCATTACGTCTGCATCTGTGTGAAATCGTTGCCCCTCAAGAGCTTTTTTTAGAGGTCCGAACAAATGAAAATCACATGGTGACAAATCAGGACTATAGGCTGGATTTTGCAGAATTTCTCACTTCTTCCAAGCTAATGCTTCCTGCACAATCTTTGCAACATACGAACGAGCATTATCGTGCAACAAAATCACACCACGAGAAAGCATGCTGGGTCGTTTATTCTTGATGGCTTTTTGCAGCTTGTCTAGTGTTTCCATGTAGTGGGTAAAGTTGATGATGAAACCAGGTTCTTTAAAGTCGGCCAACAATAGCCCTTAAAGGTAAAAAAATGCGCTCAGCATAACCTTACCAGCGGAAACCTGTAACCTGAATTTTTTGGCTTTTGGTGATCCAGCATGCTTCCTTTGCATGCTCTCTCTTTTGCTGCTCGGCTCAAAGTGGTGACACCATGATTCATCGCCTGCCACTATGCGGAAGAGAAGTGCATCACACTCCACTCTGTAAGGCAGCAAGTGGTTCAAACACCATCCCATGCGTTCCTCTTTTTGGTGGTCGGTCAACATCCGTGGTACCCACTGTGAACACACCTTCCGATATTGCAGTTTCTTATGAATGACCTTTTGAATTGTCCCAACTGACACATCAAAATTCTTTCGCTAGCGAACGTATGCTTCGACAACGGTTCATCTCTACTGCTGCATCAATTTTGGTGATGGTTTTTTCTGTTGCAACAATATACGCTTGACCTGGCCGTCGAAGATCTGTCGTGAACTGATGTCCTTTCTGAAACATTCGTGCCCAGTCTGTCACTGTTGTCTTCGACACACATTTATTACCGTACTCTGCCTGCATTCTTCGATGAATATCCACTGGTCGACATCCTTCAAATGAAAGAAACTGAATCACCACTCTTTGAGCTTCTTTGGATGGATTTTGGATCAACCCGGCCATTTTCTCAATGGTCAGAAACAGAACCTAGTCATCATGGGACGATAAGCACGTGCTCTTTTATTTATTGGTCAGTACTTATCACATGACTATGACATGATCATGTTCAACATACACAATTACGCGCAGTGCGGACGAACGGATTTCAAATGAACGCTCCTAATATTTATCACTGTTATCTGTACTAGTACACAGGCATGAATGCACACAGGCAGACTTACCTCTCTCTCACTTTTATCTGGTTCTTGCCAGCTTTTATTTCAGCTACAGCTTCTGGGAGACCATATTCACCCTGTGAAATGATATAATATTTATATTTTTCAATTATTCCTTTCTACAAATTTCATAATCAAGTATCATCTAATTGAATAATTATCACTTCTGGGCTGCTGATCCTATCAATATTAATGTGTTTTTATCCCTAGCTTCAATCTTTACAGGAACTTGAGTGGGTCTACTTACCAAATCAACAAACTTGAGTTGAGTCAAGAACTGACCTCACAGCACTCAGGACATTCCCACACATGCTCTTCAACAGCCAGCAAAGAGTCCCAATACTAATGGTACCTGTAGCAGTCCTGACTGTCGGCCAGATCCTCTGGTCATTCCCTGCAGCACCATGCTCTGAAACTGTGATGATCTGTCTGTTCTTCTGCACTATACCCATGACTCCAAAGGGCTCCGACCACAACTGCCTTATCATGCAGCCATACCCCACCAAGTGGTACAGATCCAACAATTATCATCATCATCAAGTGCTCTGCCAGCTAGCTTGAGAGATTATGCGTCTCCAAAAATTGTGATCTCTAACGGCATAGATCAATTCATGCATTGACTCCTTTCTATGCCATAACACTAGACTGTCAAGAATTTCTGTCGCCGTCTTCTTCTATTTCTGTTTCCAGAAATCTTTCCGGTTATGGCAACATACTTCAGTTTTTGTCTCTCATAATATGGCCAAAAAAATTATGACTGCCTCTTACTGATATTTGTGATAAGTTATATTAGCAACTTAACCTCCCTCAAAATATCCAGATTACTCTTTTTGACTATCCAAGGAATTTACAGCATTCTTCTATAAAACCACATCTCCATGGCTTCTATGTATTTTTTCGCCTGTTTACTAATTGTCCAGGATTCACAGCTGTATGTTAAAACTGGTTCAATGTTATATATATGGGGGGGGGGGGGGGGGGGGGGGGGGTTATTGAAAAATTTTTTAAATTATAATAACAAGAGACACAATCAATAGATTGCAAAATGTATTGCCTGGCATATTTCGCTGTACATCATTGAGTGCATACTTTTTTTGTTCTTTTGCGTTCATCTGGATTTTTTTTTCCGGACATGATTGCGTTGTGCCTGTTTACAGCAGAGCTGCCTTCTTGCGCTTTTAGGCCGACACATCCGACTTCTGCGGGCATTTGTTGACCAGGTTAACCTTCCCGGGGGAGTGCATACTAATGTATGTGTCATCGTTATTCAAATTCTCAAACACAGATCAAACACAGGTAATGTCTTTTTTTTTAAAACCTGTTTTTACTGCACGTTACAATTTGATTAATTGTTGTACAGCACTTCATTCTGTCCCATGATTATTACGCAAATAAATTCTCATATATGTAGTGCTGCAACAACAGTTAAGATTAAAGCAGTTTTTCAGGTGAGACTTACTATATGCTTCTTACGTGAAGGACACTATTCCCTCTGCATGATTTGAAACTTAAAATGTATTTATACCTCCTCATATTGCCGCATCCTTTCCAGAAGTTCACTGAGCTGTTTGTCTTTACTTCTGCAATCCTCTTCAGCCTGAAAGTTACAATACCAAAAATACAATTTTAATCTAGAATATCTGTTACCTGGTACACAATATTTATTATTAATGAGCCTACAGATAGTACCAAACATTTCTACATGCAACCTGGGAGACTGCTGCCAAAGTCTGAAATTTGTGGCGTACATCTGTACGCTAGGGTGCAGTCACTTGTGAAGCAAACAGGACTGCAAGAGCTGTGAAAAAAAGGCTGGACAAACAAACCACTGCAGGAGATTGGAACATCAAGCATTCTTTACTCACAACGTCAAAGAACATTTCGAGCCTTACTTGGAACTATACTTAGAACTCATGGCTCCTAACTTTCAACCCCACTGGATGAAATGAATTCTTTTTTAAAGTTGCATATCCCTTACAGGACGTTGCAGTCAACACCAGCATTTGTCAGCTGTTGATGTTCTTGGAAAGATTATGCTCAGTAGTTTGCCATTGCTTTCTGAGTATGAAATGAATGGTCATCTATTCCTGATGGACAAACACCATATGCAATTTGCAATAATTCAGAAGTTCCACATGAGTAGAAGGTGTTACCTGCTTCTGCGAACCCACTCTGACTTCTGAGGTACAAGTACAAAGGCAGGGATGAGAAGTCAACATGTTTGTCTAACTGACCTGTGTAGGGGTTGAACCTGATACCTCGGCACCAGCACACCGAAAGTTTAAGAGTGAGCACTCTGATCCATTTGTCCATGCTGAGCCCCACATTTGGACATATCCTATGTCAGCACAGTAGTGTCAAATGTGTTACCTGTCACACACTGACTGAAACCAGACATTTCAAACAGGCATTTCAAAGAGAATTTTCATAGGCTGCATCTTTTTTTTCTGAAAGAAACATGAAACCAGACATTTCAAAGAGAATTTTCATAGGCTGCATCTCTTTTTCTATAACTTTACATAAGTTAAATCATTTTAAACTTAACTCTTTCGCTACCGTGATCCCATCTATCGGCACGATGTATTTCCCGAGATGGCAGTCCGCCGTTTTAGTGCCACAAAATGATCAGTGGTTTATTTCACATATTTCTGCTCCGTTTCGGAATTTTAAGTTACAGTAAACTAAAAAGTCGTACAGCCGAAAGATCTCTACGCCATTTTGGTGCGGTCATTCGTTTTATAATTTTGGATTCTTGTGAATTTTCAGTTTTAAGGTAGTGTTAATTTGTTTTTTCACAATGGAAACGCCCACCAGTTTGCGTCCACGTAGTATGACTTGAGATCAAGCTAGATTATTGTTTATAACTGTTTTAAACAATAGTGATTCCCTTATCAGTGAATATTTAGAAAGAATTTTTAGTTGTGTCTAAAGTTTTAGCACGTGGTGATAAAGAAAAACCAGTGAATGTTCGTCAACAGCTGAGTGTTTGACAACGAAGCACGAATGGCTGAAGTTTACGTCTGTCATTATTGCTATGGGACTTGATCCAAGACCATGTATCAAAGACTACTGGTGTACAAGTGCACATTTATATACTCCTTGGTATGCCACTGCCACTACGTTTCCCAGTAATCAATTAGAAAATTATAATATATTTATCACACCATGTTTCATGTATGTCAACCTGAGGGTACCCACAAAAAAAAAAAAAAAAAAAAAAAAATTGATCCTCTTGTTGACATGATTCTGAAGAATATCCAGGAAGCATTTTACCCATTTGAAAATGTGTCCATTGATGAAATGATTATTTGGTGGAAGGGCTAAATAAAGCTAAAAAACAAACATGCATTGTTGTCTCTACAAAGTCTGTAGTTAGAACTGTTGAGAGTGGATTGCGAAAACCGCAAAGCAAGCCGAAGATGGTCTCCATGAAAATAACACGGCGATGAATGGCTGCGACAGAATGGACCAAATGGTTGGATATTATAATATCCATGATAGGAAAACCATTAAGTGGTGGAAGAAGATCTACTACTAGATCTTTGAAATTGCACAGATCAATGCTCACATCCTACATTCCATATGGCAAACAGAGAAAGGAGGATAAAAATTGTTATAGAAGGATTTCAAGTAAAGGAAAGTGCTCATCGCAAAGTAGCTCAGAGTATTCCTGAAAGTTTGACACTCTGCCTGCCGAAGAATTTCAGTCTGTTGCAGGAAATTATGCCGAAAGATTTACATGAGCCAAGCATTTAATTTAATGAATTATAATAGAAATAATATAATATAAATAATAGAATTTGTCGGTGTCAATAGAGACTGTGTTTTTTGTAGCACTCGAACTAAACGACACATATCATCTTTTGTTTGCTCCGGCTGCACTAATAGACCAGACTTGTGCGCCAAAGTTTGCTTTGCAGCCTATCACAAATAGACTGCCACATATAGTAAATAAAAACAAACAGACATGACAATTAAATGTAAATCTGCCAAGTGTTCTCCTAACTTTTGTCTGAAAAAAGAAAAATACATGATTCAGAATCTGCGGCAAAACTTCTTTTCGGATGATTGATTCGGAGCAATTGTATTTATAGTTTAGAAAAGTGTTGTTTGTGCAGTAAATTCAACAGGATTAGCAGTGATCAGGATATTGGATAACAACGCCCCCTTGGTAAGTACAATGTTTACATTATTTTTACCTACTTTTGTCCACATATTTTACAAATTATATTATTATTTTTATTTTATTTACAACCTAAAGCAGAAATTCTCCTACCAACATATTCCTTGTGCAATCCCCTTTATTTTGATATATAATACAACATTTCTGCTACAATTCTAACCATTTTCATAACATTATTGCGACATACACCAACTTCCAGATTGCGGCCATTAGTTTTTTTCATTTTTGTGACAAAGACATGGTTCAGAATATGCACCAAAACTTCCTTTTTGTTGATTTAAATGAGCAATACTGTTTATATTCTTGAAGACAAGTGGTGTTTGTTTGATTATTCAGTAAATTAAACATTATTAGCAGTATAGGAGTGTAGAAAACACATTCTAAGTGCAATGTTTACATTATTTTTACCTACTTTTGTCCAATTATTTTACAAATTATATTATTATTTTTATTTTATTTACAACCTAAAGCAGAAATTCTCCTACCAACATATTCCTTGTGCAATCCCCTTTATTTTGATATATAATACAACATTTCTTCTACAATTTTAACCATTTTCATAACTTTACTGTGAGAGACCCCACCTTCCAGATTTCAGCCATTATTTTTTGTCATTTTTTGTTAAAAAGACATGGTTCAGAATATGAACCAAAACTTCTTTTTGGGTTACTTTAATGAGCAATACTGTTTATATTCTTGAAGACAATTGGTGTTTGTTTGATTATTCAGTAAATTAAACATGATTAGCAGTATAGGAGTGTAGAAAACACCTTATAAGTGCAGTTTTTAAAATAATTTTTACCTCTTTAATTTCAGTTGTTATTATTAAACCTCTCATTATTGTCATAATATTTGTAACCTATCAATTAATTATTAACCCTGTCATGTTCCTTGTGCAATCCTCTTTAATTTGATATGTAATACAATAGATCTGCTACCATCTTAACCATTTTAAAAGCATTATTGTAACACACCCCTAGTTCCAATTTTCTGCCATAAATTTCTGTTTGGTCACAGCCCAGTTTTTGTTTGGTAGTGAAAGAGTTAAGACATTTTACAAGACAAACTCCTCTGAAGCCAGAGAATATCTGCCTGCATGGCGAGGAACCACCAGTCTGCACACCAAAAAGCCAGACATGGGACAACGGATACTCACACAAACATCAGGTCCGGTATGACATAACATTGATGTTGGACAACAGGATGTATTCATCCGACATACAGGACTTCACGCTGGAGTTCACAGCCAGTGAATGCAAGCAAGCAAGCACAAGACAAACCGGGGGTCAGCTTGGTTGAATAGATAAGAGCCCTCGTTCTTAAACATCCAGTATTGATGTCAAGGGAGCGGGTTCAACCCCTACACCTGTCAGTTGGACTAAAATATTGACTTCTCGTCCTTGACTTGGGGACATAAATTACAAACACCTCTCAAGCCAGAGTGGATTCGACTGGTGGTTAATGACATTGGTTTAAGGAAAGATAATGCACACACAAAGATCAGTCTAGTGCAATGGAAGTTGTAGCGAGTGTATGGAATATGCTTGAGCTCAAAGTAAGCAAACGCCAAAAGGAAAAGAAATATCTGACCAGTGAGTTCTGGCATTAAATGTAGAGAATGGCGCATAAAGAGAATGTTACAATGACACTATAAATCAAACACAATTAAGTTTTGACCATTACCTTCCTCGCACAAATAGAATGTTAAAATGAAGCTGTAAATCAAACACAGTTATGTTTTGACCATTACCTTCCTCGCATAAATAGAATGTTAAAATGACACTGTAAACCAAACACAGTTATGTTTTGACAATTACCTTCCTCATATCCTCCTCCAGGTGTTTTACATTCTCTTTACATTCTCTGTTTTCATTCTGCAGCTCTCTGAGTTTGTTCTGTAATCTATCTCCATGTGTTGAACCCGCTACATGATCAAGTAGTAAAATAAATGCAATACCATTTTAGAACATGCAAAAGAGACTGAAAAACATCTAATCGCAGCGGAAATGTGGTTTCTGAGGAAATTGCAAAAAATACCATGGACAGATGCATATGCATTCTGCATCAGTGCCACAATTTATGACTGATCTTTTAACATGTGTTCTCTCAAGTTTGTAACATATGTGTATTAATATAATATTTATTCTCCGGCATTGACACATTTAGTGACAAGAAATTAACAGTCTTCTAGCTCATAAAAATAAAACCTTGAGTTGAGTTGAGTCAAGAATTGACATCACATTATTTGGGACAATCCTATAAATGCTCTGCCCCTATCTTCAACATCTAGCGAAGAGTCCCACGACTAATGGTACCAGTAGCAGTTTGATTATGTGTCTATTTGGCCTTTCCTCAGATTATGTTAGTTAGTCGACAGATCATCCTCATTGCACATCGAAACATTCAGTCCATAAGTGCTAGGATCCCTTCCTCAGTAAATCCCACAGCGCGTAAGGGCTAACGACACCAGTTCTGTGTTGGCTTATTAATCTTCTTTGGCTTCCTGCGTAGTGTTCTTGTCTGGCCACACCTCTTTTACCTTGCTGTTCTCGCAGTCTGACCATGGTTGTAGATTCACAGTCATCACATGGTTCTCGCAATCGACTTATTTCTCGTAAAGCATTCAGTATATCAGCCTGGTCCATGGCTCGTCCGCCTTCCACAATAGCCTTACCTGCAAGCCTGTCAGCCTGCTCATTTCCTTGTACACCCGCATGCCCTGGCACAAACACGAAAGTAATTTTTGCCAGCCATGACCGCTCCAGAGACAACAACCACCATCTTTAGTCGTTGGATCAACATCACGGCACACGGATTTAACCCATAAGTGCTCCGTTTTCCTCCTAACTCAAACCTGAGTCTGGAGAAACTCAGCTCAATGCACGAACTCTGTAGCATCGACGAGGATCCTTAAATACTTTTGGGTAGATTTTTAACTCAAAATTTTACCCGGGGCAGCGCCGTTAGGCTACGCTTTTTCGATTTCCAACTGCCAAGAGATATTTTTTTACATGCGCAACAATACACACGGGTGTCCGATCTCAATACCCAGAGACCAGGGGACATTTTATTACTGGAAGTCTATGTGAAAAAATCCCGGTCCTCATTGGGGCTTGAACCCGGGACCTCCAGCACTCAAGGCAGACACCATACCTCGAGACCACTCAACCCCCACTATCAACCATTATCTTTGGACCCACCCAATCTCTATCATCCTGAGCATACTCATTGACTTTCCTCGGAGTGCTCCTTGTTGGCCAGATACTCTAGGCACTTCCTGCCACACCATTCTCTTCAGGCAATGACAATTTATCTCCTATTCCACAAACTGACACTCTGCTTGAAGCATGTTTATCTTCACATGTTCTAACATGCTCTGTACATCCATTCTGATCACAAGTTTGTGCTGTTTCTCCTCCAGAAGCGCTGACTGCCTCCACCTCCATTCTCAGATTAGATGGCATGGTATCAAATGGTATCAAACACTGTCCATTAATCTTTGCTATGAACCTCCAGGAACTTCTTTGGCCTCCTAGCACAGAGCTCTCCATGTAGATGATTACATCGCATGGGCACGAATTGTCACAAATTAATTGTTGCATCTCCTAATTCCGGCTCTGTGGCAAAGGGGTTATTAATGCAATTTATAATCCTACAAACCGCGTTCAAAACACAGCTGCTGGCGATTTGGAAGCAGACTGTCTTGCGTTGGTATTCCATACAAGGGTATGACTGTCGATCATTCAGAAAACAATGGCAAACTACTGAATGTAAACTTGCCTAGGAATCACAAACAGCCAAAATATGCTAAGTTGACTGCTATATTCTATGCAACTAACTTTTTTAACCTCCCATTCAGCGTAGCCTACTGGCCAATCTCTGCACTGCAGACCCAATGTGATTATAATCCTGCACAGGTCTGACATTTCTTCAGGCATTCTGACCCACTCCTCTCAATGTTCTCAAACAGACGCACTTCTCTAACTGTATCCTCTGTCTGATAAAAGCTTATCAGCTTACAAAATCTATTGGAGAATGAATATTCAATACTGTCTTTATGATTTCATCAACGTAAAAAAAAACAATTAACCAGAAAATTAGCAGCTAATTTAACTTAAAGGGTTTGCTAACTTATGTGGAGAAATGAATGTTAAACAACAGTAACTATATGGGGTTTGCTAACTTATTATGTGGAGAAATAAATGTTAAAAAACATTAACTATATGGGGTTTGCTAACTTATTATGTGGAGAAATGAATGTTAAACAACATTAACTATATGGGGTTTGCTAACTTATTATGTGGAGAAATGAATGTTAAACAACATTAACTATATGGGGTTTGCTAACTTATTATGTGGAGAAATGAATGTTAAACAACATTAACTATATGGGGTTTGTTACTTATTATGTGGAGAAATGAATGTTAAACAACATTAACTATATGGGGTTTGCTAACTTATGTGGAGAAATTAATGTTTAAACAACATTAACTATATGGGGTTTGCTAACTTATGTGGAGAAATTAATGTTAAAAAATATTAAATAAAACTCTTCCAAAAATATGTCTATAGCCATTTCATCATCATCATGTGCCCTGATGGCTGGCATAGGTGTTCATGTCTCTCCACATATCTCGGTCTTTGGTGTTGTGGATCAACTCTGCTGATGATATTCCTAAACACCACTGTCTCAATCCATCCGGCATTATTTCTCTTGGTCTGCATCTGCCTCTTTTCGCATTGATCTTTCCACAATGTTCTCTAATGTCTCTCTTCTCATCACATGACCAAAGAAAGCTGATTGCCTCTTTCTTATTGCTGGATGTTCTAGTTTCATTAGCCTCTTTCAGAGACTGTTACCAAAAAAAAAAAATAGTTGCATATCCTTTACAGGACGTTTGCAGTCAACACCAGCATTTTTTGCTGTTGTTGATGCCTTGACAAGTTTACGTTCAGTAGTTGGCCACTGCTTTCTGAACGACCGGCACTCATACCATTTACATAAAAAACCAGCGCAACATGGTCTGCTGCCAAATAGCATACAGCTGTGTTTCGAATGTGGGTATACCGGATCACGAACCGCATAAGTCCTTCGCCACGGAGGCCGGGTGTTCCAACAAAGCTTACAAAAATTTATAGACAATAATAATCACACACAAATAATCCTACTTTTGCGCAACTCGTAGTTAAGATCTTCAATGATGGCTGCATTTTTTTCCATTTCTAAAGTGTACTGGTGAATCTTCTCGGTGAGGTCTGCAATCTGTTTGTCCTTGTCTTTCAAAACCTAAATCGTTACCATACATTGCACATTAATTAAGTTGAAAGTGTCATTTCATTCATGAAAATAATTGTAGAAGAAAGCAGAAACATGGCAAGGTCAATTACCCATCTTCCCTCTATGAGGTGTATTGAGTATATGGTGGTCGAAAATATATTTTTATAAACCAATCTTCTTCTTTGTCTTCTTCCTCTTCTTCTTTGTCTTCTTCTTTTTCTTCCTTGTTATCTACTCCCTCTTTTTCTTCTTCCTCTTCCTCTTCTTCTTTTCCTATACCTATTCTTCTTCGTACACCTTCAGACATAAATATAAATACATTCAAAGAAAGAAGCAGCCAACATCAGCTTGCTGACAACTCTATAACTCAACATATAAACCTGGAGAAGACACTACAATGACTACATTAAGGCATAAAAACTGAATGAGAAGAATGGAAAGATGAAAACAATGAGAACAATGACAAGAAATGATTATACGTTGTATTTTGTGTATTTGTTTGACGTCAAATGTTTCCATAATTGTGTTCTGTAAAGTTGCATTACTTTGCGATATTTTATACTGTTTTCATTTCCATAGTTCCACTAATTTATTCATACTTTAACTACAGTGGTCAAAGGACATTAAAGACACCCTAGGGATGAACATGCATAAGGTGGGAAAATGTGCAAGAATCAAGTGTTATGACAGCAACATTCTGCAAAGGATTTGCTATGTGCTGATAATGATTTTGAATAATGAAGACACAAACACAATAGATTGCACGATTGATTGCCAGGCACATTTTGCTGTCTCTCTAAACTAAAACAATAAGACAGTAGACAATTGAAATTGAAAAGAACAAATGCATCCATATGACAAGAACTAAATATTGAAGAAGGTTGGCTACTAAAGATGATTAAACAAAGAAAATTGAAATATTTTGGTCACTTGAAACGTTATGAAAGTTTGGAAAGAACAATTATGAAGAGAAGAAGAGGAAGGCCAAAGATAAGATGGCTGCAGAATGTGGCTGATAATCTCCAGATGGGTGTTTCTGACGTGGGACATCTTGCTTATGACCGAGAAGTTTTCCGGACAGTTGTTATGGGAGCAAAGTTCTGCAAGGGACATGTTACTGAATGAATGAGATAATTCAAATTACTGTGTGAATATGTGTGTTGTATATTTCAGATTGAAGGATTTATCTTATTACTTTATGTTGTGTGATTTCTGCAGTATGTAACTGGTGAAATGCAATTAAATATGCCAGGCAATAAATTGGACAATATATTGTTTGTGTCTTCGCTATTCAAATTCACTATGGGAAAACATTGTTTTGAATTTCTGATTGTTTTTTTTAAATGAAATCTTCTTCTTCTTCAGCATTAAAAGCCATTGAGGTTCTTTGCTGCAGATACAATCCGTCTCCATTCGTCTCTCTGGTTGATCTTCTCTTGCCAGTCGTTGATTCCAAATGCTTGTAGGTCTGTATATATATTATCTCTCCATCGTCTTCTTGGTCTACCTCGGGGTCTACAGTCATTTATTTCCTGCGTGTAAGCGAGTTTTGTTTCCCTATTATCTTCCATTCTTTCTATATGCCCCAGCCATTGTAGTCTATTAGCCTTCATGATACCAGTGATTAGTGGGGACTTAAAATAGATCATAAATGTCTTTGTTACTTCTTCTTTTCCACTCTCCACTTTGTGTATCCCTAATGGGTCCAAAGATGCGTCTGAAAACTTTGTTCTCAAAAGTTTGTAACAAGGCTTTGTCTCCTTTCGTTGTACTCCAGGTTTCAGAGCCATACAGCACAACTGGTCTGATCAGTGTTTTGTATATTGTAATTTTGGTGTTACGAAATAGCGTATTTGATTTTAGTAGATGTTGTAGTGCATAGTATATCTTATTTCCAGAATTGATTCTAGTTTGTATTTCTTTCCTTATGATGTTGGAGCAGTTCTTTTAATGGTTTTTTTCCGTTCTTTTAATGGTTTTTTAATGAAATGTTGTTTGTAAATTTTAAACTTTGAAAAAATTCCAGACACTCTCTTAAAATATAAAAATCAATGGCATTAGCAAGTAGTATATGTGTGCATGCCTTTTCAGTTGTAATGAAATAAACTCAGTGTTAACAACGTATGAAAATATAATGGAACACCAACTGTGCTTTTGTAATCAATTATCAACTTATATTTTTTAAATTTAATTAGCCTGTCCAATCTTTGAAATATACAACAAAACATGCAAGCGGAATTTAATTTATTTTGAACATTGATGAGCGGAGCTCACCAAACCCAATACTCCACATTGTACCTGCGGCTTCGGGCGGAGGAACACAAATGGGAGGGTGCATGCCAGGAAATGCAGCCTAAAGATTAAATGTTGTGGCAAGGCAGACTAGGTCCAAAGCCTTGGTTGGCAAGTGATCTAGAATCGAAGCTCCGACAGGCGGACAGTTAGAGCATTGCTTTGCTGACCTGGCAGCTGCTGCAGCTTGTCTTGTTCCAAATGTATTGGTGTTACCTTTCCTCTGGAGTAAACTAGGCAGGCTTAGAGATGGATCATGCTGCTTGGGCAACACATGGTCTCTACAATACAGCCCAAGCTTTGTGCTATGGAGAGGTATAACTCCATCCCTGGTCCCCGCTATGGGTTGTAGTTATTGTACGTTTTTTTTAAAGTACAATGTAACAAACTATCGTCTGTCAAGACGACAAGATGCCAGTGAGTGAAAATTGATGAACTTTTATATCAAGCACAGAATAAAGGCGGCCTACTGAAAAACAGAAAACATACTTACCAAGAAAAAGTTGTCAATTGTAGTGAAAATTGAGTGTTGACATGCTTTATAGACCCCATACAGTTGTATGGGTGTGGAACATGGACATTTAACAGACAAGCTGAGAAACATCTAATGGCAGTGGAAATGTGGCTTTGAAAAAAATGCAAAGAATACCATGGATGGATAGAAAATCAAATGAGACAGTCCTTCAGGAGACAAATAAAAAACAGAGATTGATTGGAGAAATTAGACAGACAGTCAATATCTTACTGATTTCTGATTTGTAGAAAGAAAGAAAAAAATAACTTTCCACCTTGTTCAACCAGCCTCAGTGGCATTGGTTATAGTTGCAGTGTTTTGGTATGCGTTACCGTACGTGGCCCCTGAGGACCAAATCTTTCATGAGGAAGAGTTGTTCCTGAAGGTTGTTTATTTGATAATCTTTCTGGAAGAAAGCAAGAGGAAGGCAAATGGATAAATATCTTGATGGTTTGACAGCATGGCATGGTCGGGACAGGAACACAGACCTGATTCGAGACTCTGGTGATTGTGTGAGATGGCGAACCATGACCGCCCATGTCTTTTGGCATGGCACTTGATGATGATGACAGAATAAAATTACCTACAAAAAAATTACCATGGTTTTAAACACTGGGTTAGTCTGACAATTCAAACCACAGATCATTACCTTCACGACAAATAAACTGACCTCACTCAAGGCTGACACAGTGACCTTGTCAGAATCCATGTTTGCAGCAATAAGTTGATCTTTCATGCGGAAGAGTTGTTCCTGAAGGTTGTTTATTTGAAAATCTTTCTCCTGCATAATTTCCTGCGCAGACCACATTACTGATCATAATTTCCACATTTTAAATTACAGCAAAGAGAAAATAATATGCAAAATTTAAAAATCATGAGAGGGGCTGCCATTAGAGACTTAACAATTAAGATGTGCAGACGAAACATTATTGATTACAAACAATGAAAAGGATTTGCAGCATTCAGTTGGATACTAGTGCCTTACTGCTGGATGCAGGTGAAACGTGGACACTGAGCAGACTATCTGAGAAGCCTAATGATAGATGATATGTGGTTTCTGGGAAAGATGCCAAGAACACAATGAACAGACAGAGATATGAATTAAGCATTTCTTTCATAGAGCAAGAGAGAGAGAGAGAGAGAGAGAGAGAGAGAGAGAGAGAGAGAGAGAGAGAGAGAGAGAGAGAGAGTAATAGAGATAGAGCAAGAAAGATAGAGAGAGAGAGCAAGAGAGAGAGAGACAGAGAGAGAGCAAGAGAGAGCAAAAGAGAGAAAGAGGGTGGGAGACAGAGAGAGGGGAGGGAGGGAGACAGAGAAAGGGGAGGAGGAGACAGAGAGAATGAGAGAGAGCAAGAAAGAGAGAGAGAGAAAGCAAGAGAGAGCAAGAGAGAGAGCAAGAGAGAGAGCAAGAGAGAGAAAGAGAGAGAAAGAGGGAGGGAGATGCAGACAGAGGGGAAAGAGGGGGAGACAGTGAGAGAATGAGAGAGAAGAGAGCAAGAGAGAGAAATAGAGAGAGAGAGGGAGAGTGAGACAGAGAGAGGGGAGGAGGGAGACAGAGAGAGAATGAGAGAGAGCAAAGGAGAGAGAAGGAGCAAGTGAGAGAGTAAAATAGACAGAAAGAAAGAGAGCAAGAGAGAGAGCAAGAGATAGAGAGCAAGAGAAAGAGAGAAAGGGGGAAGGAGACAGAGAGAGGGAGACAGAGAGAGAGGATGAAAGAGAGAGAGAGCAAGAGAGAGAAATAGGGAGGGAGAGAGACAGATAGAGGGGGGAGGGAGACAGAGAGAGAGGGGGAGGGAGGGAGATACAGAGAGAGAGAGAGAGAGAGAGGGAGATAAAAACTGCAAACTGATTAGAGAAAGTAGACACAGACAGTCAAGACTTTTTAGCACATTATGAGGAGAAATAAATTTGAAAAGTTTGGGACACATGGCAAACTTAATAGGAAAAAGAGTAAGAGAAAGACAAAGAGGTTAACACCTGGACGGCTTGGCCACATGGCATGACTGCAACCAGAACACAAACCTAGTTTCAGACACTGATGATCATGTTCGATGGGAATCCAATACTGCCAAAGCTTACTGGCATGACACATGATGATGGCAATGAAGACCATAATGCCAATGACAATTATCATCACTCATCATCACCATGTTCCACGTTGATAAACATGGGTGGTCATGTTTTACCATCTCACACAATTACCAGACTCGTGGGACGGCTCTGTGTTCTTGTCTCGACCATGCATTATCATCATTGCACACGACATATCCATGGATGCGCCATTCGCTTCAATAATAATCCATCGATGCAAATCAACTAACTGCGCCAGTTTGGTGTGACTTGATGAGTTTACTGCTGTGACTGGGATACTGCTCTTTTCTGCTACTCTGATCTAATTACAATCTAACCTCTTGCCTTATTTTGACATTATCACCTGCACATTTGTGTTGCCATGTTGACTTAAGTCACCTCACAGAATAGCTTACAGTTTCCAATGAATTATCTCAACACTGGTGAACAAACTCTGTTGCATGATGGCAAATCCACGGTTACTTTAACTCACATCCCACAGCTTCTGGCAGTTGGATATGGATACACCTTGAGAAATTACTATTTCAGTGAATATACATCACATAGGCTCCTACTGGATAGTTGGTCTCCTTTTTCAGAAAACATCCATTAAGATGATTACATCTCATGGGACAGTGAAGAGTATTTTGTGTGATATTCACTGGCACAGGAACAGAGCAATAGGGGTGGCCCTTTTCCAGTTCTGTGGCAAAGAGGTTACGAGTGCAAATTCATAATTTTGCATATCGTGTTCAAAAAACAGCTGTGTGCAATTGCGTTGGTTTCTATACAATGGTATGAGTACTGGTCATTCAGAAAGCAATCGCAAACTTCTGATCGTAAACTTGCCCAAGAATCAGAAACAGCCAAAGAAATGCTGGAGTTGACTGCTATGTCCTGTATAGGATATGCAACAAATTTTGTTGTTGTCGCCATGACATTGGAACTACGACTAACATCTAAATGCACTTTTTTTTTTTTTTTGCACGTTTTTATGTATACAATGTATGACATCACCGTGCTATTTAGGTGTAGTGAGAAGTAAAGAATGCTAGAAATAAGATAGCAAGTGAAGTGATGAATTCTGTAAGAAACAGGAATAACACTGGTTCACGTGTATATTTTTTATTTATTTTTCTAAGAACTACAAAATTTTCACCTCACAACCTTTAACAGAATGTATCAATTAATGTACTGACAATATTCCATGCACAGCCAAAAGGCTGTCAAGAATCATCTCTCGCTGTTCTTTTATATCTATCTTTCCATTAACTTTCCAGCTATAACAAGTTCCAGTTTTTCTCTTCTCATAACATGGTCCCAAAAACATAACGACCTCTTCTTTCTGATGCATGTTGCCTTTGTGTCTTAGTCTCTTTCAAATCTGATAGATGACTCATTTTGGCTGTCTAAGGTTTTCCATACTACAATTCATTCATAATAGAGAGAAAAGACCTCGAACAACTTACTTGCCACTCATCCACTTTCTGATTTACAGCAACCATAATAACATCATCTGCTTCTCCTTTGGACTGAACCTGTTCTGTCAGATCTTGAATCTGATTTTTAAGGACCTCATTTTCTTCTCGCAGAGCATCTGTAACAGCATCACTTTGTTGGAGGACACTCTGGAACGTAAAGGCAAACAAGGATTATTAATTTGATTAAAACTGGCCAGAAACTACAAACTGAATATGTTTAACTAACATATAGTGCCAAGTATAAAGTAGGTTTTGACCTGACACTGTACACAATCAAATGAACAAGTATTATAATGTAAATGTCCATTCACTGAGTAGACGGTACTACCTGGTTTCTGTTAGCGCCGAACGTTGGGCGGCGCTTACCAAACCTGACACCCCACATTGTGCCAACGGCTTCGGGCGGAAGAGCGCAATTGGGAGGGTACAAGCCTTACCCTGGTGCGAGGAAATGCAAGCTAAAGACAAAATTGTCATGGCAGGGCAGACCAGGCCCTAAGCCTTGGTTGGCGACTGGTCTAGGATCGAAGCTCCGACAGGCGGACAGTTAGAGCATTGCTTTGCTGATCCGGCAGCTTCTGCAGCTTGTCTTGTTCCAGATGTAGGGGTGTTACCTTTCCTCTGGAGTGAACTAGGCAGGCCGAGAGAGGGATCATGCTGCATGGGCAACACATGATCTCTATATTTTAGCCCAGGCTTTGTGCTATGGAGAGGCAATAACTCCATCCCTGGTCTTAACTGGTCTCGGAATCAAAGCGAGAGGCAACTGTTACGGGTTATAAGTCCTTGTCAGTTGGCGTAGACATGGGGCGCCACGCGTTGCCTCTGACGGTGGGAGACACCTATAGGTGTCACTGATCAGCTACCGCCCGCCTCAAGCTGGGCAGCCCCCAGCCAATTGGGTGCTGATCCGCCATGTGTGAGAACCATGTGTCCAGGATTTTCCACTGACTTGACCAATATTGACGATGTGAGAAAAACGGCTGTGATTGATGCCGAACTCAATCGTCTTAACATTGATATTGCTGGCCTGCAGGAGACTCGCCTCGCTGAGGAAGGGTCACTCAGGGAAAACAACTACACCTTTTTCTGGAAGGGTAGAGGGCAGGCAGAAAAAAAGGCAACACGGTGTGGGCTTTGCAGTGAAGAATTCGCTACTGGGAATGATTGAAATTCCAGCAGGAGGAAATGAAAGACTATTGTCCCTGCGCTTGGCAACCTCTTGTGGGTTTGCCACCATTATTACTGCATATGCACCGACACTCGATTCCTATGATGATGTGAAGGATTTGTTCTATGGGGAGTTAGACTCCGTGATCAAGGCAGTTCCAAAATCTGACTACATTTATATGCTCGGTGATTTCAATGCTCGTGTGGGCAAGGACTCGAGTTCATGGCCAGTGTGCCTTGGAAAATACAACATCGGTCGCATGAATGAAAATGGGCAAAGGCTGCTGGAGCATTGCACCAGTAATGACCTATGTATTACAAACTCTTTTTTTAAAACAAAAGAGATGCATAAGGTCACATGGAAACATCCAAGATCCGGCCATTGGCACCAGCTGGACTTCATCATCACACGGAGACAACACCTGAACCATATATCATTGACTCGTAGTTACCACAGTGCTGACTGTGATACGGATCATTCTTTGGTTGTTGCAAGGGTTAGACTGAGACCAAAGAGAATCTACACAGCTAAACACAAATCTAGCCCCAGGATTAATATTATTAACACTCATGATCCTGAAAAGTGCTTTCAGTTTCAACAGCAACTTGAAGACGCTTTCACTGATACACCAGAAAATTGTACAGTAAATGAAAAGTGGGGTCAAATTAAGGAAACTCTTTATAAAACTGCCGTAGGGGTTTACGGCACTGTGGATCATAAGAGGCAGGACTGGTTTGCGGCCAACAGCGAGACTCTGCAGCCCTTGATTGATAAGAAGAAGAAAGCTCTCTTAAGAAACAAGGAAAGACCAACGCGTAACACTCTGAGTGTGCTAAGGCAAGCTAGGAAGGATGTGCAAAAGGCTGCCAGGCAGTGTGCAAATGATTATTGGATCAAGTTATGTGAGTCTATTCAAATCGCAAGTGATAAGGGAGACATAAGAAGCATGTATGAAGGAATAAAGAAAGCCTGTGGTCCAGTGATCAAAAGAAGTGCACCATTGAAAACCTTGACTGGAGAAATCATCACTGACAAGAAACGGCAGATGGACAGATGGGTAGAGCACTATTTGGAGCTTTACTCAAGTGAGACCAAACTAGCGGATGATGCCCTCAACGCCATAGAGGCTCTACCAACTCTTGACCACCTGGACACACTTCCCACCATAACAGAAGTTAAGTGTGCTATAAATGAACTTGCATCTGGCAAGGCTCCAGGTAAGGATGGGATTCCAATAGAGGTTATCAGGAGTGGGCAAGACACACTCACTATACAGATCCACCAGCTAATAGAGCTATGCTGGCGTGAAGGACAAGTCCCACAGGATTTCAAAGATTCAAGCATCATAACACTGTACAAGAACAAGGGCGATCGGAGCGACTGCAACAACTATAGGGGTATCTAACTTCTGTGTATTGTTGGAAAAGTATTTGCCAGAATTGTTCTGCGCAGACTTCAAGTCCTAGGAGATCAAGTCTACCCCGAATCACAGTGTGGCTTTCGACAGAACCGGTCTACCACTGATATGATATTCTCATTGCGACAAATGCAAGAAAAATGCCGTGAACAGAATCAACCACTGTTTATTGCCTTCATCGACCTCACAAAGGCATTTGATTTGGTCAGTCGTGAGGGTCTGTTCAAGGCACTAAAAAAGATTGGCTGCCCACCAACTCTTCTGTCCATTGTGGAATCGTTCCACACAGGCATGAAGGGTATAGTCAAGTTTGATGGTGCAACTTCTGAAGAATTTGAAATCAAGAGTGGAGTTAAGCAAGGTTGTGTACTAGCTCCCACCCTCTTTGGAATATACTTTTCACTTCTACTGAAATATGCATTTCGTGATCAGGATGGTGGTATATACATTCACTCACGCTCAGATGGCGGCCTCTACAATGCTCAGAGATTGAAGGCTAAGGCTAAATTAGGAGGGTACTGATCAGAGAGTTGCTTTTTGCAGATGATGCTGCAGTTACGACCCACTCTGAGGAAGAATTGCAATGTCTACTATCTGCATTCTCCAATGCTTGTTCTGAATTTGGTTTAACAATTAGCAAAAAGAAGACACAGATTATGTCACAAGGTGCACATGGGGTACCATCAATCTTTATTGACGACGCCGAACTAGAGATAGTAGACCATTTTACATATCTAGGATCAGTGGTAAATAGCAAATTATCCCTAGATCAGGAAATCAACATCCGGATTGGTAAGGCAGCAACAACAATGAACAGGTTAAGAAAAAGAGTCTTGGAGAACAGGAAGCTTACTGCCAAAACAAAAGTCCTTGTCTATCAAGCCTGTGTCCTTAGTACTCTTCTCTATGGCAGTGAAACCTGGACAACTTACTCACACCAAGAGAACAATTTAAACAGCTTTCATATGCGGTGTCTGCGAAGAATTCTTGGTATTAAGTGGCAAGACAAAATCACAAATACTGAAGTATTGGAAAGATCAGGTTGTGTGACAGTTTATTCCATGCTCAGTCTTCGTAGACTTAGATGGATAGGACATCTTAGGAGGATGGATGATGGTAGAATACCAAAGGATATCTTTTTTGGTGAATTACAGATGGGTAAGAGATCTCAGGGTCGGCCTCTACTAAGATACAAAGATGTGTGTAAGCGGGACATGATTGATACAGGCATTGATAATGCACATTGGGAGCAAGTCGCCGCTGAACGTGTTGCATGGAGGGCAAATATCAGAAATGGAATAAAGTCAAAGGAGAAAATTATTGCAGAAAAGTCACACACAGCACGTGTGAGACGTAAGATGGTGCATGATGGTGGAAATGACCACGTGTTCAGATGCACCCACTGTGAACGGACATTTACAGCGCAAATTGGCCTTATCAGTCACACTCGCTACCGCCATAGTTAAAAGTTATTATGCCTTTTTAAAGCACAAACTATCGTCTGTCAAGACGGCAAGGTGCCAATGTGTGTGTGTGTGAGCATTAAAATTGCAGAAGATACACAACACAAAAACAAATAACACGATGACCGTAAAATGGCAATAAACCGTCCTTCTGTCTAAATGGAAAGTCGTATTTGGTGATATATTATCCTTTGGCACTGAATCAGTTAAGTAAGTAGATTTTATAATTAGTCCGTTAACACAACTGTATGATGAATTAAGCAAACTGATGTTACAGCAAACACAAACACTATAGGGACAATGGGGTTAGGGGCAGAGCACTCTAAATCATCACAATACATAAAACACAAGACAAAAAACTCAGACAATGACTGATTAGTGTTATGAACAATAAATATCAAATAAACAGAAAATCCTTCAATAGATCTAGGCTTTTGTCTTGCAGTGGTCTTTGCTATGATGCCTCTTGTGGCCACCTCTACAGTTCTATGCTTCTTGCTTGAAGCTATGTTTTCCACCCCTCTTTGTGCATTTGGGAGTTCTGATGTCTCCCATACCCTTGGTTCCAACTATCATGCCCAATAAAATAAGGAAAATGCACAAACATTAGCAGTTTCAATGAAAATGCTACATGACAGATGGCTACAAACCTTGAGTTTCAGGTAGTCCTCGCGTGTCCTGTCCATCTGCAGTATGGCATCTTCCAGGTTTGCCTGAAGGTCGTCACATCGCTTCTGTAGCAAATCGTTGGCATCTGACACATTCTGAAAATGATTTCATTAAAGAATGTTAATGACTACTCGGTGAAATTAACATATTTACGAATATACACCACAGTTAATATAATGAACATACAAAGAAAGAATACAATGAATTGGTCAGTAATTAACACTACTGTAAACATTAATCAACTAAAATGATTGCTGATGAAGAGTGTATGTGAATTATTTACTCGAAGCATCACAAATATTTTTATTAGGGGACAAATAATAACTTCAAAACCTCCATAATACTCCAGAGAATAATATCTGAATATAAATTTAATTTTTATAAATAATACATATTCTTGGCCAGTCAAGGAAAGGCCTTAACTGATTAAGTGCCATGGGATCATTAATCATGCATGTTCAGAAAAATTGTGGATGACCAGTTGCTGAACTAGCTAGTTTTGCTGTATGCAGTAATGTGTGTGCTACTGCTGGTTCTCCAGTGACTGCCACTTCCATCGAGGATGAACTGTAATTTTAGTGGCGGACTGTTGTGTTGGCATTCTGAGAGCGGCCTTATACATGTATGCCTTTGCGTGCTGTTGGTTTGTCGGGACTGCTGTCTGTTCCACTTTTCACATGCAACAGCAAGGAGCATTTCGTGTGACATTCACTAGCACAGGAAAGGAGCATTATGAGGTAACCATTTCCGTGAAGTTGGAGCTGCGACTAATGACTAATTGAACATTTTGAAGAAATTAGTCAGGAACAAAATATAAAAATGCAGCAGTAGCCCAGTGACTAACATGCTTGTATGCCAGCTTGGTAGTCATGGGTTTGAGCCCTTATTGAAGCAGAGATTTGTGTAACTTGACCAGGGCTCTCAGGTTAACCTGGCCTAACATGGGTACCAGGACATATTCTGGGAAGTAGAGGCAGCCAGCATCTTGACCTCTTTCCCCATCCAGTGCTGATTGGTCGATAAAAATAGAGGGCTAGTGTCATATACCCAAGACGCATCAAGGTGGGGAAAAGTCCTCTACTATTACTGACATAAAGGTCAGCATGGCCAATTGGATTAGAGCAACTGCTCTTAAAATTCCGGTCTGCTGCTGGGACATAAATTACAAGTACCTCAGAAGTCGGAGTGGGTTTGCCTGATGGCAATGAACACTGGCAATAGGAAAAGCTAATCCACATGCTAAAAGTGCATTTTATGGACTACACTTGAAGTTCAAAGTGAGTGAATTAAAAAAAAATTTTCACATCTTACACACCAATTATGTAGCAACAAATACAATGAATGACCCCTACCTGTAATTCCTCCATTGTTTCTGCCAACTCTCGATTTTTTTTAGCGAGTTTTTCCTTGAATTCAGCATCATCCCCTCTCCGTGACACAATGTTGTCCCTTTGTGACTGCATCTGCATCTTGTAGTCGCTAATGTCTTGCCGCAGTTGATCATTCTAGAAAACAGGCAATATGAATATCAAACCAAAAAAAGGATTTAAAAGGCAAGAAGATTCTATACCAAATGGCTCAGTCGCTTACCACAGAGTGGCCTGCAAAAAGTATCACACAGAACAACTTCTAGAAGTCTCCGGGAAAACTGCACTCGTGAACAGATTGTCTTAGCTGAACAAACGACCTTCAGAGACAAGGCAGGCTGCGGAACCACTTTGTCACAAAGTTCCCCCAATATGAACATAAAAACTACAAAAGGTCTCAAGCACTCTACAGTGACACCCAATATGAACACAAAAACTACAAAAGGTCTCAAGCACTCTAGATTGACCCCAATATGAACACAAAAACTACAAAAGGTCTCAAGCACTCTAGAGTGACCCCAATATGAACACAAAAACTACAAAAGGTCTCAAGCACTCTACAGTGACACCCAATATGAACACAAAAACTACAAAAGCTCTCAACCACTCTACAGTGACACCCAATATGAACACAAAAACTACAAAAGCTCTCAAGCACTCTACATTGACACCCAATATGAACACAAAAACTACAAAAGCTCTCAACCACTCTACAGTGACACCCAATATGAACACAAAAACTACAAAAGCTCTCAAGCACTCTACAGTGACACCCAATATGAACACAAAAACTACAAAAGGTCTCAAGCACTCTACATTGACACCCAATATGAACACAAAAACTACAAAAGGTCTCAAGCACTCTACATTGACACCCAATATGAACACAAAAACTACAAAAGGTCTCAAGCACTCTACAGTGACACCCAATATGAACACAAAAACTACAAAAGGTCTCAAGCACTCTACAGTGACCCCCAATATGAACACAAAAACTACAAAACCTCTCAAGCACTCTACAGTGACCCCCAATATGAACACAAAAACTACAAAACCTCTCAAGCACTATACAATGACCCCCAATATGAACACAAAAACTACAAAAGGTCTAAAGCAATCTACAGTGACCCCCAATATGAACAGAAAAATTACAAAAGGTCTCTAGCACTCTATAGTGACCCCAAATATGAACACAAAAGGTCCCGTAAGACAATCTTTTTTAACAAGCTAAATTTATAAAGATTGTCAGCTATCTCTTGGGTAGGGTAACTTCAATTTAAAAAAAGAGTTCATGTTCAATTTGAAATTACAATTATGATAAAAGATGTTCCACATTGGAACAATACCTGTGACAATGTGTTTTAATTGTTTCAGCTCAAGAATTATTCATTTATTCACTTCACATGACACTAACCCTGCAGTATGTGCCTGACGAGATGCAGTGAAATATGCCAGGCAATAAATCGTACAACATACTGTTTGTGGCCTCTGTGTTTACAATCAAACTAAATTATACTTTACGAGCCACTTCTAGGCTGTTGCTTGAGTATCTTGGGACTTTGTGTTTAGTTATCACAGAACGAGGAATTTGTCCCAAGTTTTCTTATCTTGATCTGGAGTGTAGGAGATATGAAACTGCCCCCATCACTTATGAATAAACTCATTCATTCATCATGTGTCATGCTGATAAGCATGGGCAGTCATGTTTCGCCATCTCATTCGATCACCAGAGTCGTGGATCAGCTCAGTGTTCTTGTCTCCACCATACCACATGGCCAAGCCATCCAGGTATTTACTTCTCTGCTTTCCCCTTGTTCTCTTCCCCTCGATCTTGCCAGTTATCACCAAGTTCTCCAATTTATTTCTTCTCACAACGTGACCAAAAGATGTTGATTGTCTACATCTAATTTATCTAATCATTTTACGATTTTAATTTGTTTCTTGTCATTGGTTTTTCTGTCTGTCCAAGGAATTATTTTCATTTACCTCAGAAACCACATTTCCACAGTTGTCAGGGTTCGGGTTTGGTATGAATGGAACTCACACCTGCACGAGTGTTTGTTAGTGCGTGGAACACATTTTGTGACGAGTGTCAGAAAAGATAACTCTCGGGTTTGAACTGGGAGTACCAGTGAAGACAGTCTAAGTTGGATGTGTTGTAACAAGTGCAAGAATGGCATCAGCCAAGTGCCTTTTGTACAATATATTTTAGTTGTGAGTGATAGTTTCGCTACTTATTTTAGGTGAGAATAACTGTGCAGCTGAATGTGAATGAAGACTTAATTGTAAATGTGAAGCCGTGAAATAAATGATGAAAACAGCGAGGACTTCTGTTATGTCCTTCACTAAGACTTGTGATGTCGGCGAGAGAGTTGGAGAGGGCGAGTGGCTTGCAAACATGGACAAACAATCAAGGTTTGATAGCAAAGTGTTTAGAAGATAGTACGAGGGTATGTTGATAAGTAAGTCACAAATGGCTGTAGAAAAATAATTAAATAAGATAACAACTTGAAACACGTTTATTTTTATACATACATTGTCCCTTTATTTCTCAACATACTTTCTACCAACATTGATGCACTTATCCCATCGATTTATCAGTCCACCCAAACCGACTGCATAGAACAGCGTGCTCTGTTTCAAAACCACGTTTTCATTTCACATTCAACTTCGGCGTTATTCGCGAAATGTCTCCTACCAAGGTTTATGCTGACAAATGTTTGTCCCGTAAAGCAATGCATAGCTGGGTAGAAAAAGTTACGAGAGCGAGTCAATAAGTAAGTCACACAGTTCTGTGGGATGGCAGGTAAATGAGAACAGGGCACACATTTCTATGTAGTGGGTTTGGCAGGACTGATAAAACGATGGGATAAGTGCATCAATGTTGGTGGAAATTATATTGAGAAATAAAGGGACAATGTATGTATAAAAATAAACTGGTTTCAAGTTGTTATCATATTTAGTTATTTTTCTACAGCCATTTGTGAGTTACTTATCAACTTACCCTCATACATCATGGCACATAGATCTTTAGATATTAAAATACGGAGCACAGATATAGCGCCATGAGAACATGCCAGCAAGGGATCTGACTTGCTAGTAGAATGACAGTAAGCAGAAGTAAGCATAAAGCAGTGGCCTAAAAGTTAGGTTCATGACAACGGCCATCAGGTGAACCCACCCACAGCATTAACAAAGTAACACCAACAACAAGAATGATGGTGCTACAAATTGAGAATGCAGCAGAAATCAAAGATTGTGATGGATTAAACATGTATTACACATTTGCATATATTCTAAAAGTATGTTACCTCTTCTCTGGTTTCTTTTAATTCTTTCTCAACTTCACTTATTCTTTCACTGTACTGTTGAATAAAAACAATCAATTTCAGATGTGCAACCAATAAAACTAGTAATGAAATTGATAATTTTATCACTGATAATGATATTGATTATTATTTGAAGACAATCAGTACCTCGTTTACAGAGACGAGGGTAGACTGCAAAATCATATCAATATTTTGAGTTTAACATGCAGTAGATAGAATATAAATAAATACAACTAAAACTGAAGTAATGCAGGTTAGCAGATCTCCTGGTCCACTAAATATATAATTAAACAGTACACTTCTGAAACAAGTTAAACATTTTAATAACTAGGATCACATAATATGGCAGAATAGACAGAGAAATTGAAATCAGGTGTCAAAAACCAAGTGCACTTATATATCAACTATCACCCATACTGAAACATCCAAATATACCTATGTTTACAAAACGACAAACAATAAATAGCATATTCACACAATCCGGTGCTACAATGTCAAACTTGGACATTATCCAAATCACACTAATGCAAAATCAACACCTGGGAGATGCTTGAGAAGAGCTGCCAACTTAACAATCCGAGACCAAGTAAGAAATGATGTTGTCAGACAGACAGTAGGATTAACACCTTGTGCCACATATACTGAAAGGCAGAAGATCAAATGGTTCGGCCATCTCCTTAGAATGCAACACCATCAACTACCAGCACTGGCATTACACCCAAAAAGATCTGATACATGAGCAAGAGGACACCCTAGAAGAAAACAGATTGACGACATCAAAGACATTTTACAACCACACGGAATGACACTATCCACTGCCACCCAATTTGTCTGGAATGTCAACTATACATCCTCACGACACATGATGGCAAAAGTGGAAGATGATGATGATGATGAACCTTTGCATTGCTGTATTAAATATATATATAAAACTACCCAGCATGTGAAGACAGGATCCGGCAGACTGTGCGGAAGAAATCATTCCTGATTCAACGGGCAAGACGGCGTTTACCTGCAAAGCGTTGTGGAACGTAATGAGCACGGCAAGGCATGTAGAGCGCCCTGGTCATCCACTGCATCTGTATTCGTCTCCAGTCGTCTTGACCTGTCCTGCCACTGAATTCAGATGGACTCAGGCGAGAGAGTGAGGTCGACGAATTGCGCAACTCTTCCTCACTTTAATCCAATTCATCGCGCAAGTCATTCTTCATCCAACGTCATATTACTTCCACAGTCTGCCTTAGGAAGTTACTGAAGATTAAATGGCAAGACAAGATCCCAGACACTGAAGTCCTAGAAAGAGCGTCCATGCCCAGTATCCACACTCTACTAATGAAGAATCAGATTCGCTGGGCTGGTCACTTGACTCGCATTGTCAGATCACAGGCTCCCTAAACGAATTTTTTACGGTGAGTTGCGTTGTGGTAAACGCTCCCAAGGCGGCCAGAGGAAACGCTTTAAAGACACTCTGAAAATCTCACTGAATGCTTTTGGAATTCATCATGACATCTGGGAGACTGCAGCCAGAGACCGAAATTCGTGGCGCGCATCATTACGCAAGGGTGCAGTCACTTGTGAGGCAACCGGGACTGCAAGAGCTGTGAAGAAAAGACAGAACAGAAAAACCACTGCAGAAAATCCTCCTCCAGAAACGTCAAGCATTCTTTGTCCACATTGTCAAAGAACATTTCGAGCCAAAATAGGCCTTATCAGCCATCTTAGAACCCACGGCTCCATACTTTCAACCCCACTGGATGAATGAATGGTCATCATCATTCTTGATGGACAAATAACATATGTATTAAACAAGGTTGTGTACTATCACCTGACCTGTTCAATTTGTTCAGCGGAAATAATAATGAGATCCATACAAAACATGCCAGGAATATCAGCTGGTGGGTATAATGTAAATAACCAGCATTATGCTTGCGACATGGTTGCTGAAAATGAAATACAGTTACAAGAAATGATAGACATAATTGCCCCAGAATATCAAAACAAAAGACTTATCAGAATAACAGAAGCGATGGTTATAACAAAGAAAACATGTACCCCCAAATGCAACATCAAAGTGAATGGAACCAGTCTGAAACAAGTCAACGTACGGAAGATGCATTCAGGAAGTTATTAAATGTAGAATAGCTCAAGGACAGGCAACATTTCATAAGATGAAGAATATTGTCTGCAATTCATCTCTGTCAATCACGGTGAGGAAAACAAGTACTTAAAGCTATACTGAGCCAATCCTAAGTATGGAAGCAAATCATGGACAATTAGCAGACAAGTGAGGAACTAGGTGGAAGCTGTGGGGATGTGATTTTATAGAAGAATGATGTGAACACTGTGGATGGATGTAAAGACCAATTAAGATATCATGAAAGAAACTGACTCACAAAATTAACTGGTTACTTGCACCAGAAGTGCATATCCTATGGGCATGTCATGAGAAGAGGAAAGATGGAGTATGTCGTCACAAAGTGAATGATGGAGGGGAAGAGATGCAGGGGAGACCAAGAGAGAAGATGCTGGACTGTCTGACATCATGACACAAAGGAACATCAGTATCAGAAATTATTCACAGAAAAATAGACAGAAGGTCGTAGACAGACATGATCACCAATACCACCTGGCATAGACTGTAAGAAGACATTTTTTTTCTAAATTGCATATCCTTTACAGGACGCTGCAGTCAACCCCAGCATTTTTGGTTGTTTGTGATTTCTTGGCAAGTTTACGTTCAGCAGTGTGCCATTGCTTTTTGAACAACCAGCACTTATACCACTGTATGAAAATCAACGCAAGACGATCTGCTTCCAAATAACCCACAGCTGTTTCCAACATGGTATTCGGGATTATGAACCGAATCCGTAACCCCTTCCCCCTTTGCCACAGAGACGGCATAAGAAGAAGAAGAAGCAGAAGATGAAATACATAAATTAACATCACATATTTAACCAATACTGAGTTGATACCTTCTCAGCAGCACGTTTCTCAACATTTAGGTCCCTGTTGAGATCTTTAACTTCTTGTTTCAGCTGATCGTTGTTTTCCTCTAATTCTCTGATCTGCTCTCGAAGGAACCTTGTATCTCTTGAAGCACCTCCTTCAGGGCCAAATTTCTAAGAATTATAAACAAACAAATAAAATGTTAACTGTTAGTGCTGGCTGCATGTAATTATGTAGTACTTTCTCCATGACATTGGCAGCTGCGATAATGGTGTGATTTTTTGCTGTTGTTGATGTCTTGGCAAGTTTACGTTCAGTAGTTTGCCACTGCTTTCTGAACGACCGGCACCCACACTATTTCATAAACAACAAGTGCACCGCAGTCTGCTGCCAAATCACACACAGCTGTGTTTCAAATGCGGGTTTGTGGGATCACAAACCACATCCGTAACCCTTTCACCACGGAGCTGGCAGTAGTTGTAGTAGTTTACAAATAACAGTTGTAATTTAGTTATGGTGCATTCACATTTGCTCGCCTCCATATAAAAATCCATATCTTAGTAACCAACTGAGGGAAAATTATGAGATTTAGCATATAACCTTATCATCATGTCCACCCAACAAAAAAATTTTGGTTCTGGAGATTGTACAGCAGATTTCAATGTTTGTTTATATGCGGTATATAATTTACGGGTCAGAGATTAAGTTCATAATTTTTAATGTATTACACCATAGCCAGACAATCAGCGTTCAATGTTGAATATTTTGCGTGTTTCACGGGATTGGCCTTGTGCCAAGAACCCCGCGCTGTTTAAATTGGCAGTCTTCAGAGGTGTCGTCAAAATGTGGGTTATTTATGAAACCTGATTATATATTTTTTTTAAATCTTACCACTTATCGCTACCATTGAAATGTGTGAATATTTTTCAATGGGATTGAATGCGAAATTGTACTCTTCAAAGCATCGCTATGAAGTTGTACACATATTTTTGTCAAGAAGCTGATCGCAGGAAAATGTTTTATACTATTACAAATTCCGAAGAACAGTGCATGCATTGGGTTTGAGTAAACGGTCATTTCATCGATGGGTGCAAGAATCTGGAATTAAACCACCAATAACCAAACGGGAGGTAGAAAGGTTATTGTAGACAGCTCTGACAAGGATTTCATAAGGCAGGCTATTATAAAAATGCTTTAAAAAGTCGCTTAAAAGTCGACAGGGTTGACTTCATTGCACCGGGTTCTATCCCATATGGCTCGGTCTCTTTCCGCAGCGCGGAAAGCATCGCACAAAGCACGAACTCCGCAGCTCTAGTGACGACCCACAGGAGTCTCCGAAAAATTTAACTCATGAACCGAAGGATGCGGCCCGGAACCGAACCCACAACCTTTGCAGCCGAGCCAAAAGGCTTGACCACTTCGCCACGGATACTCTTAAAATTATAAAAATTTAGGATTTTATATCCAGGATTATCCAGCATTATAATGGATACCAAAGAAACAGTGACTGTAAGAAAACTTAGGGTTTGGTTGAGAAAGAACAATAACAGAGCTATCCAAAACAACTTTGTGGAAAATTATAAGGACATTATCTTCACTTTTAGAAAATACAAGGGAGGTAGAAATATTCTTTGCGAGCAACCGCATTTAGGAGCCATGAGAAGCAGATACCTATGTGAAATAAGGGAAATGCGCAAAGAAAATTATGGCATAGTGTATTTGGATGAAATGTGGATCAATGCACACCACACAAGTGATAAGGAATGGCAATCAGTGGATGGACAGATAAAGCGATATGTGCCCAATAGTATAGGACAGCTTTTGGTCATGGCCCATGCTGGTAATACACATAATGGCTTACAAAAGAATGCTGGGCTTGTGTTCGTATCAAAGAATACAGACAATAGGGATTATCATAATAAGATGAATGGTAATGTATTTAGAGATTGGCTCGAGAATATTGTGCTTCCATCCCTAGATAGACCATCATGTCCAATTATGGACAATGCATGATATCAATGTTGTTGCCCAAGAAGACAAAATACCTACAGCATCGAGCACAAAGGGAGCAATAAAGATATGGTTCCGAATGGAAACCATACCATTTCCAGAAAGGTATTTCTAGTTAGAATTGTTGTCCCTTGTAAAAAAGACGCCAAAAAGCAAGAAATATCAAATCGAAAAGTTGATAGAAGAGCATCGTCATGGGTGCTTGAGACTTCCGCCGTACCATTCTCATTTTATCCCTATAGAACTTGTGTGGGCTAAAATTAAAGGACAGGTGGCAGCTGACAATACTATATTCAAATTGTCTGACGTCAAGATACTAATCCAGTCCGCAACTATTAAATATTGATAAACGTTACTGGGAAAATGTGAGGACCATGTGTTGAAAGAGGAAGAGGACTATTGGAGAAAGGATGGATTGAATTTTATGCAACCGAGAGCAGTCATCAACCTACTGGAATCGTTCGACACAGATTAAGGTCTGTGCAGATCGCAGACCTTAATCCACGTGCACACTTACTGGGATATTTTGCTCCAACTATTCAGACAAATTGCAGGCCCTAAACATTACAGCATCAGCACAATGTCAATGGCAACAGTTTGTATTCCACAGTGATGAATTTTCAATTCCGCAAGCCCTCAGCGGTGACAAACAACTGGTATTGAAAAAAAAAAAAAAACAACACACTAAATGCATTGAATACCAACAGAAGAGTAATATTGCGGTGGAAACTGACATATTGTGGCATAACAAGAAACGTGAGAGCAAACACGTTGTCAAATTAGGGGACAACACACGTGCATACGAATCAATCTATAAACTTCATTGAAAAGAGGACCAACATCTTGGTCGTTAAGAAGAAAGCCCACTACAGAGACACTGACAACTATTTTCATAGTGCAAAACAGGTAATCATGTTCCGTCTCTGAACAGTAAACAGCAGAGTAGACAATCTTTCACGAAGACTCAATGCGGGTCTGTCACCCATGTGTATGTGTGAACAAACTACACAGACAGCTGAACAGATCCTTAAAAATGGACACATGATGACTAAATTGCGGTATCATTTCTGGTCATTCCATATGCACATTAACGCACAGCTATTTGGAAGCTTTCATGAACTCAGTATAAAAAGCTAAATGCATCATAGTAACATGGATACTTGTGTACAATTATTAACCAGCAGCTGAAGAAACAAGAAGGAAATGAAAAATAAGGTAGGAAATATATTCCTTCTACTTTCCTGTCAATTTACACATTATTTACCCCATGCCTCTGTAAATTCTCTGTCTTTACTAATATTACACATTGCACCCCTCTCGGGAGTCTCCGTGGTGAAGTGGTCAAGCCATCTGACTTGGGCTCCGAAGGTTTATGTTCGATTCCTTCATTTCACGAGTGCATTTTTTTGGAGACTCCTGAAGGTCGTCGCTGGAGCTACGGAGTTCGTGCTTTGTGCGACGCTTTCCGCCCTAAGGAAAGAGACTGAGCCGTATGGGATAAAAACCCGGTGCAATGCAATCGACCTTGTCGACTTTTAAGCTACCTTTTTATTGCACCCACTCCCATACGAATCTGGCTATGCCTTGTACTTGTGTCCTTACCAGAAATAACGTGGTTTACTGTAAGACTAGTTTGTTAGCGTGAATTCACTACATTTTTCCCAAAACATCAAAGAAATGTCGCCGCTTTCGATGATTTAAGTTGCTTTTGGACCTATCAAAGACATATTCCTTGGGTGGGGGTAAATATAAGACGGCAGGAAAAATTTCATAACAATGCAACAGACAGTTTTCAAAATAATTGATCGTGAATGACGGCATTAATTTCTGGACAGAGTATAGTAGTAGTAGGAGTAGTGAAGCAGAAGTAGTAGAGGTTATAGTAGTAGTTATTGCAGCAGCAATAGTGTTAGTAGCAGCAGCAGCAATTGTAGTAGCAGTAGCAGTAATAGTAGTATTTGCAATAGAAGCTGTAGAAGAAGTAGTAGTAGTAGTAGCAGCAGCAGTAGTAGTAGTTGCTGTTATTACTGTTGCTGTTGTAGTAGCACCAGCAAGCAGGAAAGGCAGAGAAAATTTAGAATAATGTATGTGGAAAGCTTAAATTTTAAACAAATGGCCAAAAAATAATATAAACAGCATCAACTTCATCAAACCATTAGCTGCAGCTTTGGTGCTTCAAGAAGAAACACTGGTAGCTGAACCATTCAAGAAGCCAGTGGTACCCACTCTATAACCAAGAGCAGCATGATGATGAAGGCGATGGCAGTAACATGGGCTTTCATATGGCTGGAAACACAGAATTATACCAACGTTTCTGTACTAAGTGATTCAATGAGCATGATGCAAAAGGTCGAGGCGGGTTCTGAATGTAGACAGTGGACTGAATCACTGCAGAGGTATGTTGTCCATGGAGTCACCTTCATGTTCGTTCCGGGATATGTGGGTGTTGAGGGAAATAAAAGAGTTGATAAACTTGCTGGCTCTGCATCCCCTGCAGATGGCCAGCCCATGGATCATGCCGCTGATATTAATGCTCTTAGAGAGATATCGAAAGCAGAGGACTTTGACACCAGTGAATCCACATCGTTGTCCAGAATGAAAGAGAGACTTGAGAATAAGAACTGACATGGCCAGACATGAGAGGCACATCGGGAGAGTGAGGGGCCTAGTCAACCACCACAGAATGTGCACTATTAGCCAATGGATGGTGATATATATGTTGGGTGGAGGGTCTGAGCACAGAACTGACATGGCCAGACATGAGAGGCACATCGGGAGAGTGAGGGGCCTAATCAACCACCACAGAATGTGCACTATTAGCCAATGGATGGTGATATATATGTTGGGTGGAGGGTCTGAGCACAGAACTGACATGGCCAGACATGAGAGGCACATCGGGAGAGTGAGGGGCCTAATCAACCACCACAGAATGTGCACTATTAGCCAATGGATGGTGATATATATGTTGGGTGGAGGGTCTGAGCACCTACGAAGTGAAAGGAAGATACCCCAACAGATAACTAACTAACAGAGGCAGCAGAATAATAGCAGCAGTTCTAAAAGCAGCAACATGTGTCTATTTTAGATCATGTTAGAAGCAGCAGGTTATCAGGATTTCATGGTCAGTATTTGAAGAATCATTTGTAAATAATGATCATCAAGAAGAAATCCCTGTGCTGAATCTGATTAAAAAAGTTGAGTCTCTGTAATTTCACATTAATTGTTCCTTTTAATTTGTATTGAACTTTTACCAGTTACATGGACTTCTATAGTTACTACACCAAGCAGCAACAGATAAAGGGAATTCCATTGACAACATATAAGTATTCAGGGAATAGTTGTCATGGCAATCACCTATTTACATGCAACTATACAGCTTAATCATTACCTTAAGCTCTTCAATCTCTTTATGTGATTTTTCTAGCTCCTTTTTCAGCTCTTGCTCTGTAATAGAAAATGAAATGCAAACATGCTGTCAAAACAATTTAATGAGATTGAGGAAAAACATAAAATATAATTTCATTTGTGGCAAACAGTCCAAGCCCTTGACTTGCAGACGTAAATTACAACTACCTCAGAAGTAGAAGTGGATTCGTCTGAAGGCAAGGAAAACTGGCAATAGGGAAAGCTACTCCACATGCAAAAATCAGTCAGTGCACCAGAAGAGTAGCAAATGTATGGACTTGAGTTCTAAGCGAGCGAATGCAAAAAAAATTACAACATAACCGAGATAGACATGTTGATTTTTGAGCAAACAACGAAAAATCTGAAATAAATATACAATTATAAAGTTAATTTTAGCTCATCAATCAAGGTAGAGAGCCATGGTGGTGCAGTGGCTAGAATGTTTACCTGTCGGCCTTGAAGCCAGATGTTCGAATCCCTATCAAGGTACAGTTTTCCTATTTGGACCCTGGTCGACCCAGCCAATAATGGAGACCAGGAGATGTCCTGGGAAGTAAAGGCTACTGGCATGATAGTGACCATATATGGAGGTCAGCATGGCCGAATGGATAAGAATGTGCGTTCTTAAACATCTAGTGTGGTAAGGGGTTCAACCCCTACACCTGACAATTGGACTAACATTTTGACTTCTCATCCTTGACTTTGGGGTGTAAATTACAAGTACCTCTGAAGTTTGAAGTCGGAGTGGGTTAGCCTGATGGCGAGGGACACTGGTGGTAGGGAAAGCAAAACCACATGCAAAATTCACTCCAGTGCTACTAGAAGTAGTGTATATGGACTACGCTGGAGTTCAAAGTGAGAGAGCACCAAAAATAAATATTGACCATATAACTTATCGATGGTTATTTGTTGATTCAACAACATGGGGCTAACACCATATATAGAATATCCTTCCAGAAATGTAAAAGGGTCTTTTATTTTGTTTAAATTATTTTTTTACATAAATAGGAATAAAAGTACATTAGGATAGAAATTAGTTACCTTTTTTCAGTGATTTCTTTGCCTCAGCTTCTGCTTCATTCATGGCATCCTCCATAAGTTGATTTCTTTGTATCATAACTGCTTGTGTGACTTTAAAGAGCTTCCGAAGTCTGACATTATCAATATCATCATCATCCACTTTAGCCTGTAAAGTTACAAACACATTTTATTCAAAAAGATGGGGTACTGTGGAAAAAACAATTTTATCTGGCATGATTACAGCCAAATAACACAGTATCATAGTGCAAAATAAAAACGTGTAGGTGTAACTCCTGTGAAAGATATATGTGGTATTATAGATTATAAATAGTGAAACTGAAATTAAAGCAAAAGATGAAATATGCTGACACAGTTTATTGTTTAGTGTTCACATATCTCACAGTTTAAGTTAAACATATACACAAAATGTAAAACTATACTAATATCTCACAGTTTAAGTAAACAAATAAATGAAATGTAAAAACTATACTCATTTCTCACAGTTTAAGTAAACAAACAAAATGTAAAAACTATACTCTCATCTTACAGCTTTCAGTATATCAAACAGCTCATCTGCCTGCTCATCTGATACTGAGTCGGCACTGACTCTTTCAATCATGGGCCATGACAGTGGTGCCATGTTCAATGTTTTCAAACAGACTGTCTTCTACGTCATCTGCTAAAAAGGAGGGAAAATGTTAGTTTAGCAACAATGCATAAGTTAATACAGTAACAGCAACTTAATAAGAGGTTGTGATGTAAAGAAGAAAGTCAGGGCTTGGTCAGATATGACTAAGCTTTTATATTACAGTTGGTGGTACTACCTGCTTTCGTTAGCGCTGAATGTTGGATGGCACTCACCCGTAGGTTAGCGGAGAGAAGGAAGCATCTGACTTCTCCTTGATAGGGAATACCCCTACCCCACCAACCATAATACTATTCTAGACTGCATTAATGACAGAATTCCACATGGGACTGAGGGAGCTACAGTGTCCCACATGGGACTGAGGGAGCTAGTGTCCCACATGGGACTGAGGGAGCTACAGTATCCCACATGAGAGTGAGGGAGCTATAGTATCCCACATAAGAGTGAGGGAGCTACAGTATCCCACATGGGACTGAGTGAGCTATAGTATCCCACATAAGACTGAGGGAGCTACAGTATCCCACATGAGACTGAGTGAGCTACAGTGTCCCACATGGGACTGAGGGAGCTACAGTATCCCACATGGGACTGAGGGAGCTAGTGTCCCACATGGGACTGAGGGAGCTACAGTATCCCACATGAGAGTGAGGGAGCTATAGTATCCCACATAAGAGTGAGGGAGCTACAGTATCCCACATGGGACTGAGTGAGCTATAGTATCCCACATAAGACTGAGGGAGCTACAGTATCCCACATGAGACTGAGTGAGCTACAGTGTCCCACATGGGACTGAGGGAGCTACAGTATCCCACATGGGACTGAGGGAGCTAGTGTCCCACATGGGACTGAGGGAGCTACAGTATCCCACATAAGACTGAGTGAGCTACAGTATCCCACATAAGACTGAGTGAGCTACAGTATCCCACATGGGACTGAGGGAGCTACAGTATCCCACATAAGACTGAGGGAGCTACAGTATCCCACATAAAACTGAGGGAGCTACAGTATCCCCCATAAGACTGAGGGAGCTACAGTATCCCACATAAAACTGAGTGAGCTACAGTATCCCACATAAGACTGAGGGAGCTACAGTATCCCACATGGGACTGAGTGAGCTACAGTATCCCACATGGGACTGAGTGAGCTACAGTATCCCACATGGGACTGAGGGAGCTACAGTATCCCACATAAGACTGAGTGAGCTACAGTATCCCACATGGGACTGAGGGAGCTACAGTATCCCACATGGGACTGAGGGAGCTAGTGTCCCACATAAGACTGAGGGAGCTACAGTATCCCACATGGGACTGAGTGAGCTACAGTATCCCACATGGGACTGAGGGAGCTAGTGTCCCACATGGGACTGAGGGAGCTACAGTATCCCACATAAGACTGAGTGAGCTACAGTATCCCACATGGGACTGAGGGAGCTAGTGTCCCACATAAGACTGAGGGAGCTAGTGTCCCACATAAGACTGAGGGAGCTAGTGTCCCACATAAGACTGAGTGAGCTACAGTGTCCCACATGGGACTGAGGGAGCTAGTGTCCCACATAAGACTGAGGGAGTTAGTGTCCCACATAAGACTGAGTGAGCTAGTGTCCCACATAAGACTGAGGGAGCTAGTGTCCCACATAAGACTGAGGGAGCGTGTCCCACATAAGACTGAGGGAGCTACAGTATCCCACATAAGACTGAGGGAGCTAGTGTCCCACATAAGACTGAGGGAGCTAGTGTCCCACATAAGACTGAGGGAGCTACAGTATCCCACATAAGACTGAGTGAGCTACAGTATCCCACATGGGACTGAGGGAGCTAGTGTCCCACATAAGACTGAGGGAGCTAGTGTCCCTCATAAGACTGAGGGAGCTACAGTATCCCACATGGGACTGAGGGAGCTACAGTGTCCCACATGGGACTGAGGGAGCTACAGTGTCCCACATAAGACTGAGTGAGCTACAGTATCCCACATGGGACTGAGGGAGCTAGTGTCCCACATAAGACTGAGGGAGCTACAGTATCCCACATGGGACTGAGGGAGCTACAGTGTCCCACATGGGACTGAGGGAGCTACAGTATCCCACATAAGACTGAGTGAGCTACAGTATCCCACATGGGACTGAGGGAGCTAGTGTCCCACATGGGACTGAGGGAGCTACAGTATCCCACATAAGACTGAGGGAGCTATGGTATCCCACATGGGTCTGAGGGAGCTACAGTATCCCACATAAGACTGAGTGAGCTACAGTATCCCACATAAGACTGAGTGAGCTACAGTATCCCACATGAGACTGAGGGAGCTATGGTATCCCACATGGGTCTGAGGGAGCTACAGTATCCCACATAAGACTGAGGGAGCTACAGTATCCCACATAAGACTGAGGGAGCTACAGTATCCCACATAAGACTGAGTGAGCTACAGTATCCCACATAAGACTGAGTGAGCTACAGTATCCCACATAAGACTGAGGGAGCTACAGTATCCCACATAAGACTGAGTGAGCTACAGTATCCCACATGAGACTGAAGGAGCTACAGTATCCCACATAAGACTGAGTGAGCTACAGTATCCCACATAAGACTGAGTGAGCTACAGTATCCCACAAGAGACTGAGGGAGCTATGGTATCCCACATGGGTCTGAGGGAGCTACAGTATCCCACATAAGACTGAGTGAGCTACAGTGTCCCACATAAGACTGAGGGAGCTACAGTATCCCACATAAGACTGAGTGAGCTACAGTATCCCACATAAGACTGAGTGAGCTACAGTATCCCACATGAGACTGAGTGAGCTATGGTATCCCACATGGGTCTGAGGGAGCTACAGTATCCCACATAAGACTGAGTGAGCTACAGCATCCCACATAAGACTGGGGGAGCTACAGTATCCCACATAAGACTGAGTGAGCTACAGTATCCCACATAAGACTGAGGGAGCTACAGTATCCCACATAAGACTGAGTGAGCTACAGTATCCCACATGAGACTGAGGGAGCTATGGTATCCCACATGGGTCTGAGGGAGCTACAGTATCCCACATAAGACTGAGTGAGCTACAGTATCCCACATAAGACTGAGGGAGCTACAGTATCCCACATAAGACTGAGGGAGCTATGGTATCCCAAATGAGACTGAGGGAGCTATGGTATCCCACATGGGTCTGAGGGAGCTACAATATCCCACATAAGACTGAGTGAGCTACAGTATCCCACATGAGACTGAGGGAGCTATGGTATCCCACATGGGTCTGAGGGAGCTACAGTATCCCACATAAGACTGAGGGACCTATGGTATCCCACATGGGTCTGAGGGAGCTATAGTATCCCACATAAGACTGAGTAAGCTACAGTATCCCACATGAGGCTGAGGGAGCTATGGTATCCCACATAAGACTGAGTGAGCTACAGTATCCCACATAAGACTGAGGGAGCTACAGTATCCCACATAAGACTGAGGGAGCTATGGTATCCCACATGAGACTGAGGGAGCTATGGTATCCCACATGGGTCTGAGGGAGCTACAGTATCCCACATAAGACTGAGGGAGCTACAGTATCCCACATAAGACTGAGGGAGCTACAGTATCCCACATAAGACTGAGTGAGCTACAGTATCCCACATAAGACTGAGTGAGCTACAGAATCCCACATGAGACTGAGGGAGCTATGGTATCCCACATGGGTCTGAGGGAGCTACAGTATCCCACATAAGACTGAGGGAGCTACAGTATCCCACATAAGACTGAGATAGCTATGGTATCCCACATGAGACTGAGGGAGCTATGGTATCCCACATGAGACTGAGGGAGCTATGGTATCAGACATGAGACTGAGGGAGCTACAGTATCCCACTAAGACTGAGGGAGCTATGGTATCCCACAAGACTGAGGGAGCTATGGTATCCCACATGAGACTGAGGGAGCTATGGTATCCCACATGAGACTGAGGGAGCTATGGTATCCCACATGAGGAAGCTACAGTATCCCACATGAGACTGAGGGAGCTACAGTATCCCACATAAGACTGAGGGAGCTACAGTATCCCACATAAGACTGAGTGAGCTACAGTGTCCCACATAAGACTGAGGGAGCTACAGTATCCCACATAAGACTGAGTGAGCTACAGTATCCCACATAAGACTGAGTGAGCTACAGTATCCCACATGAGACTGAGTGAGCTATGGTATCCCACATGGGTCTGAGGGAGCTACAGTATCCCACATAAGACTGAGTGAGCTACAGCATCCCACATAAGACTGAGGGAGCTACAGTATCCCACATAAGACTGAGTGAGCTACAGTATCCCACATAAGACTGAGGGAGCTACAGTATCCCACATAAGACTGAGTGAGCTACAGTATCCCACATGAGACTGAGGGAGCTATGGTATCCCACATGGGTCTGAGGGAGCTACAGTATCCCACATAAGACTGAGTGAGCTACAGTATCCCACATGAGACTGAGGGAGCTATGATATCCCACATGGGTCTGAGGGAGCTACAGTATCCCACATAAGACTGAGTGAGCTACAGTATCCCACATAAGACTGAGGGAGCTACAGTATCCCACATAAGACTGAGGGAGCTATGGTATCCCACATGAGACTGAGGGAGCTATGGTATCCCACATGGGTCTGATGGAGCTACAATATCCCACATAAGACTGAGTGAGCTACAGTATCCCACATGAGACTGAGGGAGCTATGGTATCCCACATGGGTCTGAGGGAGCTACAGTATCCCACATAAGACTGAGGGAGCTACAGTATCCCATATAAGACTGAGGGAGCTACAGTATCCCACATAAGACTGAGTGAGCTACAGTATCCCACATGGGACTGAGGGAGCTACAGTATCCCACATAAGACTGAGGGACCTATGGTATCCCACATGGGTCTGATGGAGCTACAATATCCCACATAAGACTGAGTGAGCTACAGTATCCCACATGAGACTGAGGGAGCTATGGTATCCCACATGGGTCTGAGGGAGCTACAGTATCCCACATAAGACTGAGGGAGCTACAGTATCCCATATAAGACTGAGGGAGCTACAATATCCCACATAAGACTGAGTGAGCTACAGTATCCCACATGGGACTGAGGGAGCTACAGTATCCCACATAAGACTGAGGGACCTATGGTATCCCACATGGGTTTGAGGGAGCTATAGTATCCCACATAAGACTGAGTGAGCTACAGTATCCCACATGAGGCTGAGGGAGCTATGGTATCCCACATGGGTCTGAGGGAGCTACAGTATCCCACATAAGACTGAGTGAGCTACAGTATCCCACATAAGACTGAGGGAGCTACAGTATCCCACATAAGACTGAGGGAGCTATGGTATCCCACATGAGACTGAGGGAGCTATGGTATCCCACATGGGTCTGAGGGAGCTACAGTATCCCACATAAGACTGAGGGAGCTACAGTATCCCACATAAGACTGAGGGAGCTACAGTATCCCACATAAGACTGAGTGAGCTACAGAATCCCACATGAGACTGAGGGAGCTATGGTATCCCACATGGGTCTGAGGGAGCTACAGTATCCCACATAAGACTGAGGGAGCTACAGTATCCCACATAAGACTGAGATAGCTATGGTATCCCACATGAGACTGAGGGAGCTATGGTATCCCACATGAGACTGAGGGAGCTATGGTATCAGACATGAGACTGAGGGAGCTACAGTATCCCACTAAGACTGAAGGAGCTATAGTATCCCACAAGACTGAGGGAGCTATGGTATCCCACATGAGACTGAGGGAGCTATGGTATCCCACATGAGACTGAGGGAGCTATGGTATCCCACATGAGGAAGCTACAGTATCCCACATGAGACTGAGGGAGCTACAGTATCCCACATAAGACTGAGGGAGCTACAGTATCCCACATAAGACTGAGGGAGCTATGGTATCAGACAGACTGAGGGAGCTACAGTATCCCACATAAGACTGAGGGAGATATGGTATCCCACATGAGACTGAGGGAGCTATGGTATCCCACATGAGACTGAGGAAGCTATGGTATCCCACATGAGACTGAGGGAGCTATGGTATCCCACATGGGTCTGAGGGAGCTACAGTATCCCACATAAGACTGAGTGAGCTACAGTATCCCACATGAGACTGAGGGAGCTATGATATCCCACATGGGTCTGAGGGAGCTACAGTATCCCACATAAGACTGAGTGAGCTACAGTATCCCACATAAGACTGAGGGAGCTACAGTATCCCACATAAGACTGAGGGAGCTATGGTATCCCACATGAGACTGAGGGAGCTATGGTATCCCACATGGGTCTGATGGAGCTACAATATCCCACATAAGACTGAGTGAGCTACAGTATCCCACATGAGACTGAGGGAGCTATGGTATCCCACATGGGTCTGAGGGAGCTACAGTATCCCACATAAGACTGAGGGAGCTACAGTATCCCATATAAGACTGAGGGAGCTACAGTATCCCACATAAGACTGAGTGAGCTACAGTATCCCACATGGGACTGAGGGAGCTACAGTATCCCACATAAGACTGAGGGACCTATGGTATCCCACATGGGTCTGATGGAGCTACAATATCCCACATAAGACTGAGTGAGCTACAGTATCCCACATGAGACTGAGGGAGCTATGGTATCCCACATGGGTCTGAGGGAGCTACAGTATCCCACATAAGACTGAGGGAGCTACAGTATCCCATATAAGACTGAGGGAGCTACAATATCCCACATAAGACTGAGTGAGCTACAGTATCCCACATGGGACTGAGGGAGCTACAGTATCCCACATAAGACTGAGGGACCTATGGTATCCCACATGGGTTTGAGGGAGCTATAGTATCCCACATAAGACTGAGTGAGCTACAGTATCCCACATGAGGCTGAGGGAGCTATGGTATCCCACATGGGTCTGAGGGAGCTACAGTATCCCACATAAGACTGAGTGAGCTACAGTATCCCACATAAGACTGAGGGAGCTACAGTATCCCACATAAGACTGAGGGAGCTATGGTATCCCACATGAGACTGAGGGAGCTATGGTATCCCACATGGGTCTGAGGGAGCTACAGTATCCCACATAAGACTGAGGGAGCTACAGTATCCCACATAAGACTGAGGGAGCTACAGTATCCCACATAAGACTGAGTGAGCTACAGAATCCCACATGAGACTGAGGGAGCTATGGTATCCCACATGGGTCTGAGGGAGCTACAGTATCCCACATAAGACTGAGGGAGCTACAGTATCCCACATAAGACTGAGATAGCTATGGTATCCCACATGAGACTGAGGGAGCTATGGTATCCCACATGAGACTGAGGGAGCTATGGTATCAGACATGAGACTGAGGGAGCTACAGTATCCCACTAAGACTGAAGGAGCTATAGTATCCCACAAGACTGAGGGAGCTATGGTATCCCACATGAGACTGAGGGAGCTATGGTATCCCACATGAGACTGAGGGAGCTATGGTATCCCACATGAGGAAGCTACAGTATCCCACATGAGACTGAGGGAGCTACAGTATCCCACATAAGACTGAGGGAGCTACAGTATCCCACATAAGACTGAGGGAGCTATGGTATCAGACAGACTGAGGGAGCTACAGTATCCCACATAAGACTGAGGGAGATATGGTATCCCACATGAGACTGAGGGAGCTATGGTATCCCACATGAGACTGAGGAAGCTATGGTATCCCACATGAGACTGAGGGAGCTACAGTATCCCACATGAGACTGAGATAGCTATGGTATCAGACATGAGACTGAGGGAGCTACAGTATCCCACATAAGACTGAGGGAGCTATGGTATCCCACATGGGACTGAGGGAGCTACAGTTTCCCACATGAGACTGAGGGAGCTACAGTATCCCACATGAGACTGAGGGAGCTTCAGTATCCCACATGAGACTGAGGGAGCTACAGTATCCCACATGGGACTGAGGGAGCTACAGTATCCCACAAGGGACTGAGGGAGCTACAGTATCCCACATGGGACTGAGGGAGCTACAGTATCCCACATGAGACTGAGGGAGCTTCAGTATCCCACATGGGACTGAGGGAGCTACAGTATCCCACATGAGACTGAGGGAGGTACGGTATCCCACATGGGACTGAGGGAGCTGCGGTATCAGATATGAGACTGAGGAAGCTACAGTAGCCCAGGAGGTAGCTTGCTTGTGTGTTCACATATGCCAAATAGGAACAAAGTGGTAATGAAATGCATTAAGAAAGTAATATTTATACAATTTTTTTTTTAAATGTAAAATTGTGCATACCTAGATTATTATAGTAATGGTAATAAAGTTTTAAAATCTAATGTATCATAATCATCAAGTGCCCTGCCAGCTGGCATAGGCCTTCATGCCTTTCCACAGATCTCGGTCTTCAGGATCAACTTTGCTGATGATATTCCTCTATGCCGCTGTCTCAGTCAATCCAGCATAATTTCTCTTGGTCTGCCTCTGCCTCTCTTTCCCTTGATCTTTCCAATTGTCACGCTCTCCAATGCTTCTCTTCTCATCACATGATCAAAGAAAGCTGTTTTTCCCATTGTGTACAATATTCAAGTTTCATTAGTCACTTTCAGGCAATCGTTCATAGTTACTCTGGCAGTCCAAGGAATTTGCAACATTCGTCTCAGGAACCACATCTCTGTTGCGCCCAAGTTCTTCCTAATGTATCGCAATTCAGCACTTACAGCACTCTCTTTCTTACATTTAATGATAGTGTCTTACTACATAAGATACTCTTCATTCTCTGAAATGCCGCTTTTGCTTGATCTATTCTGTTTTTAATCTCTGCTGTGCATCTCCCATCTATTGTAACTGACCCTAGGTATTTAAAATTATGTATACTTAACTAAATTCCAAAACAATATTTTCACTGATTTACTTCATGCTCAATATTTGAAATGATAGCTTTTCTGGGTGGTTAGGTCTAGTATTTTATTCTGGTTAACATTTTTGCCTTTTCCCAGCCAGACAATTTTAAAATATTTAACTATTATCTGCATCTAGAACAGAAGTTAAGCATTTGTAAAAATTGAAATAAGAGCTTTGCTGAAGTTGAGGGGGAATTTGATGAATTTATCAAAATAGACGATTAAATCGAGTTTGGCGGGACCCTTTAGGGTCAGTCTTAAGCAGAACTTAAGAAAACGCTAAGCAAGGTGGTAACGAACATTCCAACTCTCATAAATGTAGTCTCAATTTTGTTTCCTAGTTTAGAACTTTATTAAACAGTCTGAAGTTGACAGGGAGTTTGATGAATTTATCAAAATGGCAAAATTTTCAGTAGTAATAATGCTTTACTATTAATAGGCTTGCTTGCAATCCCTATGGTCATGAGTTCTGATATCCTTCCTGGCAGGAATTTTTTTTCCCCAGTGACCTGGCCTCCCAGTTTGTCCTAGTGTAAAATAGGTATCATGAAATATCCTGAGAAGCAATGGTGACGGTGTAATTTTGACATCATTTAACGAATGTTAATCGGTCAAAAATATGAGGTTAGTGCCATATACATGACTCATGGCATGAAAGAAAATCTTGAAATTAATCAGTTAAATCCTTCTGAAATGCAAGCATATTTAATTTATTGAGGTATACATTTTTTTTAAAGTCACTTAAAAGTCGACTCATTGCACCGGGTTTTTATCCCATATGGCTCAGACTCTTTGCACAACGCGGAAAGCGTCGCACAAAGCACAAACTCCGCAGCTCCAGCGCTGACCCACAGGAATCTTTGAAAAAATTAATTTGTGAACCGAAGGACGTGGCCTGGAATCGAACCCACAACCTTCGGAGCCCGAGTCAGACGGCTTGACCAGTAAGCCACAGAGACTCCCTAGAGATATAAATAAACATACATGTACTGTGTGGCGCTCATAAAAGTAAAAGAGAGGTGTCTAGTTGGTCATGTATAGTAGTACACTTGTTCCTGCAGTGAGGTGCCATCGTCATGTGGAGGTGACAGGTTCGAATCCCGGTCGGTAACTATAGCTTTCCATTTTTATGTTGTCTAGTGCGCCCTATAGTCTGTATTTCTTTCTTCTCTTTCTATGAGTGCCAAACAATACATGTGTGTTTATTTATGAACTGTCTTAGTGGCCTCATAGGGTTCCCCAATCGATATTCCTTATTTATTGAGACAGCACTACTAGCATTTAGGCGGCCAGAGGAAATGCTTTAAAGATACTCTGAAGATCTCACTAAAAGCTTTTAGAATTCATCACGACACTTGGGAGACTTCTACCAAAGACCGAAATTCGTGGCCTACATCATTACATAAGGGTGCAGCCACTTGTGAAGCAACCAGGACTGCAAGAGCTGTGAGAAAAAGACTGGACAGAAAAGCCACTGCAGGAGATCCTCCTCCCGGAACATCAAGCATTCTTTGCCCACATTGTCAAAGAACATTTCAAGCCAAAATAGGCCTTACCAGCCATCTTTGGACTCATGGGTGCAAACTTTCAACCCCACTGGACGAAATGAATCTTAATCATGATTCTTGATGGACAAACACCACTAGTGTTGGAGTTTATATCTGTGCTCCCTGTCAAAATGTCAAAAATCTATGACTGACAGGACAAAATAAGGGATAAAACAAAATGGGCTCATGGAGCTCATAAATCCTGGAAGGAAATCCATTTACATGAAGGACACCCCAAATGCCAAACCACCACTGCCTCGTGGAAGTTCGAACAAAGGCTAAGGCAACAAAGCCTGACAGAACAAGTCAGCAGGCAGAGTCCACAAGCCCGGGAAGGCAATCTGCCTATGTGAGATGCAATCCAGAAAAGAAATCTCAACATTCGAAGTCATAAGTTGTTGGTCTAAGTGGCACAGGACTAGAAAGTGGACACACACAATGCACCACAATGGATGCTGAGCACTACGCATAGCAAACTTTGATCTCTGAAGAAGAATTATGTGTTAACCTAAAGTTTTAAATCAGAATTCCTTTTGCAATGATTGATAATCATTCAGTATAGTATCATCAAATGGCAAATCAGAAGATGAGATCGAGAATAGATGCAATAAGGCAAACCAACCCTTTGGACAAATGGCACCAATACTAAAGAACAAACATGTATCAATAGTTAATGAAAAAAAGCACTTTACAACACAATATTTCTACCAACTCTATGCTACCAATGTCAAACCTGGACAATGACAGAAAAAGAGAATTGAAAAATCACAACAGAAAGGATATTCCTGAGAAGAATACTCAATACTCAATGTATCAAGAACAGAGAGAATCGGAAATGAAGAAATCATACTAAAATGGGGATTATACCAACCCTAGATTTAATTATAAGGCAACAAGTCAAATGGTTGGGTCATGTAACTAGGTTGCCAACTAACACTAACAGTATACCACAACAAGCAATGATGTACAGTACAATACAGACCAAATGGAAGCAGAAGAGGCCGACCATGTAAACGATGGACAGGGGGAATAGCAGAATCCATTGGAATCTCGATACATGAAGCCCATAAATGGGCACTCTCCCTGTTATTTCACCTCAACACCGTAAGGTACGAGAGGAACAAAAAGTTGAGATGAGAGATGAGATAAATATGAAACCTTACCCAGAATCCAGAGTCAATAAGTTCAATAACATTTACTGTAAAATCCACGAAGGCGATTAACTACATTTTAAACACAGAATCAGAATTATAATTTAGACATCAGAGAGAAGAAAATCGAGAAATTAAACACTTCAAACAATCCGAACATTAGTCATTACGAACAACCGAACATGACAATTGAATTTGATTGAAGTTGAAATTTTAATTGATGATCGATGATTGATGGCATGTTTAGACATGGCGTGCGAATGAATTTAAATAACTGATAGTTGCCACTTTTATTTGACGCTCACTTTAAACCAAAATAAGCTTTTTTATTTGTTTTACTTCAGTAATAATAGTGTTGTGCCGTAAATAGATGTCAATGATCAACATACATAGACACGGACATTAGGCTTAGAATGAATGAATCTCACGTCTTGGCGGCCATTATTGTCAAGGAAAACAATTTTTGGAAATATGGGCAATATCGATATTTCTATTTCTTACATTCAAGATTTGCACGATACTCTAATTCTAATGTATCAAACAGAGGCTCCCAGTTGGGAAGGTACATATATTATATACAAGCCTTATCCTGATGCACTGATGCGAAGAAATGCGACCTAAAGACTAAATGTTATGGCAGAGTCTACAAGGCCCTAAGCCTTGGTCGGCAAGGATTATATGATCGAAGCTCTGATTAGCGGACAGATAGAGCATTGCTTTGTGATCCGGTGCCCTGCGGAAGAGACTGAGCCGTGTGGGATAACACCCGGGTCAAAGAAGTCTTTCTGGTGTCTGCCGATTCCATCGACGATGAACTGTCTTTTTCGTGGAGGACTTTGACTTTGGTGTTGGCATTCTGGCGGCGGCTTTATGCATAGTATACCTGTGCTGGCTGTTGGCTTGCCGAGACTCCTGTCTGTTTCACTTTCCACACGGAACAGCGATGAGCATTTTGTTTGATATTCACAGGAACGGAGCATAATAGAGACGACCCGTTGCCGTGAAGTTGGAACCGCGGCTAACTAACTTTGTGACCCGGTAGCTTTTGTAGCTGTGTTGTTCCAGATGTATTGGTGTTACCTTTTCTCTGGAGTAAACTAGACAAAGCCGAGAGAGGGATCATGCTGCATGGGTAACACACGGTCTCTATAGTTCAGCCCAGGTTTTGTGCTATGGAGAGGTTATTTTGCCTTTTATTTTAAAGTACATTATAACAAACTATCGCCTGTCAAGATCAAGACAGTCAGGTGTCAATATACAGTATAATGTATCAAATATGACTGTATCGATACCAATATAGTAGCTCTGTACATTTTGTCATAATCAATCCAAGCAAATAGATATCATTATTATCGTGAGCCGTGCCGATAAGCGGTAACGGGCATGTTTCGATATACCACACGTTCGCCAAGGCAACAAACGAGTGGCAGTCAGGAACACCCTTGCTGGTACTACATGGGGAGCAGAAGAAAGAGTTCTCAAGAAGCTATATATTGGACAAGAGAGGCCAGTCCTTGAATAAGGTACTGTAGCATGGGCAACAGCAGCTTAATCAAATATACTTTAACATACACCTTAAGAAAATAATCAGTCAAAAATCAAGGAATGGGGATCATACCTGGAGACATGAAAAGAATTAATCAGCTGGAAAAGATCACATATCTACAACCTATGCAAGACAGGAGAGATACAATTCTTGTAGAAACATTGAAAATACTGACACACCACCCCGAGCATCGGATGTGTCATGGTATGCAAAGGTGAAAGCTGAAATGAAATAACTTTTGGGGATCTGTGATAAGAAAGATTAGGGTAGGTCTAACATATCAAAAGCGAAACCCATTAACAGATTGGGCACTCTTCCGAATAACGGTTCTAAATGGGGACTCTGTAGTGTAAAAAAGCATCCCTTACAGGGCCTCATTAGTTGATATACAGTGGAACCTCGCTTAACAACCACCTCTCATAACGAGTAATTCGCATAACGAGCAAAATAAATTGTAAAAAACTGATTCGCTTAACGAGTGACGTTTCGCATGGTCGGGACAAGGAAATAGAGCTGATCCATGACTCTGGTGATCGTGTAAGATGACGAAAACTGTGAAAACAATACACTTCTGTTGATGTCGTTATTGCCCTGATTCTACAGCTGTTGTGGCCTTCTTGGACTGAAAGAGCTACGCCAGGGTACAAACTATTGTGTGTGCAAATAGACTTAGAGACAGATATAAACATATACACAACTTATACCGTGTTTTATAGTGTGTGCAAATAGACTTAGAAACAGATATAAACATACACACAACTTATACCGTGTTTTATAGTGTGTGCAAATAGACTTAGAAACAGATATAAACATACACACAACTTATACCGTGTTTTATAGTGTGTGCAAATAGACTTAGAAACAGATATAAACATACACACAACTTATACCGTGTTTTATAGTGTGTGCAAGTAGACTTAGAAACAGATATAAACATACACACAACTTATACCGTGTTTTATAATGTGTGCAAGTAGACTTAGAGACAGATATAAACATACACACAACTTATACCGTGTTTTATAGTGTGTGCAAGTAGACTTAGAGACAGATATAAACATACACACAACTTATACCGTGTTTTATAGTGTGTGCAAGTAGACTTAGAGACAGATATAAACATACACACAACTTTATACCGTGTTTTATAGTGTGTGCAAGTAGACTTAGAGACAGATATAAACATACACACAACTTATACCGTGTTTTATAGTGTGTGCAAGTAGACTTAGAGACAGATATAAACATACACACAACTTATACCGTGTTTTATAGTGTGTGCAAGTAGACTTAGAGACAGATATAAACATACACACAACTTATACCGTGTTTTATACTTATAGTGTGTGCAAGTAGACTTAGAGACCGATATAAACATACACACAACTTATATCATTATCTATAGTGTGTGCAAATAGACTTAGAGACAGATATAAACATACACACAACCGTTTTCTATTGTGTTTACTCTGTCGGCTCTGTGGCAAAGGGATTACGAATGCTATTTGAATTTGTAATCCCTCATATCGCATTCTAAACCCAACTGCGGGAAATTTGGAAGCAGACCACCTTGCTCTGATTTTCATACAATGGTATGAGTGCCGGGCGTTCATAAAGCAATAGCAAACTACTGAACGTAGACATGCCAAGACATCAAAATGAGTCAAAAATGCTGTGGTTGATTGCGACGTCCCGTAAATTATAGTTTTTAGTCTTTGGTCATATTATTCTATTTTACCCGTTCGTTGTTTGTTTGACTTGTAAAAATCAATAACTATATATCCATGTGTACTAATAATACTATTATTAGTTCATAAATAGCAAAATATGTATATAATTATTTAATCCACAACAAAGTATAGCAAGATGGGCAGAATACTAGAAGAACTACTTAACCCCACACATAGCATAGAAAACCTCACTTTTGTGACTAAAAGCTTGGGACAAGAAGAACCAAACTTCGTCCCTGCAGAAGTCGAATCGCTTATAGTTACTTATACAGAAAAGACCGACTTGTTTTTCTCTCTTTTCAAAACTATTGTTTATAATAAGACAAGAAGGCAAGACATCCATTCCTATACATAAGAGGCAACATTATTGCTGATTCAGTCCTTTGTTAAGTATGATTAAATTGTCTTCATCTCCAAAATAGCAACCTTCATTATTATGATTAAATTGTCTTCATCTCCAAAATAGTCAAACAATAAACGTGCAGGTAAAATAGAATCATATGACGAAAGACTAAAAATGTCGGACGATTCTAGTAGGTTGATGTTTGCTCTCGGTTGCATAAAATTCAATCCATCCTTTCTCCAATAGTCCTCTTCCTCTTTCAACACATGGTCCTCACATTTTTCCCAGTAACTTTTATCAATATTTAATAACGCGGGCTGGGTTAGTATCTTGGCGTCAGACAATTTGAATGTAGTATTGGCATCTGCCACCTGTCCTTTAATTTTAGCCCACACAAGTTCTATAGAGTTTAAATGAGAATGATACGGCGGAAGTCTCAAGCACCTATGGTCATGCTCGTCTATCAACTTGACGATTTGATATTTCTTGCTTTTTTTGCGCCTCTTTTACAAGGGACAACAACTGTAGCTTGAAATATGTTTCTGGAAATGGTATATTTTCCCTTCTGAGCCACATCTTTATTGCTTCCTTTGTGCTCGATGCCGTAGGTATTTTGTCTTCTTGGGCAACAACATTGTGATATGATGCATTATCCATGATTAGACAAGACGGTCTATCAAGGGATGGAAGTACTGTATTCTCGAACCAATCTCTAAATACATTACCATTCATCGCATTAAGATAATCCCTATTGTCCGTATGCTTTGATACGAACACGAGCCCAGCATTCTGTAGTAAGCCATTATGAGTACTACCAGCATAGGCTATGACCAAACGCTGTCCTTTACTACTGGGCACATAACGCTTTATCTTTCCATCCATTGATTGCCATTCCTTTTCACTTGTGTGGTGACGTCTCATCCAAATACACTATGTCATAATTTTCTTTGCGGATTTCCCTTATTTCAAGTAGGTATCTGCTTCTCATGGCTCCTAAATGCGGTTGCTCGCAACGGATATTTCTACCTCCCTTGTACTTTCTAAAAGTGAAGCATAATGTCCTTATAATTTTCCACAAAGTTGTTTTGGATAGCTCTATGTTATTGTTCTTTCTCAACAAAACCCTCAGTTTTCTTACAATCACTGTTTCTATGGCTTCCATCATTTTTATAATAATTCGCCGGATAACATCCTTGTCAAAGCTGTCTACAATTGCCTTTCTACCTTCCTTTCTACCTGCTTATCGCGTGTTGATTTCATTCCAAATTCTTGCACCCATCGACGAAATGACCGTTTACTCAAACCCATTGCATGCACTGTTCTTTTTTCTGGATTTGTAACAGTATGAAAGTTTCCTGCGATCAGCTTCTTGACAATAATATGTGTACATCTTCATAGCGATGCTTTGAAGTGTACGCAATTTCACTTTCAATCCCCTTGAACAATATTCACACATTCAAATATTAGCTATTAATATTATATTAATGGTAAGATGTATTTATACATTTATTTATATAATCACGTTTCATGAAAGAACCCACATTGGAGACACCTCTGAACAATCCCATTTAACTGCGCGCAGTTTGTGCCAAAACGAAAACAACGAGACAATTTTTAAAAAAGCGCGGATGTGTCTTGGTGAAGCTGTAATACTTTTTAAATGATGGACTTAATCTTTGAGCCGTAAATTATATACCGCATATAAACAAACATTGAAATCTGCCGTAAATTTTTTTGTTGGGTGGACATAATGATAAGGTTAAATGCTAAATCTCATCATTTTCCCTCAGTTGGTTACTGATATATGGAATGTTATATTGGGGAAGAACAAAGTAAGACTATAGCTGTAATATGACAGGTGTTGACATTTCCCCCTGGTCATTGTACATTCTAGGAGGATAACATGTTTCTTCTGTATCGTTGTAAATTCGGTGAAGTTGGTCATGAAACACACACCATATAACACGCCATTCACCAGTATGTTGTATTAACTGTAACAATTATAAAAACCTTAATATTAGAAGTCTTACATTCTTCTTCTTTTTCTTCTTCTTCTTCTTCTTCTTCTTCTTCTTCTTCAGCATTCCGAGCCATTGAGGTTCTTTGCTGAAGAAACAATCCATCTTCATTTGTCTCTCTGGTTGACCTTCTCTTGCCAGTCGTTGATTCCAAGTGCTTGTAGGTCTGTATATATATTATCTCTCCACCGTCTTCTTGGTCTACCTCGGGGTCTACGGTCATTTATTCCCTGAGTATAAGCGAGTTTTGTTTCCCTATTATCTTCCATTCTTTCTATATGCCCCAGCCATTTAGTCTATTAGCCTTCATGATACCAGTGATTAGCGGGGACTTAAACAGATAATAAATGTCTTTGTTACTTCTTCTTTTCCACTCTCCACTTTGTGTATGCTATCCACAACACAGACTGGTATAGAAAACCTAATAGTCTCAACACAATTGAATAGTGAAAATCACAACTTGTATCTTAACATTGCAAAAACAAAGATAATGCATACAGATAAAACCACTATGGAGAAAGAAATATATGTTAATGAGGAAAAATTGGAGGTGGTGGAAAATTTTGAATATCCTGGGCCATTGATTACCAACAACGGTGACACATTGAAAGAAATTAAACGACGACTATCAATTGCTCTTCAAAGACTAAAAAAAAACTGAATAAATTATGGAATGGGACAGACAGAATTACAAAAATTAGGTTTTTAAGAGCATGCATCTTTCCCATTGCAACATAGGCCTGTGAGACCTGGACTCTTACTAAACAAGCTGAACAGCGCATAAATGCCTTTGAATATAAATGTTATAGACAAGTTCTAAGAATATCTTGGGTAAAGAAAAGAACAAATGCATCAATACTTCAAGAGCTGAATATTGAAGAAGGTTGGCTACAATAAAACAAAGAAAATTGAAATATTTTGGTCACTTGAAACGTCACGAAAGTTTGGAAAGAACAATAATGGAGGGGTATATGCCTGGGAAGAGAGGAAGAGGAAGGGTAGAGCACTATTTGGAGCTTTACTCAAGTGAGACCAAACTAGCGGATGATGCCCTCAACGCCATATAGGCTCTACCAACTCTTGACCACCTGGACACACTTCCCACCATAACAGAAGTTAAGTGTGCTATAAATGAACTTGCATCTGGCAAGGCTCCAGGTAAGGATGGGATTCCAATAGAGGTTATCAGAAGTGGGCAAGACACACTCACTCTACAGATCCACCAGCTAATAGAGCTATGCTGGCGAGAAGGACAAATCCCACAGGATTTCAAAGATTCAAGCATCATAACACTGTACAAGAACAAGGGCGATCGGAGCGACTGCAACAACTATAGGGGTATCTCACTTCTGTGTATTGTTGGAAAAGTATTTACCAGAATTGTTCTGAGCAGACTTCAAGTCCTAGGAGATCAAGTCTACCCTGAATCAGAGTGTGGCTTTCGACAGAACCGGTCTACCATTGATATGATATTCTCATTGCTACAAATGCAAGAAAAATGCCGTGAACAGAATCAACCACTGTTTATTGCCTTCATCGGCCTCACAAATGCATTTGATTTGGTCAGTCGTGAGAGTCTTTTCAAGGCACTAAAGAAGATTGGCTGCCCACCAACTCTTTTGTCCATTGTGGAATCGTTCCACACAGGCATGAAGGGTGTAATCAAGTTTGATGGTGCAACTTCTGAAGAGTTTGAAATCAAGAGTGGAGTTAAGCAAGGTTGTGTCCACCCTCTTTGGAATATACTTTTTACTTCTTCTGAAATATGCCTTTCGTGATCAGGATGGTGGTATATACATTCACTCACGCTCAGATGGTGGCCTCTACAATGCTCAGAGATTGAAGGCCAAGACCAAAATTAGGACGGTATGATCAGAGAGTTGCTTTTTGCAGACGATGCTGCAGTTACGACCCACTCTGAGGAAGAATTACAATGTCTACTATCTGCATTCTCCAATGCTTGTTCTGAATTTGGTTTAACAATTAGAAAAAAAGAAGACACGGATTATGTCACGAGGTGCACATGGGGTACCATCAATCTTTCTTGACGAGACCGAACTAGAGATGGTAGACCATTTTACATATCTAGGACCAGTGGTAAATAAAAAATTATCCCTAGATCAGGAAATCAACATCCGGATTGGTAAGGCAGCAACAACAATGAACAGGCTAAGAAAAATAGTCTGGGAGAACAGGAAGCTTACTGCCAAAACAAAAGTCCTTGTCTATCAAGCCTGTGTCCTTAGTACTCTTCTTTATGGCAGTGGGATCTGGACAAGTTACTCACGCCAAGAGAAACGTTTAAACAGCTTTCATATGCGGTGTCTGCGAAGAATTCTTGGTATTAAGTGGCAAGACAAAATCACAAATACTGAAGTATAGGATAGACCAGGTTGTGTGACGGTTTATTCCATGCTCAGTCTTCGTAGACTTAGATTAGTAGGACATGTTAGGAGGATGGATGATGATAGAATAGCAAAGGACATCTTTTTTGGTGAATTACAGATGGGTAAGAGATCTCATGGTCGGCCTCTACTACGATACAAAGATGTGTGTAAGCGGGACATGAATGATACAGGACAGGCATTGATAATGCACATTGGAAGCATGTCGCCGCTGAACGTGTTGCATGGAGGGCAAACATCAGAAATGGAATAAAGGCAAAGGAGACAATTATTGCAGATAAGTCACACACAGCACGTGTGAGACGTAAGATGGTGCATGATGGTGGAAATGACCACGTGTTCACATGCACCCACTGTGAACGGACATTTACAGTGCAAATTGGCTTTCAGTTACATTCACTGCCGCCATGGGTAAAAGTTATTATGCCTTTTTGAAGAACAAACTATCGTCTGTCACGACGGCAAAGTGCCAATGTATGTATAGCTTTAGATATAATGCATGGCCACCTGCCTTATTAAATCCAGCAGCAATTCTATCAGCCCCAGTTGCCTTATTGTTTTTAAGTCGTGTGATTACATATAGGATTTCTTCAAAAACAGGTTCTTCAATTTGTGGTTCACACGTTAGAACCTCTTCCTGTGGGAAAGTGTTACTTGGAGCTTCACAATTTAGTAATTCAACAAAATATTCTTTCCATGTGTTGCACATTGCTGAGACGTAATCTGGCATAACATCAAAACAGGCTCGAACGAAACATCGTCTAGAGTTGCAAGAAACGAATCAGCAAAGAAGCATCAACGGAACATCAATGAAAAGGACTCACTCGAAGGCTGGCAATCTAATTCATGAGCAAGTTTATTTTGTCCATATTCTTGAGCCGTGATCAATCAGACAATTTATGAATGTTGATAAGTTTCGATCGGGTCTGTAAATTCCAGACGGGACGATCTTAATAAAACATCAATTATAAATATTCAACTGTTGACCAGCCTAGCTATCAAATTAGTATTGCAGTCCTTCTGTCCATCCAAGGTTACCGAAGTGTCCTTCTGGTGTGACAATTCTCAATCTCATTTCTAGATTCCGTATCTGTCCCAAGGTCTTAATCCTGATAAGTGAAACGCCCTGCTATTCAGGTTCTCCTTTCTAATATATATCAACCATGAATAAAGTCATCCTGTCATCCTGAACGTGCTGCTTATCTAGTCCATGTCTGTGATCCGAATGATCGTTGTTATTCACAAACATTCTGACGCGATCTCCGTTCTACGTCAGGTGCCTAGTTTTATGTACATTTGGTTCGGGAGTTTTACTCTCTCTTACTTTTGCGTCATGTGCTCTGCGCTACGACTTGGCAGCATGCCCCCTCCCCCTTGAAATGGTTCACCCATTTTAGACTGTAGTCAGTTTAACCGGATTGACAAGTAGCAGTGCAGAGTCCTTGAGTCATACGTATATACTCTATATATACTCTATATATGTATAAACTTTATATATAGAGAAGTGCGTGGGCATTTACAGCCCGTTCAGCGGGCCGAACCGTTCAAGAATCCAGTGGCGCCCACTCTATGACCACGAGCAGCATGACGATGGAGGTGATGGCAGTTACACAGGCTTTCATATGGCTGGAATCACAGCATTATACCAACGTGTGTGTACTAAGTGATTCAATGAGCATGATTCAGAAGGTCGAAGCTGGATCTGTACGTAGACAGTGGACTGAGTCGCTGCGGAAGTCTGATGTCCGTAAAGTCACCTTCATCTTCATCCCGGAACATGCGGGAGTCGAGGGAAATGAACGAGCTGACAAACTGGCTGGCTCTGTACCCCCTGTAGATGGCCAGCCCATGGATCGTGCCGATGTTATTAACGTCCTCAAAGATATGGCGAGAACAGAGGACTTTGACGTCAGTGATTCCACATCGCTGTCCAGGATGAAAGACCTGGGAGTAAGAATCGGCACAGCCAGACGCGAGAGGTACATCGGGAAAACAAAGCGCCTCGTCAACCAACACAGAACTGGCACTATTAGCCACCGAACGCTGATGCATATGCTGAGGGGAGGATCTGAGCACCTATGGACATGTCCGGAGTGCAATGAAGATACCCCATCTGATAACTGATAACTGATACGTATATACTCTATTGCTATTATTGCTAACATGATGGACTGGTCTCCTATCAATCACAGACAAACTCTCATTAAAAAAATTATTATATAGCGGGCACGCCCTCCTATCTACACTCCACGGTAGTCGTCGTGTAGCACCAGCTTATGGGGAAGCTTGGCTAAGTAAACTATAAACATAGTCTAATCCCTCAAATGCCAAAAATGGCGTGCATCCCCAACCAAATTTACAAAACCCGATTGAGGGGACGTATGTGATTGAATAGAACCCCTCCCTCTGTAATAGTTTTGGTATATAATATATAAGTATATGACTATTTCTTTTTTCTCTGCTATGTCTTCTTCGGGTATGTTGTGACACTTGTTCCTGTCCCATTTGTTTAGTGAGGACTTCTGCCTTTATAGCTGATGACTTATATCTGTGAGCTTCATTTTGCTTTTACCTGGCGATGACGAGAAATTGTACTGGCGAATCATATCATATCGACAACTTATATTATACGCAATGCAATATCTAATCCATATATATATATATATATATATATATATATATATATATATATATATATATATATATATATATATATATATATATATATATGGGACAGTGGGAATGGCCTAGTTTGTTTATTTCTATGGTGCTTCATTATGTTGTTATTGGGCCCGTGTAGTTTGCCATACTTGTATGAGCTTTGCAACTGATGTACCAGAAATTGCACCAATTATGCTGATTTAAAACAACCAAATTATTCAACAAATTAACTAATTATAACTAATTAATTTAACCTGAAATAGAAAAAACATATAATAAATACCTTTCGTTCAGACATACGATTTATCCTTTGTATATGTCTGTACTGTTATTCGCATTTGTATGTCTGCCGTGTTCTTTTATGTATCGTTTGCTTATATTTCGAAATAAAATTATGTTATCTTCATGCTCTTTCCTTGATTATTTAATGAAATGTATGAAATGTTAAAATCGGTTTTGAGATGAATGAATCATGATTTACAACAATCTCGTGAATGATATTTCGATGCATGTTTGCATTAATAATTGCGTAATGATGTAGATGAATGTATGTTTCGTAAGAATAATTTAAGCATCATTATCATGACGTACGTAAACAAATGAATGAATGATCGCGTTCTGACTTATATGAACAAATGAATGACCGATTGCGTCATGACGTATATTTGGGTTTACAACACTTGTGCAATGTATGTAATGAATGAACTTATCATTAATATGACGTATATAATTGCCTATATTAAATATACCTAATTAATAACAGGATTTCGTCTTGACTCCACGTCTGGTATTTACCTCTGAAACGGAGAACTCGTTTGACATCGATATGTTCGGAGCACGGAAACAATAGGTTCACAGTCACAGCATTTGCGAAATCCATATAGTTCGTAATGTTCACACCACATATCTCCTGAAAGTTCTGACTAAAATTTATCTAACCTGTCAATTAAGTAAATCAGGAAATATGTATATATTTGACATAATTGATACATTACAAATATAAATTGTTTGTGTGATAATTCTATGTGGGTGTGTAAAAGAGAAATAGATATTCGGTCCGCTGTAATACATGTATCTACGAAGACTATAACAAGAAACAAGATATGTACGATATCTAGATCTATCTCTACAATCTACTAAGGATATCTGCAAGGTTTTTGTCTTTTCCTAGTATATGACAGATGTCAAACTCGTAGTCTTGCAAGTGAAGAGACCATCTGTGTATTCTAGAGTTTCTTGGATGTCTGTCTTTGAAGACTTTCAAGGGTTTATTATCTGATAGAACCAAGAATTTTCTACCAAGTAGATATCTAGAGAATTTTCCAATGCTTTCTATCAAAGCTAAGGCTTCAAGTTCAGTAGCCGCATATTTTCTCAGAGAGTTTCCTACTGAAGTAGAGGACATGATGTAACTTGCCACCATGGACCCGAAGCAGAATTCCCAAGATAGCATGAAAACTCGCGTCTGTTTGTACTATAAAGTCTTTGGAAATATCTGGCAATTTTAGTATAGGACAACTGCTAAAAAGAGCCTTAACCTGTTGTAAGAGTCTATCACGTTCAGATGTCCAAATAATTTTAGTAAGTTGACCCTTCTTAGGTTCCGAGAAGGTTCCGAGAAGGTAGCAGTCATATCAGCAAAATTGGGAATGAATGTTTGATAGTAGTTTATGAGACCCAGAATACTTCTGACTTCCTTTTTACAGGTAGGAGGTTTAATATTCAGAATCTTTGTAACAACCTGTGGGTCTGTTTTTCGGAAACCATCAGAGATCCTATGACCAAGAAATTGAATCTCCGTGAATCAATTTCAATTCTGCTAGGTTTAGCTTTAAGACCGGCTAATTGGATTCTTTGGAAAACTGTTTCAAAGTCTTAACGTGTGTGTCAATATATGTAGTGTGTATGCAAATATCAACCATATACGTAGCCACATTATTAACCCTGTGCAAAAGTTTTTGCATAATACGCATAAAGGTACTCGGCGCGTTCTGTAGACCAAACGGAAGAAATTTCCACTCATAAAGGCCCAACGGAGTGGCGAAAGCAGTGATATGCATGTACTCTTCCTCCATAAGGATTTGCCAATATCCCTTTGTAAGATCAATCTTGGAAAAGATCTTGGAGTTTGCCATGCCATCTATCAATTCATCGACATTTGGGATTGGCTAGACATCAAGCAGGGTTAGAGCATTCACTTTTCTGTAATTAACGCAAATTCGTAATGAATTGTCCTTCTGTTTGACTATTACCACAGGAGAACAATAGTTAGATATTGATTTCTGAATAATCCACGTCTGTTCTAGTTCGGAAATGTCCGATATTACTTTTTCTGCATAATGAACAGGGATCGGATATGGCTTTACTTTAACGGAAATATCCGAAAGCAATGTAATTTTGGGCACTCTTCCGACAGACGGGTCTAAATAGTTCCGCAGTGAATAATTTTATATAACTAACACTAACCCTAACCCTAAACCCTAACTTATTCACTGCGGAACTATTTAGACCCGTCTGTCGGAAGAGTGCCTAATTTTGTGTTGTATCAGATCAGTTTGCCCTGGCTTATCAGAAAAGATGTCACAAAACTGTTGAATCACTGTTTGTTAATTTGTATCTGTCTTGTGACGATAAGTTATTATTTATCTGAATAGCTCACCAATTGTTGTTACTATTAAGGGTTGGTGTTGGTATTTTGTGTTGTATGGCATCTTCTTGTTGTTCGTTTATAGCCCAACATGCTGCTGCTGTTATGTATGGTATTTGATCAACAGTCTGTGTCTTGTCTGCATTACGGTCTGTGTAAGGTTTTAACATGTTGATATGGAATATTTTCTCCTTCCCTCTGACATTAATTAAATAGTCTACGTCACTGATTTTTCTAATAACCTTAAATGGACCCTGCCATGAAATGACTGTCAGGATCTTGCAATCAGCAATAATACAGGCTCGTAATACCTCACAGATGTGATAACAAACACTGTCACAGAATGACTTGACGTGACACACAACGAATACAATTCTAACACTTTATTCGCACTTCTCACTCGCCACAAACATTACATGCATCGCGCAATTACAATAGCGATACTATTACACAATCAATATATATATATACATAAAGTAGATCAATACACAACTTACAAAACTCCTTATCAGGCACACAGTCTTCTACACTCAATCAGGCGTTCTCTCTCTTTGCGTTCACTCATACAAGCCATACGAGCATACATTCGAACCGTCCGTCCAGTACCACCGTACGACACCGTCTGGCTTCTAACGACCGTGATTCCTCGTTAGTCGGGGTTGTCTCCCTGCGTGGACTCCGTGTACCACGCGCTGCACCGACTGACCGTTCCTGTCACGACAGAGTTAGTGTCGCTCACAGGCGTACCTGGCATAATTGCCAGGCGTCGATGATGAAGACGTGGCAGAACTGGTGGGGAGATTATGACAATGACGAGATAATCTCTAGGGTCCGGTAGTAAGAGTAGGACTTCCTCTTCTTCTTTCAAAAGTATTGTTTTGGCCTTACTGTTGTCATATTGCCTGAATTTCCCCTCTGCTTTTTCCATGGTTGGTCATGTGTTTTCTTTGTAAGCATGTCGTTGTATAATGTTAGCGGGCCGCGTAGATTTGCTACATAAACGAGTTTGAATGGGGGAAAACCCGCACTGGCTTGCGGTACCTCTCGGTACGCGAATAGTACTGCTGGCAATAGTATGTCCCAATCTTTGGGTCGTTCAGCTGCAACTTTTGCTAGGGTTCGTTTGAGAACCCCATTAAAATTCTCATTGACTCTGTTCGTCTTTGGGTGCCACTGAGAACTGAACTGTTGCGGTATGCCTAGCATCTTCATTGCTGCTTGGGTAGCTGAAGAAATGAATTGACTCCCTCTGTCCGACAGTATATATAAAGGAAAACCTATTCTACCGATGATAAGTAAAAATGAATCTAGAATGGATCTAGATGTAATTGTTTTCAGAGGAATATCTTCTGACCATCTCTTGCATAGATCGATTACTGTTAGAATAAATCTATTGCCTCTATCTGTTGTTGGGTTGAGAGGACCTACTATGTCGACCGCTATTTCTGGAACGGTCGAGATGCCAGATCGGTTTTCTGTACTGGTGCTTTGGAGTGTTTGCCTTTTGGTGTGGTTCTTTGGCATAAACCACAAGAACGGACATGTTTTCTAATGTCGTTTGCAAACCCAGGCCAATAAAATTGCGCCAACATTCTGTTTGACGTTTTTGCTATTCCCATATGACCTGCAAATGGGGAATCATGAGCGAGTTTTAGTGCTTCCTCACGATATTTGCTTGGTAGCACTGTTTGTAACAGGGGTGTTGTTCCTTTGTTGTATCGCCTGGTAAGTATATTATTGTCTAATATGAATTCCCATTTACCATGTTTAGCAATTTTGGCAGGTTTGTGTACATTTATAAAACATGTTTGCAATCTTGGGTCCTGTTTTTGCTCTGTTGCTAGGTCAGTTGTCAATAATAACATGTTTTGTGTATCGTTGCCGCTAGTCTGTGGGGATGTGGGGTGCTTATTGTCTTCTTCTTCTTTTTGACGACGCACTCGTGGGCGCGTTCGTTGGGGTGTGGTCGATCTCCCAGTCAATGGGCTTTCATGAGTGCAATATTTTACATTGGGAATATTCTCAATGAAAACACCGGCACACGGGTTCGGTAACACTGCCGCATTCACTGTGCCTTCGAAGTAGGGAGATTGTATAGCGACTGAAGCAATTCTATACCTTTCTAGTGTGCCACCAAAGGTTCTACAGGCAACACCTTTGCCTGTGTAGTCTTGTGCCTTCACAAGCCTTTGGTCGAACCCAATAATCGACGCTCCTGTGTCCCTAACGCATGTGGTTGGTGCACCGTTCACCATGCTTGATGGACCTTCAGTGTGCCATTTTGAATGTTTACCACATTGGCCTTTTGTATGGTCACCTGGCACTCATCGTCAGTACAATACTTATCTGTCTTACCTTTACTGTCATTAATACATGGTTCTATGATGGCCGCATGTGCATCTTCTGTATCTTCTGAGTCACTACTAGTAAACATATATGCAGCTCTTGCCTCCTTCCACGTCTTCTTCATCGTACACGACCTTGAGGTGTGACGATATGCCAAACACGTGTAACATTTGATACTCTTCTTGTACGAATCAAACTTACTCATCCTCTTCGAAGTGAGGTTTTGCAACTACGATTGATAAGGTGGATGTTTGTCACACATCTCAAGACGACCATGTAGAAGTTTGCAATGTGGGCATTGCGTTACACGACCTTTTCTCAGCCTGTCTGATTCTCTATGTGTGTTATGATATGGCCCTCTGTTTCTGTACGTTACCTCTACCGTGAATTCTTTGATTTTGTACACTTGCACCAATCACAAGCTCTGGTTGCGTACTGTCCGTAAATATCTCACGATGTGCATTAAAATATGACTCTCCCCGTGTCTCCATCTCAGGCATTGATTTACACCTGTTTTCAATGAGAAATGTGGCCATCGATTCCGGGACCGATGATAGCAATTTATCTCTGAGCATGAGATCACGTAACCTTTCAAAGTCTGAATTCACCTCTGCTGCCTTCAACCACTTGTCATACAACGATGCCGTTTCAGAAGCGTAGTCAAGGAACGTTTTGGTTTGACTTAGGAGTGAGGGTTTTGAACTTCGTTCTCAAACATTGTTCATAAAGACTGAAATGCGCCAAGACCCTATCCCAAATGTATGTGGAGTTGGTTCGTAAGTTCTCCGGAATTAACTCAACCACCTTTAAAGGCTCCAGGGCCAAGTGACGGTGAAATAAGATAGGCCACATATCTTCTGGAATTTTATAAAACTTGGCCAAGACCTCGAAATTAGTCACCAATGCGCTAATTGAATCGCCTTGCGTGAAGTTCCTAATTATTCCTTGGTATCGTTTAATAGGATCTTCTGTTTTCGATTGCAATTTTGCCTGTGCAATCTCTGCCTCCTTGTCCATCTCAAGGGTCTTGGCTTTTAGATTTCCTTCAATCTCTTTGTCTTTCATTAGTACCTCTGCAGCTAGTTTCTCTTTCTCAAACGCAAGTTTCTCTCTTTCCAAAGCTAGTTCCTTATCCTTTGCAGCTAGTCTTTCTTTTTCTATTGCAATTTTTCTTCCTTTCATTTAATTTATTTTCTGCTGCTAATCTTTCTTGTCTTTCTTCCTTCTCACGAGCCGCCTGTAGTTGTCTTTCTTCCTTTTCAGCTGCTTTGGATGCAGCCCTCTCCTCTCGCTGTAGAGTTTGGAACTCCTTAAACTCTTGTTTTGCCCAAGTCCTGAGCTCCTGGCCTGTTAATCCGGACCTTTCACCCATGTCCATAAATTCTTGAAATGTAGACATGTTATAATAATGCTGTAAATTATATAGCTAATATATACTATATTTGTATGTGATACGAAATCGAATGGAAGGCAGCAAATAAACGTGCCAACAGTGCAACCTTGAATGCAACGTGAAGAGAATCAACACTGTTATAAAGCTGAATTTAAGAGCAATGCGAGAAACTTTAGTAATACAAGTATTGCCGTAACCCGTTAAGAACGCTATAAATCAGACAAAACTGATATAAAATATATAATTGTAGAAAATAGAATCACGCCACAAGACAAAGACTGTTACGGGAGAAGTATAAAACATGTGACGCAGACAAACATATCTATTTATTTGAAAGAAACATAGAGAACTGATAGGAACAAACGAATAAAACTATAACCAAACGACACGGTACACGACACCCGCGATTTCGCCAGGAAATAACCTTCGTTGCGAACTGACAGATGACGGTGCGACACGTACTCTTGCGCTATACAAATATAGTTATCTTGCGCAAGAATAGCCCCTTCCAACCGCCCACGAACTACGACAAAAATAACTCGGCCATAGAAACAATACATATCAATTCAACTTTAACAACACCCAATAGAATATCAATTCAACACAAAACAATTTATACTGGCCTGATTTTGAGTGTGAATAAATAATGTTGCTCTTCCGGTGTTGGTGCCGATGTTTCTAAACTGCTGTAGTGCCGTAGGTCGATAAATAGAATAGCGCTGTCTCCACCTTCACAACGGTAGGCAGAGGATCTCATTTTTGGGAGACAATGGCTACGGTCATCGACAAGTATGGTCACTTCTAGGAAGGACAGCAATGGCAAACTACCTTCTTTACAGATGCCAAGAAAATCATGTTGTGTGGACTCATCGATAATCAGAGAAACGGCGTAAATGGGTGCTCCATCGGAGCAGCCTCGTCCGGTAGGGATAGTCATGTGCACCAGATGACTCCAGACAGTCAACATTCTACTAGGTGCAAAAGATTAATATCATTGAAAGTAGAAACTTGGAATGTTAGAACAGCCTATAAGAGAGGTGTGAGACAGGGATGTGTAATGTCTCCAGATCTGTTCTCCCTGTACAGTGAAAGTATTTTCAGAAATATTGAAGATATGAAAGGAATCAACATTGGGGGACGATACATCAATACAGATATGCAGATGATACAGTCTTGGTTGCAGACAATGAACAGGACCTGCAAAATTTAGTAGATGCGGTTGTTGCACACAGTGAACAACTAGGGTTAGAACTGAATATTAAGAAGACACAGATTATGGTCGTCACTAGAAAGAAGGAAATACCACAATGTGATATACGAGTAGATGGACATATTCTTAAACAAGTGAATCGATATTGTTATCTCGGCACAGTCATAACATCTGATGGGAGATGCCTTGAAGAGATAAAAACAAGAATTGCCATTGCGAAGGTAGCCTTTTGCAAGGTGAAAAACATACTGACCAACAAAAAGACATCAATTTAAACGAGAAAAAGAGTGTTGAGATGCTACATAGAACCTATACTTTTGTATGGATGTGAAGCGTGGACAATAAGCAGTCAAGCTGAAAAACAGCTAATGGCTGTGGAAATGTGGTTTCTGAGGAAAATGCAAAGAATACCATGGACATATTGAAAAACCAACGAACAAGTCCTTCAAGAAACAAATGAAGATCGTAAACTGATTAGAGTCATTAGATGTAGACAGTCACAATTTTTTGGGGTATGTTATGAGAAGAAATGAATTGGAGAACTTGGTGACAACTGGCAAGATCGAAGGGAAGAGACCAAGCGGACGACCTAGAAGCAAATACCTGGATGGCTTGGCCACATGGCATGGTCGAGACAGGAACACAGAGCTGATCCACGACTCTGGTGATCGAGTGAGATGGCAGAACATGACCGCACACGCTTACCGGCATGGCACATGATGGATGGATGGATGGATGGATGGGTGGATGGATCCTTTTTACAGGACATCGCTGTCAACATCAGCATCTTTCAGCTGATTGTTCATTTCTTGGCACGATTACGCTTAGTAGTTTGCCATTGCTTTCTGAGCGGCCTGCTCAGTATCCCGCAAGTCACCAACGCGGGTAGAACGGCTTCCAATTCTCGCGCGCTGCGAGACCCTGCGTGGACAAACGGGATTACGGAGAAAGTCGTGTAACCCCCTCAGCCAGAGAGACCGGCTACATTCACTTAGAGAAAAAAATATTCCTAAAAGATTGTTGTGAACATAAACAATGCATATTACCATGTTATGAGACAGGCAGACAGGCAGAAAGACACATACACACATTCACACATGCATAAACACATACACGCATACCAACATACACACATTCATACAAACATACATCATTTACACAAACTCTCAGTTATACACACACTCAATAACGCACAAATACACACTCTCTCGCATCATCATATATCCATCCACTCACAATTACAAACACACTAACAAACATTTACTCATAGTGATAAAAACTCCGCCGGAGCAAACACAACATGAGTTTTCTGATCATCAGAAGTGGCCTCCTTGGAATATTTGGGCTTTCTATCTTTCGGACAGAAAGTACGGGGCAGCACCAGGCGTATGGACTCCTGCGGGACATCCCCTGCCTCTTCCCTAGCAAGCAGGCAATGCTAGGGTGACCGTTTATTTCCTGCAATTTCCAAACTTTGCCTATGGATTCATTTAAACACGGGAATCGTCGCCGGAGCTAAGGAGCACGTGCTCTGCGCTTGACACATCCCTCAGTGGCTAGCGAAGAGAGAGTGAGGAGGAGAAGACGAGGAAATGGTGTGAGAAGACGGCATAGAAAGAGGAGGGCAGGCGCCAGGAGAACAAGACGAAAAGTGGAGAGACTAGGTTTCAACTATGTAAGAGTGGGGTACTGGAATTGTCACAGTGCCAGACAGAGAGGTCCTGTATTGGAGAGACTAATATATGATTTTGATGTACTCATGCTCCAGGAGCTAAATACAGACAAATACCATTGCCCTGGGTACGCCAGTTATATAAACCCTACTGGACAGAAGAGACATGGACAAGGTCTGCTGGTGAAGGAAGGAGTGAAGCATGTGGTACTTAACTTGAGCCAGTGGAATCACAAAGCAAGAGAGGTCCAGGGTATACAAATGGAGATTGGTGGCTTAAGTTGGAAAATCATAAATGTATATGCCACAGTGAACTGTTTTGTCAGAAAGGAACAGTGGGACTGGCTTAAGGAACTGGAGGAATTACCAGGTGATAAGCTACTCATATGTGGAGACTTCAATGTAAGGTACAGAGATTGGGACAGTAGTGGAGAAAATCGACAGGGAATTGCCCTTGCGGATGCCATGGTGGACTCCGATGTGGTCTGCATAAATGATGGTAGGCCGACTAGAATGGCAATGAGGCCTGGCGATGCAGACACAGCTATTGACTTGGAACTTGTCTCCCAGTCATCAGTCCTTGATGTAAAGTGGAGTGTTTTGAATGACCATGGGAGTGATCACATGCCATGCTCAGTCCTGATCTCTAAACCCAGGAAAGTTAAAGCTGGGAGAGCGCGCAAGACCTTCCCGTATGAGAGGACCGATTGCCTTCTTGGACGCCTCAGGCTAGGGGCATGAAACAGGACTGTAAAAACTCCCTTTTTTGCAGCCCCCATGGTGGACCCCAGAAGTAGACCATGCTTGGAAAGCAAAGAGAGCTGCAGTGAAGCAGCTAAAGAAAGTGCGACAGACACTTCAAAGCTCACGAGAGGAAATGGACACAGCGGAAAATGTCAAGAAAGACAATGTGGAGGTTTTCAAGCGATGTGCTGCAGAGGCCAAAAAGGCACAATGGGAATGTTTCATGAAGGAGATTGGAGGTGATAAAACACTGCGAAAATTCTGGAAACTGCACAGGCAAATGCAGAGAAAAGATCGGCCTATGACAGTGAGAACAATTTATAGAGATGATGGTGTGCGAATGATAACAGACAAAGAGAAAGGGGAGGCATTTCTCCAGAGATTTTTAGAGCAGGCCAATCATAATGATGCGGACACCAGGGATGCAGTTAGAGAGGAGTTATCTGGCACCACGAAGAATATGCAGTATGAAGACATCATACGGGTGGAAGATGTTAAACACATTTTGAAAAAGGCAAAAGACACGGCACCAGGGCCCGATGGGGTCAGGTATGACCGCATGAAGGGTTTGAGCGATGCAGACCTGGAGGAGATGACCGACTGCTTTAACCAGAGCATTAGGACAGCATCAGTACCGCAGGATTGGGCGCACAGCTATCTCATCCCTCTCCCAAAACCATTCAAGGATCAGTCAAAGCTTAGCGGTTTTAGAATCATCACCCTTCAAAATACATTTGGGAAGGTTCTAGAGAAGATAGTCGCTGTCAAGCTGCAAGAGGTTTTAGAAAGCGGGAAGCTTCTTCCAAGAGGCCTGGGGAGCTACAAGGCCAGGAAAAGATACCTGGTCAAATGCAGCCACTTTTGCCTTTGACGTTTATGAGGGGTTCCAGAGTAGACAAGAAACGATGGCGGCAGCGCTTGATCTCGAGGATGCGTACAATAGAGTTCGATATGATATTTTGATGACCGCACTGATGGAGAAGGGGGTCAATCCCTGGTTGGTGAACTGGATAGCAGCCGTCCTGCACTCTCGTCGGGTTGCTCTCCGTCTGGGTGCATGGACCTCAGAGCCACATATTTTAACCCCGGGACTGCCACAGGGATCGGCAATCTCACCGGTGCTCTTTAATGTGTATACGAGCAAGATTGCAAACCTAGAAGCACCAGGGGTTGGAAGGATACTAACATTTGCAGATGATATTCTTGCATATAGGCAGGGGAGAGATAGGGAGCAAACAGCCTAGGAGCTACAGGCGACAGTAGACAAAGTGATTGACTGGTGCACTGAAATGAGTGCACCCGGAAAAGGCGGTTGTTTTATGGTGCTCTCTGGACAACAGGATTGTGAGAGCGGATGTCTCAAGCCTCACAATAGATGGTAGAAATGTCAGCAGAGAGAACAAACTGAAGTATCTGGGGATCACATTTGACAGGAGTCTATCCTTCAAGGACCATGTGGAGACGGTTGTGGGGAGCGTTTTGTGTGATATTCACTGGCACAGGAACGGAGCATAATGGGGATGACCCGTTGCTGTGAAGTTGGAACTGCGACTAACTAACTAACTAACTAACTAACTAACTAACTAACTAACTAACTAACTAAGATCTAAAAAGGGACTCAGTGCACTTAAAACTATGGCTGCAATGGACACAGAGCAGAGAATGCTTTTCATACAATACCAGCACTTGATCCTCTCAGTAATTGATTATGGATTAGGTCTGCTCACTGCCTCAGAGAGTCAGCTGGTGAAATTAGAGCGCATACAGAACGAAGCTATGCGGGTCATTCTGGGATGCACTAGAGACACCCAAGTAGTGTGTATGCGTTACATCCTTGGTCTGCCGAGTGTTGCTGGTAGGCTCAAGGTGATGCAGGCGAAGGCATTCCTCAGAGTAGCTGCAGACACAGACCACCCACTGCATGAGGCGCTGGACGCAGTTAAGGGTCAGCGACTGATAAGAGGGAAATCATGGAAGGCTCAGGCGGAGTATACGATCAGACAGGTGTGCCCATTGGAGAACATTAGGCGTGGAGAGGAGTGGGTCAGAGTGCCAGCGGAGCAGTCAGAATTGTGTAGAGTTATAATCACATTAAGCCGGGAGTGCAGAGAGTGGCCAGCAGGGGCCACGGAAGAGGAAATCCAGCAAACTAATTCAGGACAATGCTCACTCGGATGATGTGATTATCTACACAGATGGTTCGGTGTCAAGAGGTGAAAAAGTGTCTGGGGGTTCATAGCCAAAGCCAATGGGGCAGGAGAGCCTGACATATGATACCACAACATCCAGCTTAAGAATGGAGGTGGAGGCGGTCACTGCGGCTCTCCGCTGGATGGAGAACACGACACACACACACACATCGTGATTGTAACTGACTTAGAAAGCATGCTGACGAGGGTGAGGACGGGCAGGCTTCGTGCGGAGTGGCTTGCTTCGCTTTGGAGGTCACGGGTGACAAGCATCGCCTGGATCTTTCCTCCGGGGCATGCTGGTGTGCTGGGAAATGAACAGACGGACAGATTGGCTGGCTCTGCAGAACTTGGTGGAGTATTGATACATGACAAGGCAGACATGGTTGCGGCCTTGTGGGAGCACGTGCACACTTCGGAGGAGCAAATGGATTACCATGGTCTGGCAAGAATGAGACAGCGAGGAGTGATGAGGGGATCTGGCCGACGCTCAACGCTCAGAGGAAAGGCGAGACGGACATATCATCAGATTGCTACTGGTACTATTAGTATTGGAACTCTTCGCTGGCTGCTGAGGATGGGGACGGAGCGCTTATGGGAATGCCCCGAATGCTGTGATGTCGATTCCTAAATCAATCAATCAATCAATCAATCTTTCGGACACTCTCTGGGGTCGGGCCTATCCTGTTGATGACACCGGGTGTCTTTCTCCTGCCGTAAGTTCGTACCCTGTTTCGAGACGTTAAGTCGTTTTCCCACTTGTCCAACAAATGAGTATTGTGCATGCTCCTAAACCACCCCTCCCTCGGGTACTTCGTGCCCTCATTCTAGCACCTACGGCCGTGAGAAGTTAGCTTCTTCTCCCGCTGTTAGCCCCTGTCGACACCTCCACGCCTGCGGTTCGCTATGTACCAGTACACGACATTGCTTCCACGTTGCCTTCATCATACTCCGGTCATGTCTCACGGAGCCCCACTACCGCTCGTCTCCAGGACGACAGCTCTTTATCTGGACCAATTGGTTGTGGGCTTAGGCTCCCCAACCCTCACCCCATCTCTGCTGCGGGATGAGGTCCTCTCAAGATTTTATACACCACCATTGGCTGGTTGTTGGACTTCGACTGATATTTCATTGTTTTTGGTGACTACTCATCACGCGCCATGCCGATAAGCGTGGGCGCTTATGTTTCACTATCTCACACGATGACAAGTGTCGTGGATCAGCTCTAAGTTCTTATCTCGATCATACCACCCGGTGTTTCGATCAGATAGCAGAGTCTCGGTCTCAAGTGCACCGCACTCGTTTGGAGGAATAACTACAGAGCCGACATGAGACAGTACCAGATTCTAGATCTTAGCTCAGAGACTGGCTGGTTTAGATGTTAGACTTTTGATATACTGACATTTGCAGACAGGAACATGAACCATATTATTGCAATGATTTGTGTCCACTCAAAGTTCAGATTATTTCAGAACCAGGACGAGGCCTTTTCAGCTGTCTCGCCTGTTGTTTCTGTACCCGAACTCTCGTTTGTATTTTAACGCCTAACTATTTAAGCAAAAATGCCTTTAACACCTAACTATTTCCGGTACAAATGGCGACGTGACGCGTTTATTCTTAGGAGACGCTGTTTAGTGTTTTACACTGTTCAGTGTTTTATGCTGTTTAGTGTTTTCCTGCGGATTATGTGGTGTCATTTCGTATTCGTTTATTGGAAGTGTTCAAAAGAACCACGGAAGGAAGGTGGTGGATGAAACTTTGAGGACAGGCGACAGGTATTTGTTGGTTATGGTCTCAAGTTTCGCGACGGCAGGCAGAGGATCTCTTTCGAGAGACAATGGTTGCGGTCATCTATCCAGTATGGTCACTGTCATAGAGGAAAGCAATGGCAAACTACCTCTTTAAAAGTGCCTAGTACGTTATGATTCGCCTAAAGACTGATCATCGCAAGACAAGGACAGAGACATTAAAATTAGCAACATGGAATGTTAGGACGTTAAACGACAAATTAGAGAACATAAAACAAGAACTGGAAAAAGAAAAAAAATAATATTTTAGGGATGTGCGAAACGAGAAGGAAAGGAGCAGGCATCAAGATAGATGAAGATTTTAAGATTATTTATTCTGGAGGCGAAGATCAACGAAGGGGAGTGGCGATTATTTTGGACCGGAAAACATCAAAATCTGTTCAAGGATATTGGGCCGTGTCGGACAGAGTTCTACTAATTAAATTATGTGGCAGACCTTTTTACATAAATGTTATTCAAGTATATGCCCCAACAGGAGAATTCAGTGAAGATAGTGTTGAGGAATTTTATAATGACACAGAGTCTGTCTTAAAGAAATGTAAAAATTCAGAAATAAACATCATATTAGGGGACTTCAGTGCAAAAGTAGGAAATCAGGGTGACAGATACACAGTAGGAAACTATGGCTTAGGAGAGAGAAATGAAAGAGGATACAGACTCGTAGAGTGGCAAAAGAACAGGAAATGATTTTTGGAAACACCTGGTTTAAGCAACACCCTAGAAGATTATGGACATGGAGGAGTCCTGATAACAGGATTAGAAACCAGATTGACTATATTCTGAATAGCAGAAACGCGTTAACAATAGCAAAAACAGTTCCCAGTGCTGATTGTTATAGTGACTACTGATTACTTACAGGAACATTGAGGATAAAGTTGAAGAAAGTGAAGTATATAACAGGAAACACTAAATATGATTTGTGTACATTGAGTAATGACAAGGAAATACAAAACAAATTCAACATAGAAGTACAGAACAGATTTGATATATTGTCTGATCTAGAGATCCTATTCCAGGATGTGGATGATCAATGGGAAATGTTGAAGAATTCAATCAATGTGGCTGCAGAATCAACTATTCCAAAATTAAAGAAGGTGGGTAATAAGACATGGATGACTGAAGAAATTTTACACCTAATAGAAACAAGGAGACTCAACAAAAAATAATTCTGCCAAATATGAAGAAATCCACAGACATGTCAGAATTTTATGTAAGGAGGCAAAAGAAGCATGGCTTGAGGAGAAGTGCTTAGAAATTGAAAAACAAAACACAACAGTCAAAATACCAAATTAGTGCATAAAAGAATTCAGGAATTTACTAATAAAAGAACAAGTACATCAACAGGCTGTCTAAAAACTAAAGATGGCAAACTCATAATAGAAAAAGATCAGATTATGCATGTATGGACATATTATGTGAAAAAACTTTATGAGGATAACAGAGAGGAACAGTATGATATTAGATTTAATAATGAAGGACCACCAATTTTGAAGATGGAGGTTCGAAATATTTTTAAACATATGAAAGCTGGCAAGGCCCCCGGTGCAGATAACATCACAACAGAAATGATTAAAGCTTTAGAAGAATATGGACTAGATCAAGTCACCAGGCTGCTGAACACATTATATGATACTGGAGATATACCTTCTGAATTATGTAACTCTGTATTTATTGCAATCTAAAAGAAATCAGGAGCGTTGGAATGTGATCAACATAGAACAATTAGTATAATGAGTCACATCACAAAGATTTTGCTACGAATTATCATGCAAAGAGTGGGGAAGAAATTACAACATGAAATAGGGGAAGAACAATGTGGGTTTGTGGAAGGAATTAAAATTAAATTAAGTTGCATGTCCTTCACAGGACGTAGCAGTCAACCCCAGCATTTTCGCTGTTCGTGATTCCTGGGCAAATTTTACGTTCAGTAGTTTGCCATTGCCTTCTGAACGACCGGCTCCTATATCTTTTCGAAAAAAACTAGCACCGCTGTTGTGGAAGGAAAGGGTACAGTAAATGCTGTGTATATGCTGCGAACAGTTATTGAACGTGGGTGGGGGATGTGTGGGGATGTGAGGGGATATGTGTGTGGGTTGGGAGATGTGTGTGTATGGGTGGGTGAATATGTGTATGTGTGGTGTATGTGTGCATGTGGGTGGGGAGATGTGTGTGGGTGGGGATGTGGATGTGTGGGTGGGGGATGCGTGTTAGGTTGGGGATGTGTGTATGGCTGGGGGATGTGTGTATTCGTGGGGGATGTGTGGGTGGGGGATGTGTGGATAAGCGGGGGATGTGTATATGGGTGGGGTTGTGTGGGTGGTGATGTGTGTTTGTGTGGGTGGTGTTTTGAGTGATAGTTAATAGTGGGTGTAGGTGGGTGGGGATGTGTGTGTGGATGTGTGGATGGGTGTGAGAGGGTGTTGTAGGGATGTGGGAATGGGTGTGGGGAAAGTGTGTATGGGTGGGGAAAGTATGTATGGGTGGGGGATGTGTGTGTGCGTGGGATTATGTTTGTCTGGGTGGGAGATGTGTGGGTCGGTGGGGGATGTATGTGTGGGTAGTGGGGTTGTGGGTGCGAGATGTATGTGGGTGGATGTGGGATGTTTGGGTGGACGAGGAGATGTTTGTGTGGGTGGAGGATTTGTTGGTGCGGTGTATGTGGGTGGAAGATGTGTGTGGGGATGATTGTTTGTGTGGAGAGGTGTGTGGGGGTGGGGAGATGTGTGTGTGGTTTGGGATATGTGTGTATGTGTGGGGGATGTGTGTGGGGGTGAGGGATGTGTGTGGTATTGTGCGGGATGTGTGGGTGTGTAGGGGATGGGGTGTGGGTGGAGTGATATGTGGTTGGGTGATGGGTGATTGGGGTTGAGTATGAGTGGGTGGGTGTGTGTGTGGGTTGGGGATGGGTGGGGAGTGTATATGAGTGGAGAGATGTGTGGTGGGTGGTGGATGTGTGTGTTAATGGGGATGTGTGTGTGGGTGCGTGGTGGAGACTGTGTAGGTGGAGATATGTATGGGTGGGGGATTTGTTTGTGAGTGGGTGCGGGGATTTTCGTGTTCATGGATGTAGATTGTGTGGGTTGGTATGGGATGTATGTGGAAGGATGTGTGTTTGGTGGATGTGTGGTTTGGGGGATGTGTGACTGGCTGAGTGACTGAGTGGTGTGTAGGTGGATGGGTGAAGGATGTGTGAGTGGGTGAGTGTGTGTGGGTTGGGAATGGGTGGGGGTGTGGGGGTGGGTGGGGATGTGTGTGCATGGGGGATGGGTGGGTGGGGGATTATGTGTTCATGAGGGGTGTGTGTGGGTGCGGTTGTGTGTGGGTGGAAGGGGGATTGTGTGTGCGTGATAGTGTGGTGGATGAGGATGTTTGGATGGGGGTGTGTCTCATAACATGGTAACATGCATTGTTTATGTTTACAAAATTTATTTAACAATTTTATTTCCTCTGTGAATGTATCATGCATTATTGATGAATGAAAGATGAGTGATTGGAAGGGCCGGATGTAAGACGGGCCAGCGTGCCCAATTTGTGATCCTTATAATAAAGTTAAATCAAATCAAATAAAATTATAACGTATGCCTGGTTGTGTCTATATGTGTCTGGTTATGTCTATGTGTGCATGGCTGTGTCTATGTGTGTCTGGTGGTGTCTATGTGTGCCTGGAGGTGTCTATGTGTACCTGGTTGTGTCTGTGTATGTCTGGCTGGGTCTGTGTGTGTCTGGTTGTGTCTATGTGTGCCTCGTTGTGTCTATGTTCTCTTGGTTGTGTCTATGTGTGCTTGGTTGTGTCTATGTATGCTTGGTTGTATCTATGTGTGCCTTGTTGTCTATGTGTGCTTATTTGCGTCTATGTGTTCCTGGCTGTGTCTATGTGTGCCTTGTTGTGTCTATGTGTTTCTCATTATGTCTATGTGTGCCTTGTTGTGTCTATGTGTGCCTGGCTATGTCTACGTGTGCCTTGCAGAGTCTATGTGTGTCTGGCTATGTCTACGTGTGCCTTGCAGAGTCTATGTGTGCCTGGCTATGTCTACGTGTGCCTTGCAGAGTCTATGTGTGCCTGGCTATGTCTACGTGTGCCTTGCAGAGTCTATGTGTGTCTGGCTATGTCTACGTGTGCCTTGCAGAGTCTATGTGTGCCTGGCTATGTCTACGTGTGCCTTGCAGAGTCTATGTGTGTCTGGCTATGTCTACGTGTGTCTTGCAGAGTCTATGTGTGCCTGGCTATGTCTACGTGTGTCTTGCAGAGTCTATGTGTGCCTGGCTATGTCTATGTGTGTCTTGCAGAGTCTATGTGTGTCTTGCAGAGTCTATGTGTGTCTTGCAGAGTCTATGTGTGCCTGGCTATGTCTACGTGTGTCTTGCAGAGTCTATGTGTGCCTGGCTATGTCTACGTGTGCCTTGCAGAGTCTATGTGTGCCTGGCTATGTCTACGTGTGTCTTGCAGAGTCTATGTGTGCCTGGCTATGTCTACGTGTGACTTGCAGAGTGTATGTGTGCCTGGCTATGTCTACGTGTGTCTTGCAGAGTCTATGTGTGTCTGGCTATGTCTACGTGTGCCTTGCAGAGTCTATGTGTGCCTGGCTATGTCTACGTGTGCCTTGCAGAGTCTATGTGTGCCTGGCTATGTCTACGTGTGCCTTGCAGAGTCTATGTGTGCCTGGCTATGTCTACGTGTGCCTTGCAGAGTCTATGTGTGTCTGGCTATGTCTACGTGTGCCTTGCAGAGTCTATGTGTGCCTGGCTATGTCTACGTGTGCCTTGCAGAGTCTATGTGTGTCTGGCTATGTCTACGTGTGTCTTGCAGAGTCTATGTGTGCCTGGCTATGTCTACGTGTGTCTTGCAGAGTCTATGTGTGCCTGGCTATGTCTATGTGTGTCTTGCAGAGTCTATGTGTGTCTTGCAGAGTCTATGTGTGTCTTGCAGAGTCTATGTGTGCCTGGCTATGTCTACGTGTGTCTTGCAGAGTCTATGTGTGCCTGGCTATGTCTACGTGTGTCTTGCAGAGTCTATGTGTGCCTGGCTATGTCTATGTGTGCCTGGCTATGTCTACGTGTGCCTTGCAGAGTCTATGTGTGCCTGGCTATGTCTACGTGTGTCTTGCAGAGTCTATGTGTGCCTGGCTATGTCTATGTGTGCCTGGCTATGTCTACGTGTGCCTTGCAGAGTCTATGTGTGTCTGGCTATGTCTACGTGTGCCTTGCAGAGTCTATGTGTGCCTGGCTATGTCTACGTGTGCCTTGCAGAGTCTATGTGTGCCTGGCTATGTCTACGTGTGTCTTGCAGAGTCTATGTGTGCCTGGCTATGTCTATGTGTGCCTGGCTATGTCTACGTGTGCCTTGCAGAGTCTATGTGTGCCTGGCTATGTCTACGTGTGCCTTGCAGAGTCTATGTGTGCCTGGCTATGTCTACGTGTGCCTTGCAGAGTCTATGTGTGTCTGGTTGTGTTTATGAATGCTTGGTTGTATCTATGTGAGCATGGTTGTGTATATCAGTGCTATTATGTGTCTATTTGTGAATTGTTGTGTCTGTGTGTGCCTGGTTGTGTCTATGTGTGCCTCGTTGTGTCTATGTGTGCCTCGTTGTGTCTATGTGTGCCTCGTTGTGTCTATGTTCTCTTGGTTGTGTCTATGTGTGCTTGGTTGTGTCTATGTATGCTTGGTTGTATTTATGTGTGCCTCGTTGTGTCTATGTTCTCTTGATTGTGTCTATGTGTGCTTATTTGCGTCTATGTGTTCCTGGGTGTGTCTATGTGTGCCTTGTTGTGTCTATGTGTGCCTGGCTATGTCTACGTGTGTCTTGCAGAGTCTATGTGTGTCTGGTTGTGTCAATGAATGCTTGGTTGTATCTATGTGAGCATGGTTGTGTCTATCAGCGCTATTCTGTGTCTATTTGTGAATTGTTGTGTCTGTGTGTGCCTGGTTGTGTTTATGTGTGCTGTGTTGTGTCTATGTGTGCCTGGTTGTGTATTGCAGAGTGACGAGACTTAAAGTAACGGTGGATATGAAGTTAAGCCAGCGATGACTATAAAATTCAGTTTATTAGAAGAATATACAGCAATATAAAAATGCGTACAGCAATTACAAAAGTCAAAGCATCTTGCTGGCTGGACGGCAAAGTCACAACTGAAACCTTGTTTACCCCCTACGTCAGCACGTGAGCGTCCCTAACTCCTTAGCTACGGTGCTCAGCCGTGCATCATCTAGTTATTACTTTTCTTCTTGCACGCCGTGCCAGCTAACTAAACCCCATATAACAGCCTACACTGTTATATTACCTTCCTACCCTAACAAGACTTTTCCCCGAAAAGTCTTAATTCCACAACTTATTTACCCCCAAATCCATGACCCCAGACACTTAACCCAATAATCCCACAAGATTAAAGTTACTTCTTCTTCGTTTCTATAAATCATAAGCAATCCGCTTACCCATCTTGTACTAAACAAGCTGAACCTATCTCGACTACCACTACAAAATTCATATACCTCCAACTCTTTATCCCCACAATTCATCTCATAGCCAGCCGCCACGACCCCTACTCTACAATTCTTCATACTTTATTTACATATCGTAAATCTATATCTCAAAAACGCATCTTATAATATTCTTCACAAAGTAACCCGCTTCATTTCATTAGTACAATGTCGATCGAAATTATGGTTAACAAAATTGAAGATTCTTATTTATTCTATAAATTATCATACTCTCACTAACATCAACAACACAGGATAGACAGGAAAGATAGACAGGAAAGTGGTTGGTGCGCACCGAAGAGTAGTAAACAGTAGTTACACTTATCACATTTATCCTCCCATGCACTTTCAAAACTTTATAAAAATATAGTTTTCAAAAACCCAAATCACATAATTCGCTAATCTTCATTTTTGTTAATAATAAATGCTCTTGTCAAAAGTTACATCGATCTAAAACTCCAGCCTTCTACACTCAGTATTATTCTACTCTCCAACCTGTATTATTTGCGCTGCCAACAACAGCCAGCAATATATGACTGTACTTTCTATCTGTAACACACCTTCTCAACCTCCTATATTTTAATTTCTACTTCTTCTTTCATGCAGTAAGCACATCATTCCCCAATTACTATTGCCCATGAATATACTTATGTTTGTTTTATGCTGGTAAGCACAGCCGCCCCCCCCCCTTTTTTTTGAGTTAAGCCACTCTCTTCTCATGGCATTCAATCTATGTATTAACGCTGTTCCATATAGCTCCTATTTTAACCCCCACATCCATGTATTTCTATTAACGCTGTCTAATGCAGCTCCTATTTTATCCCCCACATCCACGTGTTTCTATTAACTCATAGCGAGCAACTGGTAACTATTTTTCTAACAACTTAAAAATTTCTATACTTAATATTCAACAATACAAAACGATTGAACATGATAAACAATCGTAAATTATAACCAAACACTTTTCTCCCATGTTATGGACTTGCCTACTTAATCCACCCCTCATGGCTCTCAGTCCACGTTTATTCCAATCGTTGCTGACAACCGCAGCCATTTCCAATGCCAACTATATCTCTCCATGGCTCTCAATCCATGTGATTCTCTGTACCCCATGAAGATCATTTCTTAAAGTTGCCTCATATTTTCTGAACGTAACTCTGCATCCAGAACTCCCAAGGACCCTATTAACAAGTCTCTTTCATATGGACCAGTTCATATAATTCCCTACAACTGAACGCCAAAAGAAAAACAATTTTAAACATGGTCAGGGCAACTCAAGCAGTAACGTCATTATAAGTCTTGCAAGTGAAAATAAACAAACAAAGTAACATACCAGCTAAATAAAACCACAATTCATAAATAACTGGAGTCAAGACAAATCAAAATAGAATAATATCAACCCCGCCCCCCCCCCTTGTTTTCAAACATGTTTTCATATATCCCCACATTTTTCAAAATAAATATACATAAATAGTAATCAAGTTCAAATAAAATCAACTACTTATTGTAACCAAACAACATTGGTCTCTTATACGGACCAATGTAATATATATCTATTCACTACAAAGAACACAAGTCATGCCTATTCCACTACTCTAAAACAATAAAAAAAAAAAAAAAAAAAACTCAATGCTAGGACAATTATTAACCTGCGTTAACCCCACAATATATCTGTTACCGATAGATTTTATTCTCATCATACGCAGAACAATATTTATTCCCTCAACAAATGTCATTAATTAAAAATGACCATACTTTTTCTGAATGACTGCTTTCGAACACCTGACGTAAGAAACGCTGCATTCTCCCGTATTATTAATTCCTCAAGTTCTTAATAAGCCCTACATTCTAACATGCTTCTAACGATTCACATGCTTCTTCACATAATACTTTCTCAGAATTACTCACTTCTGCCTCTCTCACCCTTACTCCTCAGTTTTCCTTATTGTCTTCACCAACCACCATCAACTTTCAAACTCTTCCCTTCACAATTTAACTCAGACAAGCAATTCTTCACATATTCGCACGGCACTCGTATTTTATGCTTCTCATATGCACTGACCACTCGCTGTGTACAGACAACCTCGTTCTCGTCATTATTCTCGTATCACGACAACCCGACGTACACATACTGTTACTACCAAGAAAACAATTTAGACACCAATTCGACATTCTACCAATTACTCAACGCACCCTAAGCATATCGATCACTTTTTCTTCCAGCACGCGTATGTATTTTATTCTTCCACAGACAGTGACACAATCTCCCTTCACACCGGAGTCTAAGACATACCAACCACCCTGTATATCCATGCGCTGCTACCAATCATCACCCGACATCGTTCTATCCATGCTTTCCAACCAGATGGCGTTTCGAAACTTCACTCTTCACTTCATTCTCTAATCAGCACGACGAACACAAGTTTGTCTACACGTTTACACACGCAAAGACAACGCATAACCAAACAAATCACTCTGACACTCAACTGCTCACTCACTTATCCTCAACCTCTTCATCCTACACTATTAACGCGTCGGATTCTCTCACCTCTGCCAATGCTACTATATCTGCTTCTCAAACCAACAAGCGAAACTTTAATTCTATCTCAGACATCACGTCATAGCATTTTCATACTCCAGTTACTCTTCTAAAAGCTCTGAGTCAAGCCATCTCAAACAACACGTCAAGTCTAGTACGAGCATTCATAATTAGTTTATCTCTCTCCGTGCAAATTCTGTGCTGAGTCTAGCCTACTTTAATCACACCAGTTATACATCACTCAACATGATCAACCCACTCCATCCGGCCATTCCGGACAAGAGACATTTCAATTTCCACATTGTCTATTCTCCCCGCACCACAACCAACACAAGATATTCTTTATAGCGTACCCACGTAGAATATTCCACCACTCACCAGCTTTAAAATTATCTATCACTTGCAGTGACTCTCTACCCAAAATAACACTATTGCCTGCACCATATATTGTGATACTACACCAAAAAAAATTCATCTGCCTATTTTAGACAGAAACATATGTATATGCTCAAACCGCAATTCATCTCGTAAGCCAAAACAATGCAATATGCCATTCATCATCCTCAAAATTCTAACCGCTATAGAGCGTATCTAACCCAAATAGTTCATTGTCTCCTACTACTAGTGTGTGTCTCTCTTCATCTATCTCATCTTCAGTATCTATAACTGTCAGACTGTCATTAACGTATTCAGGTCTTTTGGTCATATATTCTCTGATCTTTCTTATGTCATCTTCCGTAGTCGAGTAGATTTCTGCTATCTGTTTATTACTATTCTTCTTCTTAAGTGCTTTCTTTCTGTTTCCTTTATTTGGTATTCCTGTTTTTTTCCGCGTCGGTCTGCTCACTATTTTCAGTATGCGTCCGATATATTTTATATCTTCCTCCCTCGTCTTCAGAATAATCACTGTATATCGTCGTTCCCCCAACCTGTTGATTATATGTTGTAGAAGAGGAAGCAACATCTCTGCAGTCGGAACTCTTACAACCAATATTCTTTTTATTTATACCGTTACCTTTCATGTCACAGTCAGGGAGAAACTCAATGTCTCCATCTGAAGCATCTGTTATTATGCCAGTCGTACCTGCGTTTACTAGCAAACTTGTAGATCTGGCTTTAACACTTTTTCTATCTTTTTGTCTGGTGTTTCTTGGTTTTAACGTCTTACATACATTCTCTTTAATTTTGACTGGCGCAACCTTTTCAATTTTTACATGTACTGGTTCTGTAAGTTCTACCGTCTTAATAGTTTGTGTTCCCCTTCCTATCTTTTTAATCGGTTGTACCGTGTCTAGCTGAGTTTGCGTATTATTGTCTATCATATTACCTGTCTGAGTTTGTGTCTGTGTTGCTCTTTCTTGTCTACTTCTAACAACTGAAAACACCTGTCGATCATCAGCTAAGGTTCTATTAGTCTGATGCTGATTTTCACTTTTGTTTGAGTTTGCGAGTGCATATCTCAACCTTCTGATCTCAAACCATTGACTTCGCAATGTTCTCAGCTTTTCATTATTAGATGGCCATTTCCAGTTCCGTCTTTTCTTATAAAAATTCTGTCTCTACCAACCATTGACTTCTGTCCTGCTATGTTGTCTCTCTTCATACCTTCGTGTTCTCGTCACGTCGTTTACTTCCCGTCTGCGGTAGTTTCTGTCGTTGTTATAAAGCGGTTGTCTTCTAACGCAGTTTAAACTTTGACATGGCCTTAGTGTAATGGTATCATACTGGCCATTCGATTGGAAACCTCGACTACGTTGTCTTCTATAATTTCTTACCAGTGTCAGTATTTCTACGTTGGTTTGATTAACTCCACGTCTTCTTTGCATTTCTCCAAAATTCCTATTTGGTCTACTATTAACACTTCTATTCTGTGCACTAACCTGAGCACGTCTACTGTCACAAAATTTAACAGTGTGTCCCCTCTGTCCACAATTCAAACAGACCATATTTGTATTAGCTATTGTCTCTCTTATAGGATTTCTCATTTGTCTTCCTCCGTCTTGATTACTTTCGTTATTATTTCCCTGCAGTGTCTGTATTTCTCCCCGTCTTCTCCATCCATACCTTGCTTGTCCTATTTCCATAGGATCCTCAATTCTCTCTTCTCTATTGCTTCCTATTTCTTGTCCTACCCTTAATCTAAATCTCCTTCTTAAACTTTCTTCCTGTACAGCTATATCCACAGCCTGTGATAATCTTGCAGGATTTTCCCCCATAAGCTTGAATTTAAGTCCATCCGACTTTATCCCGTCAACAAATATTCCAACTAACATCCCTTCCACCTCTTCACCCTGTACGTTCTGACCTAGAAACGCCCCCTCAGCTAAATTAATTAACCTGTCGCTGTATTGTTGAACACTTTCTCCATTGTTCTGCTTAGATTGTCTTAACACTGAGAAAGCGTGTTGTGGATCTGTGATCTCTACATACTTGTGAGCTAAATCATCTTTAAAATGTTCCCAGGTCTCATCTACCCCAGCTTCTAATTTCCTCCTGATATGATCCGAGACCGGTGATACAGTAGCCTGGTAAGAAATTTTTTTCTTTTCTTCGTCCGTGGCTCCTACTAAGAAAGAGTGTTTTTCTACCGCTGTCATCCATTTCTTAAAATCTCTGGCTTGTTCACTGAAATTTTCAATGTCTGTACTTACTCCTTGTTGTTTTATTGCTGTGTTAAGTCTGCCTATTGCTCTATATACTCCACCTAAAATTTGTGTCAACGAAGCCTCATCCTGTGCCATTTTAGTATCTTTGTTAATTACTCAAATAAGGTCAATCAATGAAAAAAAAATATTGCACAATTACAATTAAAATCAGATATAATCAATACAGTTTTTATGTAAGGATACACTTGAGGCTGTCATTTTCCAAGCGAGTAGTGTCCTTCAAAGTACTTCCAATTGACGAGAGCTTGATATTTACTTGTTCTGTTAGTTTCGATCCTGGAAAACCTCTGGGTTCAGTTATCTGGCTTCGCTAGTGTGATGAGCAACTTCACCCGTGGTTGGGCACGTCTGACTTCACCCGTGAAAGGGCACCTCTGACTTCACTTTAAAAGGGCACTTCTGACTTACTTGGTTCTTCTGTATCGTTTTGGTCTGGAAACGTCTCGAGCTCAACTTCGGTCAGAGGAACAAGGCGATTGAAATAGGCTCTCCTCTTTAGCAGGGCCGGCAACCATTATGCCCACCCGCCTCAGAGGAGCCCAATGCAGCTGAATCGCACTTTATGATAAACATCTTCATGAGCTGGACATTGTCCTCTCAAACTTGAGTAAGCTTCAGCGTTGTTGCGGCTGCCCAATTAGACCAGTTTTCAAATCAGCAAAACGATTTTACGGCTGCAGGTAGACCCTTGGTAGCAATTCAGGTTCGCAACATTGAGATACTCGGTTAGATGATGTATCCAGTATCCAACAGCAGCATATAGGAGTGACCCAACAGAGCCTGGAGCTGACTTGACAACGAGCTCTTATAGCCCTTTGCAAATGACGATGTGGAGCAGCAGCAGCCTCTTGAGAACGACCGTTTCAGGCCACGGCTATGGTAATGGAAGAAGCCATATTTTCCAACTGCATTCAGTAATAGTTTAGAACCGTAGCATGACTTTCTTTGAGCGCACTTCGGAAAATTCCTGCCGCGGTCAGTACTTTGCGTTTTCTTCAACAACCCATGATTCGGGATCCTGGTTTATGCGGCGCCAATTTGAGTCTATTGCAGAGTGACGAGACTCAAAGTAACGGTGGATATGAAGTCAAGCCAGCGATGACTATAAAATTCAGTTTATTAGAAGAATATTCAGCAATATAAAAATGCATACAGCAACTACAAAAGTCAAAGCATCTTGCTGGCTGGGCGGCAAAGTCACAACTGAAACCTTGTTTACCCCCTACGTCAGCACGTGAGCGTCCCTAACTCCTTAGCTACGGTGCTCAGCCGTGCATCATCTAGTTATTTCTTTTCTTCTTGCACGCCGTGCCAGCTAACTAAACCCCATATAACAGCCTACACTGTTATATTAGTCTACGTGTGCCTGGTTGTCTATATGCGCTTTGTTGTGTCTATGTGTGCTTTGTTGTGTCTACTTGTGTTTTGTTGTGTCTTTGTGTGCCTGGTTGTGTCTGTGTGTGCCTGGTTGTGTCTAGGTGTGATTTGATGTGTCTATTTGTGCCTTGTTGTGTCTATGTGTCAATTCTTGTGTCTATGTGTGCCTTGTTGTGTCTATGTGTGCCGTGTTGTGTCTATGTATGCCTTGTTGTGTCTATTTGTACCTTGTTGTGTTTATTTGTGCTTTGTTGTGTCTGTGTGTGCTTTTTGTGTATATGTGTTTCTGGTTGTGTTTATGCGTGTCTGGTTTTGTCTATGTGTGCCTGGTAGTGTCTGTGTGTGTCTTGTTGTGTCTATGTGTGCCTTGTTGTGTCTGTTTGTGCCTTGTTGTGTATGTGTGTGCTTAGTTGTGTCTATGTGGGTCTGGTTGTGTCTATGTGTGTCTAGTTGTTGCGTCTATGCATGCTGGGTTATGTCTATGTGTGCCTGGTTATGTCTATGTGTACCTTGTTGTGCCCATGTGTGCATTGGTGTGTCTATCTGTGCCTTGGTGTGTTTGTTAGTGTCTTGTTATATCTATATGTGCCTTTCTGTGTCTATGTGTGCCTGGTTTTTTCTGTGTGTACCTGGGGGAGTCTATGTGTACATGGATGTGTCTATGTGTGCTTGGTTGTGTTTGTGTGTAGTTGTGTCTATGTGTGCTAGACTGTGTCTGTGTGTACCTGTGGTGTCTATGTTTTCCCGGTTGTGTCTATATGTGTCTTGCCGTGTCCATATGTGCCTCGTTGTGTCTATGTGTGCCTGGCTGTGTCTATGTGTGCTTGGTTGTGTCTATGTGTGCCTGGTTGTGTCTATGTGTGCTGGTTATGTGTGCCTGGTTTTTTCTGTGTGTACCTGGGGGAGTCTATGTGTACATGGATGTGTCTATCTGTGCTTGGTTGTCTTTGTGTGTAGTTGTGTCTATGTGTGCCTGGTTGTGTCTATCTGTGCTTGGTTGTGTCTATGTTTGCTGGTTATGTCTATGTGTGTCTGGCTGTCTCTATGTGTCTATCAATGAAGATGGAGAGAGTGAATGAATGAGGGAAATAGTGAGTGTGAGAGAGAGAGAGAGAGAGAGAGAGAGAGAGAGAGAGAGAGAGAGCGAGAGAGAGTGAGACAGTGGGAGAGTGGATGTGTTAGTGTGTATGCGTGCGCGCGCATGCGTGTGAGTGTGTGTATATCAAATAATACAAGAGAGAGAGAGAGAGAGAGAGAGAGAGAGAGAGAGAGAGAGAGAGAGAGAGAGAGAGTTGAGCAGACGCATGTCATGTAACACGCGAATCCATATGTTTGTGCACTCTCATCTGTCATATTATCAGTTGAATAACATTTGATTTTATCATGTATAATATAAACTTATGTACATTACTGTAGTTTGAGTGAGAGAGTCAGTGAGTGTGAATGAGAGACAGAATGAGCTAGCATGAGAGTGAATGTGTGTGTGTGTGTGTGTGTGTGTGTGTGTGTGTGTGTGTGTGTGTGTGCCTGTCTCTCTGTTTATCTCTGTGTGTGGGAGCATCACTATTTTTTACGTCACACATTGTATATGTACACATTTTTCTCCACGTTTAACATTTTTGTGAGACTGCTAACGACAATTGTCAGTGTATGTGTAAGAGTAAAGTGGGGGAGGTTGTTAATACTAGTTTCAATGCGCACGTGAGGCATTATGTATGTGTCTGGATGTGAGGATGTGTGAGTGTGTGTAGAGGATGTGTGTGAGTGTGGGGATATGTGTGTGTGGGGGATGTGTGGGTGGGGTATGCGTTTGGATGGGTTGGGGTTTGTGGATGTTGGTGGGTAGTGAGATATGTGGGTGTTGGTGAGATGTGTGGATGGATGTGTGGGGGTGAAAGTAGGCGTGTGGGGGAATGTGTGTGATTATTGTAGTTAAGGTGCAAATAAGGCACAGTTGTAGCCAGTGCTTTCACCGCCCTACTACTCTTTTCAGGATTTGTTTTTTCCAATGGTGATTGATGAAACACTATAACATAGTGTGGACCAGCTCGATCCAGTGAAATTCATAATGCTGAATTGATATTTTCATACTGGGAGCGATCCGAGAAATGCAAGAGTAACCAGAAACCTTTGACATGAGTCTGGTTTTTCACGGCCCGTCCAGCCGGACGCCGTCTTGATTAGTCTGACGGAGTGAAGTTTTCAGATCCAGTTGGGATCTTTATTGAAGCGTCTACGACTACCTGAACTTAAATGATTCCAGGTGAACCTTACTCTATGGCTCAAGGTATTGACTTTTATGTTAGAGCACTTGCAATGTTACAGGTGAATGTCCTTCAATGAACAGTCAGAATCTTACTACGAAGATGACACCACCTATATTGTTTTGGGCCCAGCCGGGTCTGAGGGACTTTGAACTTTGAGAGCTGTCACGCTGTGATGTGGTTCTGCTTATGTTGCTTCGCCAAGATATTGGTACAGTGGCCAGACGCCACACTTTGATGCTATTCTGCTGCTCTTACTTTGCATAGACTGTGGTTCAGTGGCAGGATGCCACACTCACATATTGCGAGGCTGATATTGTGTTTCAGGAACATTATTGCTGTTGAAATGAGCTACGACGCTCTAGTGTGCCGAGGGTCAGTACACTACATTGACAGTCTTATTATAGAGAGCAACCACGCTCCAAGAGTATACTGACTGTTGAGATTCTTTCAGTGACTTTGTTATTTTGCGGAGTTATCACGCTCCAGTCTTGTGCAGTAGGACTATTTTCTAGAGGGGATGCCTAGGGCTCTATAGTTGCCCCGATCAACCAGTTGTGAATATCCAGTGGTGATTGATTCCGTCATCAAGGGACGACATCTTTGAACGTGCAGTTGTGAGTCTCTACTATCGGACATGGGAATGGCCATTCCGACATAGTCATCACGGTGGACTTGGAGGAAGGTGACTGTATCTACACTTCAGAAATCTATTACGCCGGAAGTTAGCCGGGTGAGTGCACGGCAACGACTAGACTGGTGCACGGACTTATATGACATGCTGGCTGATGAAATTGGATCATCTCTAGTTCTTCTCTCCTCTCTTCCTTAGCTCTGTACATACCCATACTTCTATCCTGGCTTTTCAGCCTTCCAACTCTGAATTATTTTGTAAATAAATTCTTGGCTTTTGATAGCATTCTTCTTCTTCTTCTTTCGTTCGCCTGAAATATGCTTATAACTGCAATGTTGTCTCTAGTATGAATCCAACCCAACAGTCTTTTTTAGTTCATTCAGCGGTCTATAGAGTTTATCTTCCACTGTTGTCTCTCTAGGCCAGAAGGTTCGCCTGGATATGTTGTAGTTTGGGCAATCCTGGAGTATGTGCTCTGCTGTCTGTGACGCCAAACCACATGTGCATGACTTGGTGTGAGAGTACGACTGTTGTCTGGTCCGAGCCCCCCTTGGGTGGGTATCCATAGGTGGGAAGGGAAATACAGGTGGAGTCCCGGCTCGATAGGGGCCAAGTAGACGGGAAATCCTATTGAGTTGATCAGAGAAGTGTGGGGGATATAACTACCTGTGCATTACCAGTCCAAGCCCCCGGCGGTCTTGTTACAGTTTCTATGTTTTTCCGGTTGTGTCTATGTATGTCTTGCTGTGTCTGTGTGTGGCTTTTTTGTGTCTATGTATGCCTGGTTGTGTCTATGTGTGCCTGGTTGTATCTATGTGTGCCTGGTTGTGTCTTTGTGTGCCTGGTTGTCAGTGTGTGCCTAGTTGTCTATGTATGCCTTATTGTGTCTATGTGTGCCTTGTTGTGTCTATATGTGCCTGGTTGTTACTGTGTGTGGCTTGTTGTGTCTATGCATGCCTTGTCGTGTCTATTTGTGCCTTGTTGTGTCTGTGTGTGCTTTGTTGTGTCTATTTGTGCCTTGTTGTGTCTATGTGAGTTTGGTTGTGTCTATGTGTGCCTGGCTTTGTTTATGCGTGCCTTGTGTCTATATGTGTCTGGTTGTATCTATGTTTGTCTGGTTGTGTCTATGTGTTCCTTGTTGTGTCTGTCTGTACCTTGTTGTGCCTGTGTGTTTCTGGTTGTGTCTGTATATGCCTGGTTATGTCTATGTGTGCCTGATTTTGTCTAAGTGTGTCTGGTTGTGTCTATGTATGTCTAGTTGTTGTCTATGCATAGTTGGATGTGTCTGTATGTGCCTGGTTATGTCTATGTGTGCCTTGGTGTGTTTATGTGTGTCTTGTTATGTCTATGTGTGCCTTGATGTATCTACGTGTGCCTAGATTGTCTATGTGTGCCTTGCTATGTCCATATGTGCCTGGTTATGTCTTTGTGTGCCTAGTTGTGTCCATGTGTGCCTTTGCCTTGTCTGTGTGTGCCTTGAGGTGTCTATGAGTGCCTGGTTATGAATATAATGAGGGAATTAACGTCCTTACGCTGGTGAAAGCTCTTATAGTATGTCCACATTTGTTTGCCGCAATATAAACATCCATATCTCAGTAACCAACTGAGGGAAAATTATGAGATTTAGTATATAACCTTATCATTATGTCCACCGAACAAAAAATTGTTGTTCTGGAGATTTTACAGCAGATTTCAAAGTTTGTTTATATATGGTATATAATTTACGGGTCTGAGATGAAATTCATAATTTTAAATGTATTACAGCGTAGCCAGACAATTAGCGCTCCATGTTGAATATTGTACGTGTTTTGAAGGGATTGGCCTTATGCCAACTACCCGCGTTGTTCAAACAAGGACTGTTCAGAGGGGTCTCAAAATGTGGGTTATTTCATGAAACCTGATTAATATGATTTTTTTAAAAATCTTACCACTTATCGCTAACATTGAAATGTGTGAATATTTTTGAATGGGATTAAATGCGAAATTGTACACTTCAAGAATCGCTATGAAGTTGTACACATATTTTTGTCAAGAAGCTGATCGCAGGAAACTGTTTTATACTATTACAAATTCCGAAAAAAGAACAGTGCATGCATTGGGTTTGAGTCGATGGGTGCAAGAATTTTAAATTAAACCACCATGCAATAACAAAACGGTAGGTAGAAAGATTATTGTAGACAGCTTTGACAAAGATGTCATAAGGCGAGCTATTATAAAAATGCTTTTAAAAGTCGACAGGGTCGACTTCATTGCACCGGGTTCTATCCCATATGGCTCGGTCTCTTTCCGCAGCGCGGAAAGCATCGCACAAAGCACGAACTCCGCAGCTCTAGCGACGACCCACAGGAGTCTCCGAAAAATTTAACTCGTGAACCAAAGGATGCGGCCCGGAATCGAACCGACGATCTTTGGAGCCCGAGTCAAAAGGCTTGACGACTTCGCCACGGAGACTCCTAAAATTATAAAAAATTAGGATTTTATATCCAGGATTATCCAGCATTATAAAAATGCTGGATGCCAAAGAAACAGTGACTGTAAGAAAACTTAGGGTTTGGTTGAGAAAGAACAATAACATAGAGCTATCCAAACAACTTTGTGGAAAATTATAAGGACATTATCTTCACTTTTTGAAAGTACAAGGGCGGTAGAAATATTCTTTGCGAGCAACTGCATTTAGGAGCCTTGAGAAGCAGATACCTACGTGAAATAAGGGAAATGCGCAAAGAAAATTATGACATAGTGTATTTGGATGAGACGTGGATCAATGCGCACCACACAAGTGAAAAGGACTGGCAATCAATGGATGGAAAGATAAAGCGTTATGTGCCCAGTAGTAAAAAACAGCGTTTGGTCATAGCCTATGCTGGTAGTACTCATAATGGCTTACTGCAGAATGCTGGACTCGTGTTCGTATCAAAGCATACAGACAATAGGAATTATCATAATGAGATCAATGGTAATGTATTTAGAGATTGGCTCGAGAATACAGTACTTCCATCCCTTGATAGACCGTCTTTTATAATCATGGACAATGCTTCATATCACAATGTTGTTGCCCAAGAAGACAAAATACCTACGGCATCGAGCACACAGGAAGCAATAAAGATATGACTCCGAAGGGAAAATATACCATTTCCAGAAACATATTTCAAGCTACAGTTGTTGTCCCTTGTAAAACAGGCGCAAAAAAAAAGCAAGAAATTTCAAATCGACAAGTTGATAGAAGAGCATGGCCATGGGTGCTTGAGACTTCCGCTGTTCCATTCTCATTTAAACCCTATAGAACTTGTGTGGGCTAAAATTAAAGAACAAGTGGCAGCTGCCAATACTACATTCAAATTGTCTGACGTCAAGATACTAACCCAGTCCGCGCTATTAAATATTGATAAAATTTACTGGAAAAAATGTGAGGACCCTGTGTTGAAAGAGGAAGAGGACTATTGGAGAAAGGATGGATTGAATTTTATGCAACCGAGAGCAATCATCAACCTACTGGAATCGTCCGACACAGATTAAGATCTGAGCAGATCGCAGACCTTAACATACGTACACACTTACTGGGATATTTTGCTCCAACTATTCAGACGAATTGAAGGCCCTAAACATTACAGCATAAGCATATTGTCAATGGCAACAGTTTGTATTCCACAGTGATGAATTTTCAATTCCGCAAGCCCTCAGCGGTGACAAACAACTGTATTGGAAAACACACACACACACACACACACACACACACACACACACACACACACACACACACACACACACACACACACACACACACACACACACACACACACACACACACACACACACACACACACACACACACACACACACACACACACACACACTAAACGCATTGAATACCATCAGAAGAGTAATATTGCGGTGGAAACTGACATATTGTGGCATAACAAGAAACGTGAGAGCAAACACGTTGTCAAATTAGGGGACAACACACGTGCATACGAATCAATCTATAAACTTCATTGAAAAGAGGACCAACATCTTGGTCGTTAAGAAGAAAGCCCACTACAGAGACACTGACAACTATTTTCATAGTGCAAAACAGGTAATCATATTCCGTCTCTGAACGGTAAACAGCAGAGTAGACAGTCTTTCACGAAGACTCAAAGTGGGTCTGTCACCCATGTGTACGTGTGAACAAACTACACAGACAGCTGAACAGATCCTTAAAAATGGAAACATGATGACTAAATTGCGGTATCATTTCTGGTCACTCCATACGCACATTAACGCACAGCTATTTTGGAAGCTTTCACGAACTCAATATAATAAGCTAAATGCATCCTAGTAACATGAATACTTGTATACAATTATTAACCAGCAGCTGAAGAAACAAGAAGGAAATGAAAAATAAGGTAAGAAATATATTCCTTCTACTTTCCTGTCAATTTACACATTATTTACCCCATACCTCTGTACATTCTCTGTCTTTACTAATATTACACATTGCACCCCTCTCGGGAGTCTCCGTTGTGAAGTGGTCTAGCCGTCTGACTCGGGCTCCGAAGGTTGTATGTTCGATTCCTTCATTTCACGAGTGCATTTTTTCGGAGACTCCAGAGGGTCGTCGCTGGAGATACGGAGTTCTTGCTTTATGCCACGATTTCCGCTCTGTGGAAAGAGACTGAGCCATACGAGATAAAAACCCGGTGCAATGCTACTTTAAGCTACTTTTTTATTGCACCCACTCCCATACGAATCTGGCTACGCCTTGTACTTGTGTCCTTACCAGAAATAATGTGGTTTACAGTAAGACTAGTTTGTTAGCGTGAATTCACTACATTTGAGTATCAAACAAAACTTATCACAAACATCAACAAGAGGCAGTCATCGTTAGTTGGCCACGTTATGAGAAGACAAACTGGAATATGCCGTGACAACCGGAAAGATTTACGGAAAGAGAGATAGAGGAAGACAGCGTGAGAAGATTCTTGACAGTCTTGTGTCATGGCAAGGAAGGGAGTCAACACACGAATTGATCCATGACGTCGGAGATCGTAATTTGTGGAGAGGCATGATCGCCCACGCCAGTCGGCATAGTAGTGGATGATGAAGACATATCTGGAGCCTTAGAAAAGACATGGGCATGGGTCAATAAGGGATATTTTTACAACCACTCCTGCTCATTGCCCACGCTTCAAAACCATACTAAAGTCCAGGTTTTATGTAGCACTTCAACACTCTTTTTCTCGTTGCAAATGACATCTGTTTAATGGTCAGTATGTTCTCAATCTTACAAAACGCTACCTTTGCCAATGCAATACTTGTTCTAATCTCTTAAAGGCACCTCCTATCAGATGTTACTACTATTCCTCGATAGTTGCACCGATTCACTTATTAAGAATATTCTCATTTACTCGTATATTACATTGTGGTTTTTGTTTCTTCCCAGTGACGACCATAATCAGTGTCTTCATACAATTTAATTCTAACCCTAGTTTTTCTTTGTGTACATTAACTGCATCTACTAAATGTTGCAGATCCTGTTCTTTATATACGCTCGTTTCAAGACTTTTGTACCAACAAATATGGATTTGTCCGTGAGGCTTACGTAGCCACGCTGAGCGACTTTTCAACATCACTTCGGCACTGTCACTTGTTATTTACTAACAATATAGTACCTTGCGGTAAAGAAACGATTATCGTTTATTTACTTACTAGCTGACCCGGCCCGGCTTCGCCCAGACTCTGGTGGGGAGCATCTCATTTAATTCATATAAGTAGTCATATAAGTTCTCGTTCCCGTTACCGACTATCTGTCTGTCTGTCTGTCTGTCTGTCTGTCTGTCTATCTGTCTGTCTGTCTGTCTGTCTTGGGTAAATGTAGGAGGGAGGAGGAAGAGGGAGATGGAGGAGGGAAGAGGAGGGAGGAGGAGGGAGGAGACAGGAGGAGTAGGGAGGAATAGGAGGAAGGAGGAGGGATTAGGAGGAGGAGGGAGGAGTAGGGTGGAGGAGGAGGCGAGGAGGAGGGAGGAGGAAGAGGGAGGAGGAGGGAGAAGGAGGGAGGAGGAGAACGCAGGAGGAGAAGGGAGCAGGAGGAGGAGAGGGAGGAGGAGGGAGAGGGAGGAGGAGGGAGGAGGAGGAGGGAGGAGGCGGAGGGAGAAGGAAGAGGGAGAAGGAGGAGGGAGAAGGAGGAGGAGGAGGGGAGGAGGAGGGGAGGAGGAGGAGGGAGGAGGAATGTGAAGGGAGGAGGAGGGAGGAGGTAGAGGGAGGAGGAGGAGGGAGGAAGTAGAGGGAGGAGGAGGAGGGAGGCGGAGAGAGGAGGAGGAGGGAGGAGGAGGAAGAGGAAGGAGGAGGAATGTGAAGGGAGGAGGGGGGAGGAGGGGGGAGGAGGTAGAGGGAGGAGAAGGGAGGAGGAGGAGGTAGAGGGAGGAGGAGGGAGGAGGAGGAGGGAGGAGGCGGAGAGGGAGGAGGAGGAAGGAGGAGGGGGAGGAGTGAGGAGGAGGGAGGAAGAAGGAGGAGGAGGGAGGAGGAGTGGTGAGGAGGAGGGAGGAGGAGGAGGGAGGAGGAGGAGGGAGGAGGAGGGCGGAGGAGGAGGAATGTGAAGGGAGGAGGAGGGAGGAGGTAGAGGGAGGAGTGAGGAGGAGGAGAGGGAGGAGGAGGAATGAGGAGGGGGAGGAGGGAGGAGGAGGAGGAGGGAGGAAGAAGGAGAAAGAGGGATGAGGAGGAGGAGGGAGTAGGAGGAAGAGGGAGGAGGAGGAATGTGAAGGGAGGAGGAGGTAGAGGGAGGAGGAGGGAGGAGGAGGAAGAGGGAGGAGGAGGAATGTGAAGGGAGGAGGAGGGAGGAGGTAGAGGGAGGAGGAGGAGGGAGGAGGAGGAGGTGACGGAGGAGGAGGAAGGAGGAGGGGGAGGAAGGAGGAGGAGGAGGGAGGAAGAAGGAGGAGGAGGGAAAAGGAGGGATGAGGAGGAGGGAGGAGGAGGAAGAGGGAGGAGGAGGAATGTGAAGGGAGGAGGAGGGATAGGGAGGAGGGGGAGGGGAAGAGGAAGAGGGTAGGAGGAAGAGTGGAGAGGAGGAGGGAGGAGGTAGAGGGAGGAGGAGGAGGGAGGAAAAGGGAGGAGGGAGGAGGAGAGAGGAGGAGGAGGGAGGAGGTAGGAGGAGGAGGAAGAGGGAGGAGGAGGGAGGAGAAGGAAGGAGGAGGAGGAGGGAGGAGAAGGAAGGAGGAGGAAGAAGGAGGAGGAAGAGGGAGGAGGATGGAGGAGGGAGAGGGAGGAAGAGGGAGGAGGAGGAAGGAGGAGGAAGAGGAAGGAGGAGGAAGAGGGAGGAGGAGGATGGAGGAGGGAGAGGGAGGAGGGGAAGAGGAAGAGAGTAGGAGGAGGAGGGGAGAGGAGGAGAAGAAGGGAGAAGGAGGGAGGAGGAGAAGGAGGAAGAGGGAGGAGGAGGGGAGAGGAGGAGGGAGGAGGCAGAGGGAGAAGAAGGAAGGAGGAGGAGGAAGGAGGGAGAGGAAGGAGGGAGAATGAGGAGGGGAGGAAGGAAAGGGAGGTAGAAGAGGAGGAGGAGGGAGGAGGAAAGAGGTAGGGGGAGGAGGAGGTAGAGGGAGGAGGAGGAGGAAGGAAAGGGAGGAGGAAGAGGAGGAGAAGGGAGGAGGAGGGTGGAGGGAGGAGGAGGAGGTAGAGGGAGGAGGAGGGAGGAGGTAGGAGGAGGAAGAGGGAAGAGGGAGAAGAAGGGAGAAAGAGGAGGGAGGATGATGAGGGAGAAGGAGGCAGGAGGAGGAGGGATGAGGAGGGAGAGGGAGGAGGAGGGAGGAGGTGGAGGGAGTAGGAGGGAGGAGGATGGAGGAGGGGAGAGGAAGAGGGAGAAGGAAGAAGGAGGAGGGAGGAGGGAGAGGGATTAGAGGGAGGAGGAAGAGGAGAAGGGTGGAGGGAGGAGGTAGAGGGAGGAGAAGAGAGGAGGAGAGAGTTCGCCATTCCGAATTCATACTCGTCTAGTTCTTCCCTTCTACACGACTGTAGATAACTTCCTTACACATAAAAAGATGAATTGTTATTGATATTGCCGTGGCATGGAGGAATATCAGCAGCAGAGTTGATCCAAAAAACCAAAGACTGAGATCTACGGAGAGCCATGAACGCCTACGCCAGCCGGCACGGCACTTGATGATGATGATTGCCGTGTGACGATTCTGTGTAGTCACGTCATTTTCTTCCCTTTCCCTAGCGTTTTGGTTCGGGGATTCTTTCATCATCATCATCATATATTTACGTACGTATTTTGGGAGGGGGAGGAGGGAGGAGGAGGAAGAAGGGAAAAAAACTATGACAGTTGACAGCTCTGGAATGAAAGGAAGGCGTGTAGAAAATTTCATCTCAATCGGATGGGCCGTTCGCGAACAAATAAAGGAGATACATATTTACATACATACATATATACATATACACATACACTTTGTTTTATAGATATAGATTCAGTCTCGGTAGAGATTTGTGCGCAGCAGACGAGCATAATCTCCGGCGTGCCTATTCCCGCTGGTCGCGGGGTCCGCTAAATTCAGGTGGAGAGTCTGACGATAGTGCACGCTTTACACAGGACCGGATACTCGTTATTGACAGATGTGCGCGCCCTTATAGTCCGGGCTCGTTCGAGGCCCTCACCTGTGGGACTCGGCTGAACGCCTCTAAGCCGGGTCCCTTGGGTGTCAGGGCCTGGCCATCACTTGCCACCTGCTCGTGGTGGCGAGGTCTTGGAGGTTTTGACGCTGTGCCGCCAGCGTCTACAGCCTACCTTGTGCCAGACGTATTGATTATGTAACAGTAATAGAGTACTGGGGTATTATTAGGATCTAGTGGGAAACAGATACAGCACGATTGAGCATTGAGAGTGAAAGGATGGGAGATGCTCAATCGTGACGTATTGGGTTGGCAAGGGCAGTTAACATCACACCCTTGAGAGGGAAAGAAGCAAGTTGTCATCATGAAGCAATAAACTATTTTAACTTAACCTCTGGCTTGTTAATCTCTGTACACACTGTTACAGGATTAATTATGGTGCCTAAGACCCAGGATTAGAACCTGATATAATCACCTGAGAAAAATACAATGCGAAGTCAAGCCGAATAACGTCGCGGAGAAGTTCAATAACAGGCGCACCAAAAGATGGCCAGTAAGTTTGTAAATCTTAGTTATCTGTGAATACAGAGGCCAAAAGCTCACCCAGGAGTGGTCCTCTGTAAGTCTTTTTCAAGACTTAAGATAACAAATAAAGTAGCGCCAAGAGCCTTGATATAACTTTATTATAGCCGCCGTTCTGCAGTTTGATTGTCAGCAACAGGCTTAACATGGACGGTGCCTGAATTGTTGCGTTTCAAGAGCCATTAAAGCCGGGGACGAACCGGAGTGATCATGTCCTGAGAGTTTGGGCAAACCAGCAATTCAGCCAGAACATTTAGTCGGTCAGAACAAGAACCTCGTTTCTTTCGTTGATCGGGCCATAGATTGTTGAAACAGTCAAATATCACTGGGCCTCGGCTGATCCTGATACTTTTGTTGGGGCCTCGTTATTACTAAGACCCTATCAAGACGGCGAAGATGAACCCCACCCGGGGTGAAAGCAAAGACTAGTATCAGATGTGACCCGACCAGGGGTTGAAGATTATCCAGGCATCCCATGAGAAGTGACCTGAGGGGAAGAGATTGGCTACCTAGACTCCGCTACCTAAATTCCACGACTGATGGTCAGCTGATGCAGGCACCTGGTGTTCGAACTTAATTTGACGGCGAGTCGAAGAAAGTAGTTGCTTGAACAAGGAAACAGAGTCAGGGTAAATTTCTGTATTACATGAACATAGTAGTTGACTGAACAGTTTTACAAAACAAGTGAATTGTGCTCTTTAAAAATTAAGAAATTGCAATTGTGTGATACTTAGACCCAGAAAATAACTGCGCATTGCTATAAAATAAGTGAGTGCATTATTTAAATTTAGAAGTAAATTTGTGTGATACTTAGACCCAGAAAATAACTGCGCATTGCTATAATAAGTGAATGTATTCTTTAAATTTAGAGGTTGAAATTGTGTGTTTCTTTGCTTGCTTTGTTAAAGTATATTTCAGCAGAACAGGACACCTTGGCACAGGTTTTGACAGGCGTGGGAACAGCAGTGGGCAGGCTTAATATGGTGATTAAACAACAAGGGATGGCAACAGAATAATATTAGAGTAATTAATTGAACATATTAAGTATTGCTGCTGAATTTGAAATTAATATTGTTTGAAATATTTGTATATTGCTTGATAATTTCCAGTACAGATTTTAGGATGCAACCCCAAGATTTTTCACAGGTACTGACTGGAGTTAGTGGGGCAATAGCAAGGTTGGATGCAGTATTGAGACAACGTAGTAGAGGTTTCCAATCGAATGGCCAGTATGATACCATTACGCCAAGGCCACATCAAAGCTCAACCTGCTTTAGAAAACAACCGCTTTATAACAACGACAGAAACTGTCACAGATGGAATGTAAACGACGTAACGAGAACACGAAGGTATGAAGAGAGACAACATTTTTATAAGAAAAGATGGAACTGGCCATCTAATAGTGAGGAGCAGAAAACATTACGAAATCAATGGTTTGAAATCAGAAGATTGAGATATGCACTCGCAAAGTCAAACAAAGGAGAAAATCAGCATCAGACTAATAGAACCTTAGCAGATGATCGACAGGTGTTTTCAATTTGTAGGGGTAGACAGGAAAGAGAGACACAGACGCAGATGATTGAAGTGGTAGAACGGAACACACAGACACAAGTTGATATAGTGGGAAAGAAAACCCAGATACAACCAAACAACAAGATAACGAAGGGAAGTCAAACCGAGTTGGTAGAAACTCAATCAAAGCCAACTGACTTAAAAGTGACGAAGAGAAACACCGTTGCATTAAAGAGAGACACAGGTACAAAAGTTAGACAACCCAAGACAGAAGACAGCAGAAAGAAAATTAGAAAGAGTGTTAGAGTTAGAAATGAAAAAACTTTGCTCATGTATAATCGTGGATGTGGAACCGAGGAATCTTATGAATCAGAATCTTCAGACCTCACAGATTTTGGTATAGAATGTACACCAGACAGAGATTTAAAAGGAATGAATAGGAACGATCCTGACTCGAAGCGAGATGTTTCCTCGTGCGGTATGGTTAGTGGTAGACAAGCAGGCAAATTTTTAGTTAGTGACTCTTCGGAACAAGATAACAGTATATATGGCAGAAAAGTAGCAAAAGCCAGGAGACGAATTCCAAGGATGGGAGCAAATGATACTTTTAAAAAGAAAGATGTTTATCTATTGGAAAGTAGAACACAAAAACAACAAAAGACTGAAGCAGCGCTGGACAAAACTAGAAGTCTCATGAAGGCATTAAGACCATGGTTATATGGAAATAACTAATACGTGCAGGTTTGGATATTTTGTAACTGAGATATTGTTCAGAAGAAATATTGTCAGCTGGACAGATTGTCAGACAATCGGTTTATCCAATACCTATAGAGAATGGGAAACAAGTGACAACAGCATCTACTACAGCTGAACAAGAAGAAACAGTACCAAAAACAGTCATGACGGAGGAAAATAACATGTATGACGATTATATTAGCGAAGAATCAGTCAAAGAAAAAATAGAACCTCCATTTAAAAATACTAGACAGTCAAAGAGATAAAGAAGTGAAACGACAGAGGAGAATTAGAGATTATTCAACAAGCGGAGAAGATATGCCTCTACTAGAAAGATCCTTAAGAAATAGGGATCGACAAATTAGGTGGGATGTTGAACGGAAGAGATTAGCGGCAGCTGAAGAGAGACATACAGACGAAGAAGAGGAAATGGATGAAAAGTCAGAGTCTAGTAGTAGTATGGAAGAAACTAATAAGTTGTACGAAGAAGAAGATATTGATGTAGAATTGGCACTTATTCAAAGAAATTTGGACTTGTTGAAGAAGCGGAAACGTAGGAGATAGATATTTGAAAGTACTGCAGATGGCAGGAGTTAGAAGTGAAAGGGATGCCTGAAGAAGCATACGAAACGGTAGAAGTGGTCTTGAGATATTGATACAAAGGGGTGAAGGTATTTTTTCGTTACTGTTGGTAATGCCGTGTTTCCAAGGGAAACCAGATCACAAGTTCGTTGATAAGTAGAGGTTGGCTACTACGTTGAAGTAATATTGGATTAGTGGCCACATTACAAGTAAAAAAAAAAGGGATTGAACATGTAGTTTACAGTGCTCACTTAGGAGGTTATTTTGGATGTTATGTGATGTTGGGAGTTAGGAGATAATAAATGAAATGGTAAATGTTGATTACTGATTTGTTTAGATAGATGGAACAGATGTGATTCTAATTGGACTGTAGTTAACAGATATACAGATGGACAGTGAACTGTTTAGTTTTTCGGTCATAGATATATTAGAATGACCTGTATAAATAGATATACCTTGTTTTACTTAGTATGAGGGGCCAATGTTGGTGGGTCACTATACGAGGTTGTAATTGTTTGAGTAATGAGTCATATATAATAAGTTTTTATGATTGAATTGGTTCTGGAAAATGATGGCTAATGTTTAGTTGTTTTAGTCCTTCATTATAAGTTTTTTTTTGTTTTAGTTTTGAAAAATGATTGTGGTTAGTTGGTTTATTGAGTTAGAATAAGGTGATTGTGTTCCTAGCATTTGAGTTGATAAAAAAAAAAAAACTATTGGGCCGTAAAAGTGTCCAATAGTGATAGTTAGAAGTAAGGTGTTTTATTCTGATTTGATGCATGTTATTTTATAAATGTGTTTTTCCTTATATTAATTTGGAGTTATGACGGCTGGTGTGATTTGATCCTGATTACATAAATGGTTTTGTATATTAAGTTACTTGGTTAGTAAATAAGTTATGAAGTTAGTTAATTAAGTTTAATTTTCAAATATAAAAGTTTTGCTTAAGGTTTTCGTTCAGAAAGGAGTTAATAAAAACTAAATTATCCACTGATATAAGGTAGGGGGAAGCTTAGATGACCTGAATGTTGAAATAGTTAAGCAATGCTGTGCATTCATAAATTAGTGGGAAATCAGGGTTGGTGAACGTGTGTACACGAATGGATAGACGTATCCAGGGCCTGCACACACGTCACTGTGTTCATAAGTGGCAGTATGGGAAGTGCGGGGGCAAGAAATAGGGGCTGTGAAATACCAGCTTTAATTTTATTAAAGGTGTTCATAAAATATGAACATGGGCTCAGGGTGGAAGGTGAGATAACGAAAAAGGAACAGAATTGTGGTTGGCAATGTCAATGTGGAATGTATAAGCTTTATGAAAACTTATGCCAAATTGTTTTATAACGAACAACGATGTATTTCATAAGGTGTTTTAAAAAAATTATTTTACAAAATTTTTTTATTGGCAAGGGAGGTAAAGGGTGAGTGTCTTAAATGTGCATTACTGTATGTACATGTGGTCATGTCGTGTATTCATTCTTTATACTTCTTACTAGGTGCGCACCGCTTCTTTACTTTTTCTAACTACATTGTTTTTGTACGTCCTCGGTTTTGGAAGAGTGGGAAGTTTTATAAAAAAGAAAAATGTTTCGATAAAGAATTTATGAGCTGTTCTTATAATATGTATATTTGATACAGGAAACAGGAAGAGCTAAGAAAGAACCAGAAAAGTAGAAATATATAGTAGATGGCTATATAATTTTGAAAAAAAAAAAGGGGACTATTTGGATTAACAGGGTTACCATACGTGGTATTATACAAAGAGAGTTCGAAGAAGAAGTATATGGGGGGGGGGGGGGGGTTACTAGCAAACCATATCACTGGGAGAAGAGTTAAAAGATATATTATTTACTTGAGATGATTTAGGGAAGATTAGAGGAAAAAGAGGGAATAGAGTAAGGGGATTAGGAGTAAAGATTTTTCCTTTGTAAGGAAAATTCTTTAATAAACATGGGGAGGTGTAACAGTAATAGAGTACTGGGGTATTATTAGGATCTAGTGGGAAACAGATACAGCACGATTGAGCATTGAGAGTGAAAGGATGGGAGATGCTCAATCGTGACGTATTGGGTTGGCAAGGGCAGTTAACATCACACCCTTGAGAGGGAAAGAAGCAAGTTGTCATCATGAAGCAATAAACTATTTTAACTTAACCTCTGGCTTGTTAATCTCTGTACACACTGTTACAATTACCCATTCCTCTGGAATACACAAGAATTAGGCCGAGAGAGGGATCATGTCGTTTGGGCACCACATGTTTCTCTGAAGCTCTGCCCAGGCATTGTGATAGAATTTTGGCCACATTCCAACTCACATACTTTAGTTGTCAAGACTGCAAGGTGCCACTCACTCACTCAGTACCTTGCGGTGAATGGCGGGGGGGGGGGGTGTCTTGAGTCTGAGGAATAAGGCCGCCTGGCTAGTGCAGTCGCTGCGAACTGGGCAGGTTAGAGTTTTCTTTGTGCCCTTCACTTCGGCATAACACTACAAAAAGTTCCCAGATTATTCTCAGTGTGAGCTATCCTTTTCGTTTTGTGGAATCTAATTATCGGAATTGTACACTGTCCATGTTTGGTAATAAATCATGTTTCGTGATACTTTTTGTCTGCGACTACTTTGAATTTGACTCTACAATACTACTGAATGTCTATTTCTCTTAACCTTATTAACTGATTTATTGTTGAAGGATAATATGGCCTCCCGTGTGTACAGAAGGAAGATATATCGCCATAATAGGGCCATCGTGTTATTTGTTTTGTTTCGTGATATCTTCCGCAGTTCTAATGCTGAGCGAATTAAAATTTACATTATAATACTTGTTCATTTGATTGTGTACCATGTGTTGTCCACACCTACTTATTGTATGGCATTGAATCAGTTAAGGGAGCCATCACCCGGTTGGTCGGTTGGTCACAACCATGCAATATTGAAGACTGAATGTATCACGTGATCACTGGGTATATGGGGCTCTCCCCCCCCCCCCCACACACACACACGTATCATCACTGGTCAGCATGTTCGAATGCTTAAGAGCCCTCGTTCTTAAACATCCGGTATCTTGATGCTAAGGTTGCGGGTTAAACCGGTCAGGTAGACTTCTCGTCCTTGTATTTAAACACACTCGCCATAAATAAAATATTGCACGATTTCTTGTCTGGCACATTTCGGTGCATCTCGTCAAGTATGCCAGGCAAGAAATCGTAGACATCGTGCAATATTTTATTTACGGCGAGTGTGTATAAATTCACTATGGGAATACTTTATTTTGAATTTTCGCCCCTGGCTTGCGGATATAAATTACAAGCACCTGAGAAGTCGGAGTGGGTTAGCCGGGTGGCGAAGGACACGGGTAATAGGGAAAGCTAATCTACACGTAAAAATATGTATGTATGTATGTATGTATGTATGTATATATGTCTGTCTGTCTGTCTGTCTGTCTGTCTGTCTGTCTGTCTGTCGGTAGGTAGGTAGGTAGGTAGGTACTTACGTGTGTGTGTGTGTGGGTGGGTGGGTGGGTGGATGGATTACATTGGCACCTTGCCGTCTTGATAGACGATAGTTTATGCTTCAAAATGGCATAATAACTTTTACCCATGGCGGTAGTGAATGTGACTGATAATGCCAATTTGCGCTGTAAATGTTCGTTCACAGTGAGTGCATGTGAACACTTGGTAATTTCCACCATCATGCGCAATCTTATGTCTCATACACTCGGTGTGTGACTTATCTGCAATAATTTTCCCCTTTATCTTTATTCCATTTCTGATGTTTGCCCTCCATGCAACACGTTCAGCGGCGACTTGCTCCCAATGTGCATTATCAATACATGTGTCAATCATGTCCATATATATATATATATATATATATATATATATATATATATATATATATATATATATATATATATATATATATATATACTAGTACTAGTTGACCCGGCCAGCTTCGCCCACCCCTGGCGGGGATCTATCTATCTATCTATCTATCTATCTATCTATCTATCTATCTATCTATCTATCTATCTATCTATCTATCTATCTATCTATCTATCTATCTATCAATCTATCTATCTATCTATCTGTCTATCTATCTATCTATCTATCTGTCTATCTATCTATCTATCTATCTATCTATCTATCTATCTATCTATCTATCTATCTATCTATCTATCTATCTATCTATCTACCTACCTACCTAACTACCTTCCTACCTGAAATATAGCTATCCCAAAATTGCCTAACAGAAAATAGATGTATATCTCAGAAAAACCTCAGAAAAACCATGAAATTCGTTGGTTACAGAGAAAACGTCATTCTGACGTCAGAGGACAACAGACTTGGTTAGAGTTGGTCATGGCAGCGGTGCATGAAGCTCTCTGGACATCTAAACTAGCAAACCAATAATCTACAGAGATAAAGTGGCAGGAATCACAGTTATTGATAGAAAAGATATTGTGACACGCTCTCGGAAGAACATGCTGAAAATGAATCAACCGTTTGCCGAGAAAAATTAAGGAGAATTCAGAACGGCAACAAATGGACCTGTAGGATGGAGAAAATGTGAATTCAAAGACATGGATCGCAAATCAAGAACAAGTACTTAAAGGTTTGTGGAAGCTAACATTTAATATGAATATCAATTATGTACTTACCGGCCGCCCTGGTAGATCACCAGGCACGGTAGAATTTGATGACAATTGATGATATGCAACCACCAATAAGCTGTTTACCAAATTTGTTTACCAAATTAAACATAGATTGATTCTGATACAATCATGTCAACGATTCTACCTCATCTGTTCTTATGGGTTTAAACCAAAGCTCTGTTCATTGAAAGCGAGCTACGTTGAGTTACATTCTTTACAGTTAATGTTCCAATTTTATATATGAACGCGCTTTGGCAAATGGGGGATCCTCAGGGATTTGAACTCGGGACCTCTCTTGCCTGCAGAACTTTTGGCGGCACAATAGAGAGATATAAAATTGCTACAATCAAGATACAATCTCCATACCTTGAAGGCACAGTAAATGCAGCAGTACTGCCTAATCCTTGTGCCGGTCTACTCATTGGGAATATACCCAATGCTAATGATTACACTCATGAAGAGGCAATTCAATGGGAGACTGACCACACTCAAACAAATGCTGTCACGAGAGCCCAAGTGCGGCGACAAAAATAACAATCTTCTCAGACTGATAATAACAATACTCAGAACACTACCACACTGACAGCTGACTTAGCTAATGAACAAAAACAAGATCCTACATTACAAACTTGTTTTAAAAGCATACAAGAACCGTCTAAACAACTTAACATGGTAATTGGCAATTTATTTTGGACAATAATATTTTATCCAGACGATACAACAAAGGTCCAACACTTCTAATACAAACAGTGTTACCTACCAAATGTCGCAGTGAAGCACTGAAGCTTGCACACGATTCACCATTTGCGGGTATTATGGGAATTGCTAAGACTACTAACCGATTATTAGCAGTTTTATTGGCCTGGTTATTTCAAAGATATTACCACACATGTTCATTCATGTACATTGTGCCAAAGAACCACAAAAAAGGCATGCATCCCAAAGCTCATGTTCAGAAAACTGATCTGGCATCACGACCATTTCAGAAGATTGCTGTGGATATTGTTGGTCCACTAAATACGACTACTGATCGTGGTAATAAATTCAACTTAACCATGATTGAACTTTGTACTCGTTGGCAAGTGGCTATTCCACTCAAACACATCACCAGTAGATCCATCCTAGATTTATTATTATTAATTTTCAGCAGGATAGGATTTCCACGATGTATATTGTCTAATAGAGGTAGTCAGTTCATAGCCGCGGCTACCCAAGCAGCAATGAAAATACTAGGTATTCCACAAGTCTTTAGTTCACCTTGGCACCCAATGACAAATGGTGTCAATGAAAATTACAATGGGGTCCTTAAACGAACCCTAGCAAAAGTCGCAACTGAACGACCTAAAGATTGGGATATTTTATTTCCTGCAGTACTATTTGCGTACCGCGAGGTACCGCAATCAAGTACGGGTTTTCCCCATTTGAACTTGTATACGCGGCTGACCCTCGTGGTCCATTGATGTTATATAATGACATGCTGACAAACAAAACATATGACCACCCGAAAAGAGAAGCCTATGAAATGGTTACTCAATTGAGAGACAAAATCATTACGGCTTGTCAAATTGCAAAATCAGCACTCGAAAGGGCTGGGGGAAAATACAGACAGTATGACAACAGAAACGTCAAGACAATAGTCTTGAAAGAAGAAGACGAAGTTTGGTTATTACTACCCGACCCTCGTGATTGTCTTGTAACTTCATGGCAGGGTTCATTTAGAGTCATCAAGAAAGTCAGTGATGTTGATGATCTCATTGATGTAAAAGGTAAACATAAAATTTTCCACATTAATATGTTAAAACCATACATTGCACGTGACACTGACACTTCACAGGTGATACAACAAATACCACACAGAGTTGCAGCGACGTAGTGGGTAATTAATGAACAACAGGAAGACGCCATTACACATCAAATACCAACCCCAACAGTTAATAGTGACAACGGTTGGCAATCCATACAAATAAATCAAAACCTTTTAGCACAAGATAAAGAGAAACTCTTAATTTCAGCAATACAAGAATTTAGTTCAATTATTTCGGATAAACCAGGACAGACATCGCTTATCAAACACAAAATCACGTTACTTTCTGATATTCCAGTGAAAATGAAACCATATCCTATTCCGATACATTATCTAGAGAAAGTTACAGCAGAAATATCTGAACTAGATCAAAGTGGTATCATTAAGAAGTCCATTTCTAACTACTGTTCTTTGGTAGTGATTGTGAAAAAGAAAGATGGTTCATTGCGTCTGTGCGTCGATTACAGAAAGATAAACGTATTAACACTACTTGATGCAGAACCAATGCCAAATATTGATGAATTAATCGAAAGCATGGTAAACTCAAAACTCTTTTCAAAGATCGAGCTTACCAAGGGATATTGGCAAATCCCAATGGATGAAGATTCCATGCATATCACAGCTTTTAGCACTCCATTAGGTCTATATGAATGGGCATATCTTCCATTCGGTCTACAAAACGCACCAAGTACATTTATGCGCATGATGAGAAAACTACTCCATGGCATTTCTAACGTTGCTACGTATATGTATGATATCTGTATTCATACTGCTGACATAGACACACATGTGAAAATTTTAAAACAAGTATTTCAGAGAATACAACAACACGGTCTTAAAGCTAAGTCAAGTAAGATTGAAATAGTTTTCACTGAAATACAATTTCTTGGTCACAGAATTTCGGATGGGTTTCGGAAAACAGATCCATAGGTGGTTACCAAAATTCTCAACATCAAACCTCCCACCACTAAAAAGGAGCTGAGAAGTCTAATAGGTCTGATTAACTAATATCAGAAATTTATTCCTAATTTTGCTGATATGACAGCAACATTTTCGTAACGTGTAAAGAAAGGTTAGCCTACGAAAATAGTCTGGACAGATGATCACGACAAACTTTTACAGCAGATCAAAACTTTGTTTAGTACGTATCCTATTCTGAAACTACCTGATATTTCGAAGGATTTCGTGTTACAAACAGACGCGAGTTTTCATGCAGTTTCAGCAGTATTACTTCAGATACATGACGGCAAGTTACATCATATTCTCTATTTCAGTAAGAAGCTGTCAGATACGCAGAGAAATTATGCTATCACTGAACTTGAAGCTTTAGCTCTAATTGAGAGTATTGAGAAATTCTCGAGATATCTCCTTGGAAGTAAATTTCTGGTTTTGTCTGATAATAAACCATTGCAAATCTTTAAATCTGGTCATCCCAAGAACTCCAGAATACAGATGGTCACTTCTCTTACAAGATTATGAGTTCGATATCTGTCATATTCCTGGCAAGGATAATAACTTGGCAGATCTTCTTAGTCGACTTTAGACTTTAGATCTTCTACACAGTAGTCTCGTTTTCGCAATGTTTGTTTACGTTCGTTCATAGATTATTTTGGCCGATGAATTTATATTACAGATACACCCAATTATGTAGCAATTTACATGGCAAACAACAAATTATTTATGATAGTATTATTCAGTTATATGCATATGTTGTCAATTTTCATTTATTGGAAGCCAGTCGTCGTATGCATTGGATCAGGACGATGGTACTGTTTGCTACTATCCGCGCTGGATATTGAACGTTACCAGAACGGAAGAATTTCGTTCAAGGACATTTTAGTGACATTTTAAGGATATTTGTAAATATTGTGCTTATATATATATATATATATATATATATATATATATATATATATATATATATATATATATATATATATATATATATTCACACATTGATAATGATGACTGTGATGAAGAAGAATATTAATTACACTGACATATTGTGGTAGTTAGATTAACTATCTTAACGTGATTAATTAGGTACAATACAAACAATAAGCTAGTGATAATTGTGCAATGATATAATTAGTTATTAACATTGTGAAATTGACTATGAATTATCAGATAATCATTATTGAATGTGTTATTAGAGTAATTTAGATTAGTTCACATAAGTTAGGTTATTTTCTTTGATGGTTAGTATATATTGATTAAGAGTTATAATTTGGTTAAAGCCTGATCGCTATCAACATAGTCAAGTACAATCGTTAGCGCACAAACGAAGATTATGCCACATGATAATTTCGTCATTATTCGCCATTAAATTGTCAAGAGTCAACAAACGGACTATAGATCTCCAACTAGTGCATAGTACCACTACGGCTACAAATTGGGCAGATGACCTCACGGATAGATGCAATACGGTCAAAATCATAGCAGATGATAAATATTACAAATATTGCAACGAGAGTATTGAGCAGTCACTAAGAATGACGGTTTAGTACCTGTGAATAACACACGTCCCCTTTCTCCGGTTATTTAGCTAGAGTTAGGACGCTTGTCTGAATAGACAAATGAGGGACTAAATTGTTATAGTTAGTTAGTACAGCCTGCCCATGGGTTGTCTACACGACGTCTACCGCGGGATTGTAGACTGGAGAGCGTGCCCGTCGTATAATAATTTTTTTTTTATTTTGTGTGGGATACATGGGGGGGGGGGGGCATACGGTCGTACTTAGCATAGCTTATGACTTATTACGTCTGCACTGATATTGTCATATTGTTGATCACGATTAATAAATGATTTCATCATTTAAATAAGGGGGGCATAATACCATATAGCTAAGCCCAAAATTGCGTAACAGAAAATAGATGTATATCCTAGAAGCTAAAACTTCAGAAAAACCATGACATTATTTGGTTACAGAGAAAACGTCATTCTGACGTCAGAGGACAACAGACTTGGTTGGAGTTGGGCTTGGCAGCGGTGCATGAAGCTCTCTGGACATTTAAACTGGCAAACCAATAATCTACAGAGATAAAGTGGCAAGAATCACAGTTATTGATAGAAAAGATATTGTGACACGCTCTCAGGAGAACATGCTGAAAATGAATCAACCGTCTGCCGAGAAAAAATAAGGAGAATTCAGAACGGCAACAAATGGACCTGAAGAATGGAGAGAAGGTGAATTGAAAGACATGGATCGTGAATCAAGAACAAGTACTGAAAGGTTTGTGGAAGCTAACATTTATTATGAATATCAATTATGTACTTACCGGCCGCCCTGGTAGATCACCAGGCATGGTAGAATTTGATGAATATTGATGATATGCAACCACCAATAAGCTGTTTACCAAATTAAACAGAGATTGATTCTGATACAATCATGTCAACGATTCTACCTCATCTGTTCTTATGGGTTTAAACCAAAGCGCTGTTCATTGAAAGCGAGCTACGTTGAGTTACATTCTTTACAGTTAATGTTCCAATTTTTTATATGAACGCGCGTTGGCACTACTTACTTACCTACCTACCTACCTACCTACCTACCTACCTACCTACCTACCTACCTACCTATCTACCTACCTACCTAACTCTATCTATCTATCTATCTATCTATCTATCTATCTATCTATCTATCTATCTATCTATCTATCTATCTATCTATCTATCTATCTATCTATCTAAATATCTATCTGTCTGTCTGTCTGTCTGTCTGTCTGTCTGTCTGTCTGTCTGTCTGTCTGTCTGTCTGTCTGTCTGTCTGTCTGTCTGTTTCTCTCTGTCTGTCTGCCTGCCTGCCTGCCTGCCTGTCTGTCCGGAAACTGCAGACGTTTGAATCAGAATGGCATATCTGTTGGAATCAATGGGATGTGAGGCAAGATAACATCCTCTCCCTTAATTTTCACACTTAAAATTGTAGCTTCGATGATATTGTTCAGAGTTAGAACATTTTCACGTATCTAAAATAGATCCATTATTTTTACGAAATATTTGAAGATGCCTTACAGTTTTTATCACTTTGTTTATACCAGATACGACTGTGGTACACAGAGTATATGAGAAAACTTAGATTCTTTTTAAAAGCCATCTAAAGTCTTGCAAAATTTCTTTTTATTCCGAAGTCTTGGTTTTTTTTTTTTTTTTTTTAATTTGGGGTTTGGCGGTCATCCCAGACTAGCTGGTTCCCCGCCTCCCCTGTTTTTGGCGTGGACCCTTAGTCCCACTGTGAGCTATTGCCCACAGTGGTCCACCAGGCCCACATTTAAAGTGATGCTTATGTGAGGTTTTTTTTTTTCTTTTTGGATCACCCGGCCCCCGACCAGACCAGGCGCACTACTGAGGGGGGCAGCAAATGCATCTGATCTTAGCCAAGGGACCGAGAATGATCCTCCCGGCCTCCGACCAGACCAAGCGCACTACTGTCCAAAAGGCCGAGAAGCGAAAGCGAGAAGCTTTTCCGAAGTCTTGGGGTTCTAAGTTTTTATCACTTTGTTTATACCAGATGCCGGTCTCTCTGGCTGTGGGGCTACAACACTTTCTCTCTGTAATCCCGTTTATCACGCAGAGTCTCGCAGCGGAGCGAGAACTGAGGTGGTTCGACCCCCGCTCGTGACTTGCGGATACTGAGCCGGCCGCTCAGAAAGCAATGGCAAACTACTGAGCGTAATCTTGCCAAGAGATCAACAGACAGCTGAAAGATGCTGCTGTTGACAGCTAAGTCCTGTAAAAGGATACGCAAACATTTTTTTTTTTATACCAGATACGACTGTGGTACACAGAGTATATGTTCGACCCTTTCCCGTTACCGTTGCGGAAAAAATGGTTTCAAAAATTTTCACGTATTTAAAATAGATGCATTATTTTTATGAAAACTTTGAAAATGTCTTACATATTTTATCATTTTATTATAACGCATATGACTGTAGATAACGTCTTTAAACTTTTGATAAAACTTTAAGAAAAATACAATTATTCTAATTACATAATATAGCAATGGTACTAAAAGTAATATCCCTTGATATAACTTTTGTTGTTAAGTCCCTTTAATTAAACGTCTTTCCTTTTAATATTGATTAAACACGTAAATAACTGTTTTTAAACTAACAAACCCCCGGGAAGGTTAACCCGGTCAACAAATGCCCGCAGAAGTCGGATGTGTCGGCCTAACGGCGTAAGAACGCAGCTCTGCTGAAAACAGGCACAACGCAGTCACATCCGAAAAAAAAAAATTCGGATGAACGAAGAAGAAGAAGAAGAAGAAGAAGAAGAAGAAGAAGAAGAAGAAGAAGAAGAAGAAGAAGAAGAAGAAGAAGAAGAAGAAGAAGAAGAAGAAACTAACAAACTATGCCTGCTGGCTCGGCGGGAGTGAGAAGAACATAGAAATGTAGAAATGTAGAAAATTTCATCTCAATCGGATGGACCGTTCAGGAACGCATAAAGGACACACAAACAAAGACACAAAGACACAAATATTCTCTTATATATATATATATATATATATATATATATATATATATATATATATATATATATATATATATATATATATATATATATCTTATATATAAATTAGGATGTGCGTATCTCTGTATGTATGTATGTATGTCCTTTATTTGTTCGCGAACGGCCCATCCGATTGAGATGAAATTTTCTACACGCCTTCCTTTCATTCCAGAGCTGTCAACTGTGATATTTTGTTAGTGTGAAATCGCCTGCTTACTCAGTATTATTTCATTTTTCATTTTTCATCATAATTTCATATATCTCAGGGGACCTAACTCTGTAAAAGTTATTTCAAGGGGCATAACTTTTCTGTATAACTTATAGTCATATTGTGGCATCGTTTTCAAAGATTTATAAACTCTTTGTCCATAGTTATGTACCGGCATATGAGTTATAATAAATAATGATACAATCTGTAAGGCATTTTCAAAGTTTTCATAAAAATGATGCACAATGCATAACATTGTAACTCATCTTTTTTTGCTTAAGAAGTTACTGTAGTCATGCAGGTGATTAGAAAGAGTTTTCATTAAAAATAATGGATGGTGTGTGGTAGAACGTTCTTTTAAGTTACATTTTTTTTTTGTTGTATGAATTTAATGAAGCCGGACAGGGTCAGGCAGACAGATAGACAGACAGACAGACAGATAGACAGTCGGGAACAGGAACTTATATGACTACTTATATGAATTAAATGAGATGCTTCCCACCAGGGACTGGGCGAAGCCGGGCAGGGTCAGCTAGTATATATATATATATATATATATATATATATATATATATATATATATATATATATATATATATATATATATATATATATATATATATATATATATTATGTTATGTTGTTTGTCCATCAAGAATGATGATGTCCATTCATTTCATCCAGTGGGGTTGAAGGTATGGAGCCGTGGGTTCTAAGATGGCTGATAAGGCCTATTTTGGCTCGAAATGTTCTTTGACAATGTGGGCAAAGAATGCTTGACGTTTCCGGAGGAGGATTTCCTGCAGTGGTTTTTCTGTCCTGCCTTTTCTTCACAGCTCTTGCAGTCCTGGTTGCCTCACATATGACTGCACCATTGCGTAATGATGCACGCCACGAATTTCGGTCTCTGGCTGCAGCCTCCCAGGTGTCATGATGAATTCCAAAAGCATTCAGTGAGATTTTCAGAGTGTCTTTAAAGCGTTTCCTCTGGCCACCTTGAGAGCGTTTGCCACAACGCAGTTAGCTGTAAAAAAAATTCGTTTAGGGAGCCTGTGATCTGGCATGCGAGTCAAGTGACCAGCCCAGTGAATATGATTCTTCATCAGTAGAGTGTGGATACTGGGCATGGACGCTCTTTCTAGGACTTCAGTGTCTGGAATCTTTTCTTGCCATTTAATCTTCAGTAGCTTCCTTAGGCAGACGGTGTGGAAGTGGTTTAATTTCCTAGCGTGTCGCTGATAAACAGTCCAGGTTTCACAAGCATATAGCTTTGTGGATAATACAACTGCTTTGTAGACTTTTAGCTTTGTTTGCAGGCTTATTCCAGTTCTGTCCCATACATTCTTGTACAGTCTGCCAAAGGCCGCACTGGCCTTGGAGATTCTTGCATTCACTTCGTCATCAATTGTGGCAGCTTGTGACACAGTGCTGTCAAGATAGGTGAATTTGTCCACAACACTTAGTCTATGATCATTCACTTTGATATTCAGCACAGTGTGATTATTCCCTGGAGCTGGCTGGTACATAACTACAGTCTTCTCCAAGTTGATATTGAGCCCAAAGTTGGCACAGGCATGTGAGAAAGCTGAAACATTATGTTGCATGTCCATCTCTGAGTTGGCGTATAGAGCGCAGTCATCAGCAAACAGGAGCTCTCTGACGGTGTCGCTGTTAATTTTGGTTTTAGCTTTCAGCCTTCTGAGATTGAATAACTTTCCATCCATACGGTAGTTGATGTCTATTCCAATGTCGTCGTTCTCGAAGGCATTCATCAACATGGCTGAAAACATGAGGCTGAACAGTGTTGGTGCCAGGACACATCCTTGCTTCACTCCATTGGTGATAGGAAAGGGTTCAGACAGTTCACCATTTTCCTGTACTCTTGCCTGCATGCCATCATGAAATAGCCGCACTATTTGGACAAACTTTCGTGGACAGCCATATTTTGCCATAATCTTCCACAGTCCTTCTCTGCTGACTGTATCAAAAGCCTTGGTAAGGTCAATGAAAGTGGAGAACATTTAGCAGTTCTGTTCCTGACATTTCTCTTGCAGCTGCCTTGCAGCGAAAATCATGTCAACAGGTCCACGTTCTTTTCTGAAGCCACATTGACTCTCAGGAAGAAGACCTTGATCGAGATGGGCTGTGAGGCGATTGAGAAGAATTCTGGCGAGTATCTTCCCTGCAATTGAAAGCAGGGCGATGCCTCGGTGGTTGTCACAGGATTGGCGGTTTCCTTTACGTTTGTAAAGGTGGACTATTGACGCGTCCTTGAAATCTTGTGGCATGGTCTCGTTCACCCATATGTTTGTAAAGACTTGGTGAAGCTGCTCTGTTAGGACCGGCCCACCTGCCTTGTTTATCTCTGCTGGGATGGAGTCAGGACCAGGTGCCTTGCCGCTTGAGAGTTGCTGGATGGCTTTGTTTACTTCCACTATGGTTGGCAGGTCATCAAGTGTCACATTGGTGGGAACTTGAGGAAGGCAGTTGATGGTTTCATCATCGAAGAAGGAAGTTGCATTTAAGATGTTGCTGACATGCTCTGCTGAGCGTTGAAGGATTTCTTTCTTATCGGTGACCAATGTTCCCCCATCTGCACTGAGGAGGGGAACTATGCCTGGTGATGTAGGACCATATGTAGGACCATAGACCGCTTTTAGTGAGTCAGCAAATATATATATATATATATATATATATATATAATGTTAGTCAGATGTGATTGGGCTACAGTACGACAGTCACCGGTACTACCTGCTTTCTGTTAGCGCCGAATGGTGCGCTGCGCTTACCAAACCCGATACCCCACATTGTGCAAACGGCTTCGAACGGAGGAGTGCAATTGAGAAGTGCGAGTAAATGAAACCTAAAAATTAAATGTCATGGCAGGGCAGAACAGGTCCCAAGCCTTTGTCAGCAACTGGTCTAGGATGGAAGCTCCGACAAGTGGACAGTTAGAGTATTGCTCTGCTGATCCGGCAGCTTCTGCAGCTTGTCTTGTTCCAGAAGTATTGGTCTTACCTTTCCTCTGGAGTCATCTAGACCCCATCCCGAGAGAGGGAACAGGCTGCATGGGCAACACATGGTCTCTAAATTCAGCCCAGGTATTATGTTATCGAGAAGCGTAGCTCCATTTTACATACTATCGTCTGTCAAGACAGCAAGGTGCCGTTCACACACACACACACACACACACACACGCACGCACGCACGCACGCACGCACGCACGCACGCACAGAGACGGAGAGAGAGAGAGAGAGAGAGAGAGAGAGAGAGAGAGAGAGAGAGAGAGAGAGAGACTGGTTCTTGTTTGCGTTTTGTTAGCACTAATTATCTGTTTCATCTTTAAAGAAAGAAACGTACTTCCTAATCTTCTCCCCGAATAAGAATAATAAGCAATTTCTGTAACAAACAAATAGACGACTGAAATACGAACGTACGATCAAAGAAAATAAATCATGAACAAGAACATTTCTTAAAATGTTTAATGCTCTTATCATGTTAAGAAGGTTTGTTAATTCAACTTTCAAATATTGTTACTGATTGTGTACTCTACACGTCAATGTTAACTGATTTAGTGCCAAAGGATAATAAGTCACCAAACGCGATCTCCTATTGGGAGAGAAGGACGACATATCGCAATACTAGGGTCATTGTGTTATTTGTTTTGTTTCGTAGTATCTTAAACAATTTTAATACTCAGTGAACAGACATTACATTATAATACTTGTTTGTGTACCGTGTTTGGTCTACACCAACTTTTCTGTTTGGCACTTAGTTAGTTAGTTAGTCGACAGATCATCCTCGTTGCACATCGGACCATTCAGTCCATAAGTGCTCGGATCCCCTCCTCAGCAAATCCCGCAGCGTGTAGCGGCTAACGACGCCAGTTCTGTGTTGGTTTATCAATCTTCTTTGGCTTCCTGCGTAGTGTTCTTGTTTGGCCACCCCTCTTTTAATTTGCTGCTCTCGCAGTCTGGCCATTGTTGTAGATTCACAGTCATCACTTGGTTCTTGCAAAAGTCTCACTTCTCGTAGAGCATTCAGAATGTCAGCCTGGTCCATGGCGCGTCCGCCCTCAACAGTAGCCTCACCTGCGAGCTTGTCAGCCCGCTCATTTCCTTGTACTCCCGCATGCCCTGGCACGAAGATGAAACTAATCTTTGCCAGCCGAGACCGCTTCAGAGGCAGCAACCATTCTCTTCGGATCGACCCCTCCTCTATCCTCTTGATCATGTTCATTGAGTCGCTAAGGAAACAAGCCCTAGTGAATGTCTGTGTCTCGAGCCATGTTATTGCTTTACTTACTGCCATGACTTCCATGGTCAGGCTACTTGTGGTTTCAGTGAAAGCACCAGAGTCCTCCTTCACAATTCTCCCTCCGGCCCGAGCTGTAAAGGCCCATGAGCTTCTCACATGTCGGATGACCGACCCATCTGTGTAGATGACCGCGTCACTGTCTAGCGAATTCTCGAAAATCAACGCTTGTACTTCAGCCTCAACAGCAGCCGGATTTTCTTGTCTGCATTTTCTATCTAGTTGGATGCAAACTGAAAAGGATGTGCAGAAGTCTGTTGGCACTTGCACCCACTCCTCACCAGGTTCTAAGTCCTCAAGTGAACACACCTGTTGAAGAATGTCCTCGGCTTGACCCATCCACGACCGTCCTCTTTTTAACCTGCTGCCCTTCACCTTCCTAATTTCACTATGCAGTGGATGCTGTGTGTTTGCGTTAATTCTGAGGTAGGCGCGTGCCCTGCAAACTTGCATTCTCTCTTCAATGGTTGGAAAATCAAGAAGGTAGCGCATCGCCCTGCATGCTGTATCTCTTGTACATCCAAGAATAATGCGCATCGCTTCATTCTGTATCCTTTCCATCCTTTCTATCTGCTTATGGCTGACAGTCAGGATTGCCATTGCATACTCCAAAACAGACATGACCAGCCCCTCGTACAAAAGACATAGATGGCGCTGCTCACAGTTTGCTGCCGCCATCACCCGCATCGCTGCCAAACCCCGCTTGGCCTTTGTTATCACCTGGTCTATGTGCACATTATAAGCAAGGCTTCGATCAAACCGTATCCCCAGGTAATTCATTGCCTGCGTTCTTTCCACCGTCTCTGAACACAGCATTACAGTTGGTGTTGGATTGTTGACAATATGATTATTCAACGAGAACCAAGTCACTGTTGCCTTTGTTGGGTTGACCATTGCCCCAGCTTCATCACACCAAGTACTTATGCGATTGAGTTCGGTTTGTAGCTCCACAGCAACCTCCACAGCAACCTCCTCTCAGTTTGGCACTGAATCAGTTATCTTGTGAGGTTTGAAGCTTAATTAGTAACTTGGTTTGTCCTGACGATCTAGGATTACGGATGGCAGTATTCCATGAGCTCTTGAAATACGCATGTGTGGAAGCAGCATTCACAAACTATACCTCGCCGACTAACCCTTTTGGCGAGGTAGGACAGCGCATCTTTTTTGTTGAGCAGTATACTTCTTAGAGTGTCGTCCAGAACTGTGGAAAAGAGAGGTGTCGAGTTAGCGAATAAATAGTTATTACCCACCAGAACTGTGGAAATCAAAAGTGCCGTGTTAGAGAATAAATAGTTATTCCCACTAGAACTGTAGAAATGAAAAGTGTCGAGTTAGAGAATAAATAGTTATTTCCACTAGAACTGTGGAAAAGAAAAGTGCCGAGTTAGAGAATAAATAGTTATTCCCACTAGAACTGTGGAAAGACAAGTGTTGAGTTAGCGAATAAATTGTTATTCCCATTAGAACTGTGGACAAGAAAAGTGCCGAGTTAGAGAATAAATATTTATTCCCAACAGAATTGTAGAAATGAAAAGTGTCGAGTTAGCGAAAAAAAATAGTTATTCCCACTAGAACTGTACAAATGAAAAGTGCCAATTTAGAGAATAAATAGTTATTCCCACTAGAATTGTAGAAATGAAAAGTGCCGTGTTAGCTAATAAATAGTTATTCCCACTAGAACTGTGGAAAGACAAGTGCCGAGTTAGAGAATACATAGTTATTCGCAACATAATTGTGGAAATGGGAAGTGTCGAGTTAGCGGGGGAAAAAAAGTCATTCCCACTAGAACTGTAGAAATCTTCTTCTTCTTCTTCTTCTTCTTCTTCTTCTTCTTCTTCTTCTTCTTCTTCTTCTTCTTCTTCTTCTTCTTCTTCTTCTTCTTCTTCTTCTTCTTCTTCTTCTTCTTCTTCTTCTTCTTCTTCTTCTTCTTCTTCTTCTTCTTCTTCTTCTTCTTCTTCTTCTTCTTCTTCTTCTTCTTCTTCTTCTTCTTCTTCTTCTTCTTCTTCTTCTTCTTCTTCTTCTTCTTCTTCTTCTTCTTCTTCTTCTTCTTCTTCTTCTTCTTCTTCTTCTTCTTCTTCTTCTTCTTCTTCTTCTTCTTCTTCTTCTTCTTCTTTCGTTCGCCTGAAATATGTTTATAACTGCAATGTTGTCTCTTGTATGAATCTAACAGTCTTTTTTAGTTCATTCAGCGGTCCATAGAGTTTATCTTCCACTGTTGTCTCTCTAGGCCAGAAGGTTCGCCTGGGTATGTTGTAGTTTGGGCAATCCAGGAGTATGTGCTCTGCTGTCTGCGACGCCAAACCACATGTGCACATGGCTGAGTCACCAATCATGAATTTTGTATACATGTGGTTGCGTAATCTATTGTGTCCTACGTATTGTGAAAGGGTAAATAGAGTGGTGCTGCACTTGTCAGTGTTTATGCTGATACACTATCTATCCGCCCATGCAACAAATGTATCTACAGCTCTCTGTAGCAATATGGTGGCCACTGATGCATGTTCATTTGCGCTCCACAAAACCAGGTCATCAGCGTACATTGCCACTTTAATTCCATCGGGTAGATTAGCAACAAGATCATTGATGAAGATTAGAAAAAGTGTTGGGGACAGGACTCCGCCCTGGGGAACACCGTGACGCAATAGTACTTTCTTGCTCTTGAGACCGTCTATCTGTACTCGGGCTCTTCTGTTGTGCAAGTATGCTTTTACCCATTTATACATTCTTCCATTGACTTTACAGTTTCTCAGTTTCTTCATCAGACCTTCTTTCCAGACTTTGTCAAAGGCTTTCTTCAGATCTATCCAAGCCGCAAGTACCAGCTTCTTCTCTTGGAATGCATCCTCAACTTCTTGAGAGAGGTAGTTGTCTGATCATCCGTAGAGTAGCACTGCCTAAAGGCAGCCTGTTGTGGCACAAGGATGTTTTCACTTTCAATGTACCACTGTAGTCTGTGATTGATGACGCGTTCCATTGTTTTGCAGAGACAACTGGTGAGGCTAATGGGTCTGTAGCTGGAGGCAATGGAATTGTCTTTCCCAGATTTTAGGAGGGTATCATGATTGCTTCTCTCCAGACTTGTGGAACACTGCCTAAGGTCCATGTATTATTAAAGATCTGTAGCAGCTTTGCTTTGGCCTCTGTTCCTAGGAACTGTAGAAATGAAAAGTGCCGATATAGAACAGGGGTCACCAAACGTTTTTCACGGCGGGCCGGATAACTGACAAAATGACGAGCGCGGGCCGGATACTCAGTCTGTACAATACTAGCGCCGGTCTCCGTGGCGAAGGTATTACGGACACGGTTTGTAATCCCGTATACCCGCGTTCGAAACACATCTGCGCGCGATTTCGCAGCAGACCGCGTTGCGCTGTTTTTTTTAAAAAACGCAATGTTATGAGTGCTGGTCGTTCAGAAGAGAAGGCAATGACAAACTACTGAACGTAAACTTGCCAAGACATGAACAACAGCACAAAATGCTGGTGTTGACTGCAAACGTCCTGTATAGGATATGCAACTAACTTTAACAATACCTGCAAGCCAGAACGAAAGCTCCGTTGAAAACACACACAAAAGACGAAAAACTAAATTAATCCTGTATGAGTGGCGTGCAATGCACAAAACTATTGATTGATTGATTGATTGATTGATTGATTGATTGATTGATCTAGGAACAGACATCACAGCATTCGGAGCATTCCCATAGGCGCTCCGTCCCCATCCTCAGTATATATATATATATATATATATATATATATATATATATATATATATATATATATATATATATATATATATATATATATATATATAAGACAACCAACATATTTATTTACTAAAAAAAAGTTTTCAAAGAAGGCGACATTAGCAAAATGATAGTTACATCAGACCTAGAGTGCACATATCCGAATCTTACAAACTAAGCAGCAAACAAGGTTAGTGAGATTTGTGAAACTGATATTTGGCTTTCAAGATATCAATGTTTGGTTTGAAATTGCTGCATCCATCAGTGAATCTCGTTCGATGTGTTGACTTCACATACTTCATTTTTAAAACATGTTTGCTCACAGACATACGTTGTTCCAACCACAGGTGCCATACCAGAGGCAAATTTCTTCAGTTTCGGAAACTCAACATCGGGTAAGTAGCGGTAAAATTCAACACATTTTCCTTCTCTGTGATTCTCTTCCAACAAGTCATTGGCTTGCAAATCAATGAGCTCCAACTGTAGTACAACTGGCACATCATTAAGGTTACAATCGAACGGATTCTGGAACAGTAGAATGTCACTCTTAGTTCTGTCAAGATCCGAAAATCTCTTCCAAAAATGCTTTTTTAAGTCACGAATATTTTATTTTTTTGGAAAATCGAGGTTGACATCTTCAGAGACTTCAGCGCAAAACTCTTTGAAACTGTGAAATTGAGAAAAGTTTCTCCTTCCAGTTGTGCTTCAAACAATGACAGCTTTCTCCGAAATCCTTTAATAATTCTGTAAAGATCACAGACGAGGTTATTCTTTCCCTGAAGTTTAAAATTCAGTTCATTCATATGGGATGTGATGTCGACCAAAAATTACAACTTTGACACCCAGGTATGATTTGACAGCTGTGGATCAGCTCTATCTTTTTAAGTGAAGAAAACATCTAATTCGTTTCGGAGCTTATAAAAACGAAACAGGATTTTACCGCCGCTGAGCCACCTCACTGATGTGTGATAAGGCAAGTCACAAAATTTTGAATCAATTTCTTCAAGAAAAGCCTATAAATGACTATGATAGAGTGCATGTTCCCGAATGAAGTTCACAGCAGAAACGACTGGTTTCAGTACACAAGAAATATTTAAGTCCTTCCCACAGTGCTTGCTGATGTATGATGCAGTGTATGAACAGAGCACCCGAAATTTGCAAATCTTCTAACTGCGTCCTGATCTGCCCCTCCAGACCTTTCCTCACTTCAGCCATGTTTTTTCCTCCATCAACTGTAACACCTCAAAGCTGAATCCACTGAAGGTTATAGGCTTGCAAAACTTTTCTGCACTTCCATGAAAATGTCTTAAACAGTTGTTGTTCCGTGCATGCTGCAAAGGGATGCCAACTCTTCCGTTCTCTAAAAGTCCAAATTGACACCACGAATGATCACGAGAAGTTGTGACGTACTCGAGAAATCAGTAGACTTATCCAGCGCCAGAGAATACCACAAAAAGTTCCTAGTTTTCTCGGGTATCTGTAGCACTATGTTCTCTCCAGGTTCTTCTGTTCTTCGCACAACTGAACTTGCCGAAATGCTGATAGTTCCAAACAAATTGGCTTTCTCAGGACACAAGTCCTTTGCTGCTTCCATCATACACTCTTTGATGAAGTTGCCCTCAGTAAACGGTTTTTCTCGTTCTGCCATCTTATGCACTATTTTGTAACTTGAACAAGTGATAGATTCATTTTCAGCAAACTTTCTCGTGAAGAGATCTCTTTGTGTTTCTAAACCACGTTTCATGGACTCATATTTCTCAGAGCGTAACTTTCCAGAAAATTTTGAATATGTTGATAGATGTTTTGTTTCGAAGTGACGCCGAAGTCTGTACTCTTTGAAAACGGCAACACTTTCGCTGCATATTACGCAACTGGATTTCTGGTCTTTTGTTTCCACAAAGAAGTATTTTACTCCCCATGCTTAATTGAAAACGCGACACTCGGCGTCGACTTTTCTTTTCTTAGTAGCCATAATGAAGGGTGAAGTACACGGGATCTAAAGATGAAAAGGCATTGCATTAGAAACATAATTAAAATCCTATTTAACCACAGCAAAACAGAGGACTAGGGGTCACTGGTGAAGCTATTGCTCACCAAAGGTACATATAAAGTTTATAGGCACCTTTGGTAAAAGAATATATCTCATAATCAGTTTTCAAAATATATAAATAGGGACGGCCTAAATAAGCAGCCTAGAGCAGAGTTTTTCAACCGGGATTCCGCGAGTGGCAGCCAGGGGTTCCGCCGAAACAGACCTAAATCGCCTAAATGCAACATTTCTGCCTATCTGGTTTATTACATAAAGTAGGACATACACTTGGAGTTCCTTGATCAACGTAAACATTTGCGTAGGATCTGCTCCGGCAGAAAGGTTAAAAAACACTGGCCTAGACACCAGCTCGATTAACACCTTGACCGGGGAATTCTTCTGAGCTGAGGATAATGTTTTCGTAATAACACGAGGCTTCTATGACATTTTATGCAATGTTTGCAACTTTATTGCCTCTATTCACACTTGTAGTTCACTTACTTATCACTGTTAAAGAAAGAAATCCTTGTTACATACCTTTAAAATGGATGACTGGCAAAAAGAAGTAAATATTTCTGGAACATCGAACTTGTGTTGACAGTGGGACGCATCTGAGGGAGGGAAAGATGTGCGAGTGCGTAGGCGGCGCTACCACGAACCGGGAAAGGACTTGGGATGGCGCAAAATAAGCAAAAATTACAATAAACAAGAAAATCTAGATACAATACTCTAGATAAAATAGTAAATTTAATCTTTCGAAGTCGGAGAGTATCTATCTGCACGGCGAGGAAACAGCAGTCTGCACACCAATAAGCCAGACATGGGACAACGGATACTCACGCAAACCTCAGCCCAGTATGACATCACATCGATGTTAGACAACAGGATGTCTTCATTCGACATACAGGACTTCACGCTGGAGATCACAGCCAGCGAACACAAGCAAGCAAGTAAATTTAAAACACATACCAGCCAGGAGGTCTCCGCACGTGTGAAGATCTCCTATTGCCTCATTGGCACCTTGCCGTCTTGACAGACGATAGTTTGTGCTTTAAAAAGGCATAATAACTTTTACCCATGGCGGTAGTGAGTGTGACTGATAAGGCCAATTCGCGCTGTAAATGTCCGTTCACAGTGGGTGCATGTGAACACGTGGTCATTTCCACCATCATGCACCATCTTACGTCTCACACGCTCGGTGTGTGACTTATCTTCAATAATTTTCTACATTGTCTTTATTCCATTTCTGATGTTTGCCCTCCATGCAACACGTTCAGCGGCGACTTGCTCCCAATGTGCATTATCAATGCCTGTATCAATCATGTCCCGCTTACACACAACATTGTATCGTAGTAGAGGCCGACCCTGAGATCTCCTACCTGTCTGCAATTCACCAACAATGATGTCCTTTGGTATTCTACCACCATCCAACCTCCTACCATGTCATATCCATCTAAGTCTACGAAGACTGAGCATGGAATAAACCGTCGTACAACCTGATCTTTCTAATACTTCATTATTTGTGATTTTGTCTTGCCACTTAATACCAAGAATTCTTCGCAGACACCGCATATGAAAGCTGTTTAAACGTTTCTCTTGGTGTGAGTAAGTTGTCCAGGTTTCACTGTCATAAAGAAGAGTACTAAGGACACAGGCTTGATAGACAAGGACTTTTGTTTTGGCAGTTAGCTTTCTGTTCTACCAGACTATTTTTCTTAACCTGTTCATTGTTGTTGCTGCCTTACCAATCCGGATGTTGATTTCCTGATCTAGGGATAATTTGTTATTTACTACTGATCTTAGATATATAAAATGGTCTACCATCTCTAGTTCGGCGTCGTCAATAAAGATTGATGGTACCCCATGTGCACCTTGTGACATAATCTGTGTCTTCTTTTTGCTAATTGTTAAACCAAATTCAGAACAAGAATTGGAAAATGCAGATAGTAGACATTTTAATTCTTCCTCAGAGTGGGTCGTAACTGCAGCATCGTCTGCAAAAAGCAACTCTCTAATCAGTACCGTCCTAATTTTGGTCTTGCCTTCAATCTCTGAACATTGTAGAGGCCGCCATCTGAGCGTGAGTGAATGTATATACCACCATCATACATGCTTCTGATGTTTCCCTTATCACTTGCGATTTGAATGGACTCACATAACGTGATCCAATAATCATTTGCACACTGCCTGGCAGCCTTTTGTACATCCTTCCTAGCTTGCTTTAGTTCACTCAGAGTGTTATGCGTTGGTCTTTCCTTGTTTCTTAAGAGAGCTATCTTCTTCTTATCAATCAAGAGCTGCAGAGTCTGGCTGTTTGCCGCAAACCAGTCCTGCCTCTGATGATCCACAGTGCCGTAAACCGCTACAGCAGTTTTATAAAGAGTTTCCTCTGGGGTGAACTGGATAGCAGCCGTCCTACATTCTCGCCGGGATGCTCTCCGTCTGGGTGCATGGACCTCAGAGCCACATATTTTAACCCCGGGACTGGCACAGGGATCAGCAATCTCACCGGTGCTTTTTAATGAGTATACGAGCTAGATTGCAAACCTAGAATTACCAGGGATTGGAAGGATACTAACATTTGCAGATGATATTCTTGCAAGTAGGCAGGGGAGAGATAGGGAGCAAACAGCCCAGGAGCTACAGGCAACAGTAGACAATGTAGACTGGTGCACTGAAATGAGTGCTGTCATACACCCAGAAAAGGCAGCTGTTTTGTGGTGCTCTCTGGACAACAGAATTGTGCTTGCTTGCTTGCTTGTGTTCGTTGGCTTGAGCTCCAACGCGAAGTCCTGTATGTCGGATGAAGGCATCCTGTTGTCCAACATCAGTGTGATGTCATACAGGACTTGAGGTTTGCGTGAGTATCCGTTGTCCCATGTCTGGCTTATTGGTTTGCAGACTGGTGGTTCCTCGCCGTGCAGGCAGACACTCTCCGACTTCGGAGGAATCGGCGATCCTACTGACCTTAGCCAGGACCCCGAAGGGACCTGTTGCCCAGGACGCTCGACGAGGACGCGTCAATAGGTCTTGGCCAGTATATAACCCGGCCCTGGTGCCTTGGAAACACCTCTTCGTCCCAACAGAATTGTGAGAGCTGATGTCTCAAGCCTCACGATAGATGGCAGAAGCGTCAACAGAGAGAACAAACTGAAGTATCTGGGAATCACATTTGACAGGAGCCTGTCCTTCAAGGACCATGTGGAGACGGTTGTGACAAGGTCTCAAAAAGGACTCAATGCACTTAAAACTATGGCTGCAATGGACACAGAGCAGAGAATGCTTTTCACACTATACCAGCACTTGATCCTCTCAATGATTGATTATGGACTAGGACTGCTCACTGCCTAAAAGAGTCAGCTGGTGAAATTAGAGCGCATACAGAACGAAGCGATGCGAGTCATTCTGGGATGCACCAGAGACACCCCAGTTGTGTGTATGCGTTACATCTTTGGTTTGCCGTCTGTTGCAGGTAGGCTCAAGGTGATGCAGGCGAAAGCATACCTCAGAGTAGCTGCAGACACAGATCACCCGTTGCACGAGGCGCTGGACGCCGTTAAGGGTCAGCGACTGATAAGAGGGAAATCATGGATGGCACAAGCGAAGGATACGATCGGGCAGGTGTGCCCCTTGGAGAACATTAGGAGAGGAGAAGAGTGGGTCAGAGTGCCAGCGGAACAGTCAGACTTGTGCAGAGATATAATCACATTGAGCCGGCAGTGCAGGGAGTGGCCAGCAGGGGCCACACGGAAGTGGAAATCTAATTCAGGATAATGCTCGCTCAGGTGATGTGATTATCTACACAGATGGGTCGGTGTTGAGAGGTAGGAGAAGTGAATGGGTGTTTTTAGCAAAAGCTAATGGTCGACGTTTGGTGCAGGAGAGCCTGGCATATGATACCACAACATCTAGCTTAAGAATGGAGGTGGAGGCAGTCAGTGCAGCTTTCCGCTGGATGGAGAATACGATACACACACACATCGTGATTGTAACTGACTCAGAAAGCATGCTGAGTAGGGTGAAGACAGGCAAGCTTCGTGTAGAGTGGCTTACTTCGCTTCGGAAGTCACGGGTGACAAGCATCGCCTGGATCTGTTCTCCGGGGCATGCTGGTGTGCTGGGGAATGAACAGGCGGACAGATTGGCTGACTCGGCAAAACTTGGTGGAGTATTGACAAAGCAGATGTGGATGCGGCCTTGTGGGAGCATGTGTACACCTCTGAGGAGCAAATGGATCACCATGGTCTGCAAGAATACGACAGCGAGGGATGACGAGGGGATCTGGCCGACGATCAACGCTCAGAGGAAAGGCAAGACGTACATATAATCAGATTGCTACTGGTACTATTAGTGTTGGAACTCTTCGCTGGCTGCTGAGGATGGGGACGGAGCGCTTATGGGAATGTCCCGAATGCTGTTATGTCGGTTCCTACATCAATCAATCAATCAATCAATCAATCAATCGATCAATCATATAAAGAGTTTCCTTAAGTTGAGCCAATTTTTCATTTACTGTACAATTTTCTGGTGTATCAGTGAAAGCGTCTTTCAAGTTGCTGTTGAAACTGAAAGCACTTTTCAGGATCATGAGTGTTAATAATATTAATTCTGGGGCTAGATTTGTGTTTAGCTGTGTAGATTCTCTTTGGTCTCAGACTAACCCTTGCAACAACCAAAGAATGATCCGTATCACAATCAGCACTGTGGTAACTTCGAGTCAATGATATATGGTTCAGATGTTGTTTCCGTGTGATGATGAAGTCCAGCTGGTGCAAATGGCCGGATCTTGGATGTTTCCATGTGACCTTATGCATCTCTTTTGTTTTAAAAAAGGAGTTTGTAATACATAGGTCATTTCTGGTGCAATGCTCCATCAACCTTTGCCCATTTTCATTCATGCAACCGATGTTGTATTTTCCAAGGCACTGGCCATGAACTCGAGTCCTTGCCCACACGAGCATTAAAATCACCGAGCATATAAATGTATTCAGATTTTGGAACTGCCTTGATTGCGGAGTCTAACTCCTCATAGAACGAAACCTTCTCATCATCAGAGGAATCGAGTGTCGGTACATATGCAGTAATAATGGTGGCAAAACCACAAGAGGTTGCCAAGCGCAGGAATAATAGACTTTCATTTCCTCCTGCTGGATTTTCAATCATTCTCAGTAGCGAATTCTTCACTGCAAATCCCACACCGTGTTGCCTTTTTTTTCTGCATGCCCTCTACCCTTCCAAAAAAAGGTGTAATTGTTTTCCCTGAGTGACCCTTCCTCAGCGAGGCGAGTCTCCTGCAGGCCAGCATTATCAATGTTAAGACGATTGAGTTCGGCATCAATCACAGCCGTTTTTCTCACATCGTCAATACTTGTCAAGTCAGTGGAAAATCCTGGACACATGGTTCTCACGTTCCAGGTTGCAAGCCATAGCTTGAGGTTTCTATTTGTTTTCTTTTTAATTGTACCTGGTGCATTGGTTTTAGAGCCTGCAATGCAGATTTTGTCCTAGCCCCAAGCACCCATTGAAGCAGGCAGGCTGTGGCGGATCAGCACCCAGTTTGCCAGCTTGAGGCGGGCGGTAGCTGATCAGTGACACCTGTAGGTGTCTCACACCGTTAGGGGCAACGCTTAGCGCACCATGTCTACGCCAATTGACAGGGACTTATAACCCGTAACAGTTGGCCTCTCGCTTTGATTCCGAGACCGGTTAAGACCAGGCATGGAGTTATCGTCTCTCCATAGCACAAAGTCTGGGCTAAAATATAGAGACCATGCAGCATGATCCCTCTCTCGGCCTGCCTAGTTCACTCCAGAGGAAAGGTAACCTCTACATCTGGAACAAGACAAGCTGCAGAAGCTGCCGGATCAGCAAAGCAATGCTCTAACTGTCCGCCTGTCGGAGCTTCGATCCTAGACCAGCCGCCAACCAAGGCTTATGGCCTGGTCTGCCCTGCCATGACATTTTGTCTTTAGGTTTCATTTCCTCGCACCAGGGTAAGGCTTGTACCCTCCCAATTTCGCTCTTCCGTTCGAAGCCGTTGGCACAATGTGGGGTGTCGGGTTTGGTAAGCGCCGCCCAACGTTCGGCGCTAACAGAAAACAGGTAGTACCGTCTACTGTTATACGGTAGCTCAGTCATATCTGACTAAGACCTTAGTAACGGCACGTGGTGATGATTTGTTTATTACCCCGGCAAGGAATGGGTGCCGGTGCCTCCAGCTTTTAAGTGCACTTTCTCCTGCATTATGACACTCGACAGACGGTGCAGAGAGCAGAACCCTGCCGCTGTCAATGCAGAGGTTAACGCGCTCATCTATGAACACTCAGATAGCCCCGAAGTGCTCATTTATACAGATGGATCTGTTGTAAAGCAGCAGAGAAGTGCGTGGGCATTTACAGCCCGTTCAGCGGGCCGAAACCGTTCAAGAATCCAGTGGTGCCCACTCTATGACCACGAGCAGCATGACGATGGAGGCAGTTACACAGGCCTTCATATGGCTGGAATCACAGCATTATACCAACGTGTGTGTACTAAGTGATTCAATGAGCATGATTCAGAAGGTCGAAGCTGGATCTGTACGTAGACAGTGGACTGAATTGCTGCGGAAGTCTGTTGTCCGTAAAGTCACCTTCATCTTCGTCCCGGGACATGCGGGAGTCGAGGGAAATGAACGAGCTGACAAACTGGCTGGCTCTGCACCCCCTGTAGATGGCCAGCCCATGGATCGTGCCGATGTTATTAAAGTCCTTAAAGATATGGCGAGAACAGAGGACTTTGACGTCAGTGATTCCACAACGCTGTCCAGGATGAAAGACCTGGGAGTAAGAATCGGCACAGCCAGACGCGAGAGGTACATCGAGAAAACAAAGCGCCTCGTCAACCAACACATAACTGGCACTATTAACCACCGGACGCTGATGCATATGTTGGGGGGAGGATCTGAGCACCTATGGACATGTCCGGAGTGCAATGAAGATACCCCAACTGATAACTGATAACTGATAACTGTTTATTACGGCTACTGGCGCTAAAATGCCTCCTTTGAAATTAATGAAATTTACATCCAGGCTACATTTAGGTATATTTGGATTTGATCTTTGAAGGGCTATCTTTCTTCGTTGGTCTCATAAATAATAGTTAATAGCTTATGCAAAAACACCATCGATGATTCTAATATAATAGATACTGTTATAATATTTAGTAGAATTATTACATAATCACAATAAAAATTTAAATAAACTTCTACTAGTACTACATGTCAGTTCGTAACTTTACATGGCTAATTTACTACTTATTATTTCAGTGTTATATGTCAGACGCTGTTTCATATTAAATGTTATTTTAACCATATAAGATAACTAATGAAATACATACATACCTAGAACAATCCAAACACACTCATGAAGATGTTCATAAGAGAATAGCGAATTCAGGCCAACACGGATATTCATGTGGTTTTGTTTACACTTGGGCAGGTGGCGGCGTCCTCGGTAGACGACTGCGATTATGAGATCTCCTATTATTCTAAACATAATATATACATTTAAATTGTATCACAACCTCTCGTGTTCCATACGTTATATCAAGCAAGTTAGAGTGCCATCGGCGGGCCGGATAAAATGACGTCGCGGGCCGGATCCGGCCCGTGGGCCGTAGTTTGGTGATCCCTGGTGTAGAGAATAAATAGTTATTCCATCTAGAACTGGAGAAATGAAAAGTGCCGAGTTAGAGACTAAATAGTTATTCCCACTATAACTAGTTTAGTTTAGTTTAGTCTACTGATCAACACTACGGCACACGGGTGTAACCCATAAGTGCTCCGTTCTACTCCTAACTTAAGCCTGAGGCCGGAGAATGTCAACTCAGTGCGCGAACTCCGTAGCACCGGCGAGAATCCTGAAATACTTTGGGTAGATATTTAACTCGAAATTTTACCCGGGCAGCGCCGTTAGGCTACTCTTTTTTTTCGATTTCCAACTGCCAAGAGATTTTTTTACGTGCGCAGCAATACACACGGGCGTCCAATCTCACTACCCAGACCATGGGAATTTTTGTTACTAGAAGTCCACGTGAAAAGAAAAAAAAACCTTGTCCTCACAGGGGCTTGAACCCAGGACCTCCAGCACTCGAGGCGGACACCATACCATGATGCTGAGATAATTCAAGCGTCTCTCAAAGGTGATGCCAAGATATTGCATTTATGATAAAAATATGTCAAATGTGAAGCCGAAATATTACGTTTATAACAAGCATCTGTCAAAAGTGATGCCGAAACATTGCACTTATGACAAGCACCTGAGCGCCTGTCAAAGGTGATACCGTGATATTTCATTGTGTTCGTTCTGTCGATGGTGATACACCCCTATTCTGTGACAGCTGTTGTGGGTGCATTGGGTATGGGAGTTACCATTTCATTAAAGCCTGTTAGAACTAGTTTTAACACATGGGTGTGAATCATGGATAATGAAAACTTGAAGGAATCCATAGATGATGGTTTTGCAGAAGACTATTGAAAATTCCTCGGACAGCGAACATGCGTTATCTTAACGGCTTGAAGCAGGTTAGGGCACAAAGACAAATAATCACTAACATCAGAATGAGACAGTTATTAACTCTGGGCCACATTATGAAAATAGACAAATGACAACTAGAAAGATTTGTTAAAAGAGAAACAAAAGGAAGACAGCAAGAGAACATTTTGACAAACTTGTATCATGTTACAGATGGTTATCACAACTGGTCTACAACTGATACATGCTGTTAGAGGTGGCAAGATATACAGACGTATACTCGCACACGCCAGTCGGCAAGGCATTTTATGATGATGATGATGATGATGATGATGATGATGATGATGATGATGATCATCATCATCATCATCATCATCATCATCATCATCATCATCATCATCATCATCATCATCATCATCATCATCATCACTATAGCATCCTCCGCCGTCGCTGTCAAGCGGAGACATGAAAATCAGCATTATCCTCTCTTGCGTGGGTGTGTGTGCGTGCGTGTATGTGAGTGCATGCATGCCCGTACATGTATGTGTGTCTGCATGTATGTGTCTGCGCACGCGTGCGTGCGTGTGTGTGTGTGTGAGAGTGCGTGCGCGCACGCGCGCGTTTGTGTGCATGTACCGTGTCATCTCACGACCAAATGTATGCTTCGTACTATAGCTATGAGTCTATCTTTTACATATCGCAGTCAAGCTTTAAACTGACGGCACCCTTGATCTTCTGTAGTGTCTGTCATCAGGATTACCACATGGCACGTCTATCTAGTACATATCGCCTCATTCCTAACGCATAGCATCTACAGCTCGGTAAAGCGTAAATACATTTACACGACATCGCAGTCAACCCCAGCATTATTTTTGTGTTTGTAAATTCTTCGCAAGATTGCCAGTGTTTTCTGAAGAACCCGGCACTCATATCTTTTCATAACAAGGAGACCTGTTGCCAAATCGATATCAGTATTCTTTCTTCTCTGTGTCTGTGCTGACAAAAGCTTTCTAGCCGCAAGACTCAGTGGTCACATGTACACAAACACTGCTGGCCAAGTGGTCGTGTATTCATGTGGCGACGTGGCTGAATGGTGGCGACAGAGGTGGAAAACTGATTAGTGAGGAGGTCACTGTGGCTGAATGATCCTATCATACATGGTAATGACAAAACCATACCACGTGCTTAAAGTCCCAGGCATATCTTTAGCTCTAAAATAAGGTACTATTACAGAATACTACTCATACATTATATTACAAAACTGTGACAATAAAACTAGACTTTTCCACAATCCGACACTAATTCTAGAACCATTTACCGCCGCAACATCTATGACCTGAATTCTCGGTTGACTCATCACAGGGCTATGTCAGCGTGAGTGAACGTACGTGAACGTGTTCAGACATGTCCTTGGGGAAAACCGGAGGATGATTCAGAGCGTACCGACAGCGGTAAACCTGCTTGAACATGTTTACACTCAGAAAAGACTCTGAAATATCTCATTCAAAATTATGAAAAGTAGGAAACTTTGCAAAAAGTAGGAAAAATCTGTTACCCAAAAGGAAACAATATTTGGCCACATTTCAATCAAATTTATGAAAAGTAGGAAAAAAATTGTTAACCAAATGGCAAAAAGCTTGACCAAGTAAGAAAATTTGTTAACCAAATGTAAGAAGTGTGGCCAAATTTACAAGAATAAACATGCATAATGTCATTATACGAAATGGATGATGTGATATGAGCTGGTATACATAGTATGATCACACCATTTTATTTTCACGTAAAGAGCTATACATATCTGGATTTCTTCTCACCATTGTCTGATTAGGTTGGTTCTTCCGGTTGGTAGCCTGGTATGTATCTGTCAGTTAGCCGTAGTCATAAGACTGGTCTCCAGCTTGGAGGGGTGACATCTGAGTATTGTAGACAAATGGGACATCAAACAGTTGAGTGTCGGATACGTAAAACAATTGGTTGTTGGATTCATCACACATCTGGTTGCTGGGGTCATGACACATCTGACTGTAGTTGGGTTGACAACTGGTGGTATAGTATACATCTGCTTGGTGGGTCAGTTATCATGTGTCTGAAGGTGTTTTCGTTTTGCATGATGAAGCTGAGGGTGTAGTGCTCATAGGTGTTGAGGTTGCAGTGCCCATAGTTGTTGCTGAAGTGGGTGTCTGATGCTTTGTTTTTATGTGTCGTAGACTTTCTTTTCTGTTGTATAGATTACCACAGAGGTGGCATATGTGTGTTTCGGTGTTGTGAAGTGTGTTAATGTGACGTGTAAGCTTGTGGTTTTCTGTAAATATTTGACCACGTATATGACACAGATAGCGATTTTTCTGTTTAGTGGCCATTACGCTGGAAAGGGTAAGGGCGATAAGGCATGTATTCCAACCCGCTTGTAGTTTCCGGCACCAGCTAATGGAGTGTTGATAATTAGCACAGTACTCTTTTGTATAGTTGCACTGGTGAAGTGTTGATACGGTAGAGTGATCCAACACTATGATTTGTATAGATTTCTGTACTTCCACACTTTCACAGGTCGTTCTGGTGTAAGTACTGACCGCCGAACGTTATACCGCTGTGAAGAAAAGACAAACCATTACAGTCCACCGTCGATATTTTACATGACTTTTATTTTGTATTTCAAAACACGCGACAACCAATATTATTTTGATGCTAGTGTTTTTACATCATCTACAGAAAATAATAACCAAAATGTTTTCAAATCAATAGTACTAACTAGTTACTGAGCACTGGTGAACAATAATTAATGGTGATATAACAAGTGACATCATATGTATATGAAAAAATTTACACATACTGAATTTTACACAGTGTGACACCAGCCATATGACCTTTATGCAGACCAATTTTGACCTAGTGTGAAGGGATATATACCCCAGACAGTATTTTGATATCATGTGCCTCTGTTATAACTCGAGGTGTAAACCCGAATGTAGCATCATGCACCTTATTTCCTGCGATATACATCAGCGACAACACTATACCGACTCGACGGCGTGTAACGAGAAGGTATACTACACACAGCGTACTTACCACTGTGGTCTCTTCGGTGCGCTGTTTTCGATATGTCTTGTTGCAAACGTAGTGTATATAACCCGCCTTTGCGGTCCTTTTTATACAGATTGCAGCTGATGCAAAATAGAAAAAAAAAACATGTCTAAACATGTTCAAGCAGGTTTACCGCTGTCGGTACGCTCTGAATCATCCTCCGGTTTCCCCCAAGGACATGTCTGAACACGTTCGCGTACGTTCACTCACGCTGACATAGCCCTGTGATGAGTCAACCGAGAATTCAGGTCATAGATGTTGCGACGGTAAATGGTTCTAGAATTAGTGTCGGATTGTGGAAAAGTCTAGTTTTATTGTCACAGTTTTGTAATCTAATGTACGGGTGGTATTCTGTAATAGTACCTTATTTTAGAGCTAAAGACATGCCTGGGACTTTAAGCACGTGGTATGGTTTTGTCATTACCATTATGATAGAATCATTCAGCCACGGTGACCTCCTCACTAATCAGTTTTCCACCTCTGTCGCCACCATTCAGCCACGGCGCCACATGAATTCACGACCACTTGGCCAGCAGTGTTTGTGTATATGTGACAACTGAGTCTTGCGGCTAGAAAGCTTTCGTCAGCATAGACACAGAGAAGAAAGAATACTGCTATCGATTTGGCAGCAGGTCGCCTTGTTATGAAAAGATATGAGAGCCGGTTTCTTCTCAAAAAACACTGGCAATCTTGCGAAGAATTTACTAACACAAAAAGAATGCTGGGGTTGACTGCCATGTCGTGTAAATATATTGACGCTTTACCGACCTGTAAATGCTATGCGTCAGGAATGAGGCGGTATGTATTAGATAGACGAGCCATGACTGCGATGTCCTGTAAATGCAATGCATTAAAGCTTGACTGTGATATGTAAAAGATAGACACATAGCTATAGTACGAAGCATACATTTGGTCGTGACAATGACACGGCACATACACACACACACACACACACACACACGCGCGTGCGCGCACGCACTCTCACACACACGCACGCTCGCGTGCGCAGACACATACATGCAGACACACATGTAGGAGCACGCACGCACTCACATACACGCACGCACACACACCCACGCAAGAGAGGATAATGCTGATTTCCATGTCTCCGCTTGACAACGGCGGCGGAAGACGCTATAGTGATGCTGATGATGATGATGGTAATCCTGATGACAGACACTAAGAAGATCATGGGTGCCGGCCGTTCAGAAAGATAACTGCAAACTTGCCCAGGAAGCACGTACATCCACAGAATGCTGGGGCTGACTGCGATGGCCTGTAATTGCAATGCATTAAAGCTTGACTGTAATATGTAAAGATAGACACAAAGCTATAGTACGAAGCATACATATGGTCATGAGGTGACACGGCACATACACATACACACACACGCGCGCACGCACGCACACACACACACACACACATGCACTCGTGCGCAGAAAGATACAGGTAGACACACACATGTACACGCACGCACGCACTCTCTCTCTCTCTCTCTCTCTCTCTCTCTCTCTCACACACACACACACACACACACACACACACCTAAGAGCCACCATTGCAGTTATAAACATATTTCAGGTGAACGCCAATATTTACATCTTTTTACGCGAACAAACTTGCCTAGCTGCTGCAGTTTTTACCGCTTTTATGCGATTACTGCAAACTAAAGCATATTTGTCATCATCCACGCATACCGACAGGTTTTGCCCTTCGAGATATACAATTTCTGACAATATTTGTTGATCTTCTGTTCATTTTTACGCAACTTTTCATGTGAATACTTTATTGGCACCCAAGCAAAGTACCTTACAATATTTGTTTATATATTTTGCGATGAGTTTACGCGATTCAGCGCCATTTAAAACCACTATAGTCAAAAGTTCACTATCGTACGTTAATAATACAATAAGCCCAGATGACACGCCTCATGTTTGTCGGTATCAAAGGGACACAACTATTCCAAAAATACACAAGGGAGGTAACTAGCGTTATCTTTAAAAAATATTGTACTAATGATTAATTTGCAAACGTCACTGGTTATCTTAATTTAATTACATGTATACTAGTGGGACAGGCAATGTTGCCATTTTAATACTTTTCGCGCTAAACTTAGTGCTTTTTCAAGTCAGTTAGCGTGAAAATTTTCCTTTTAGCTCGGCAGCGTAAATTTAGTGCTTCATAGAATTTTTTTGGTGCTTTTTTGTGCTTTTTTGGGGTGGGTAAAAATTACTTTAAAATTCATTTTGGGAACACTAAAAAGCCGAATTTGAACTGAAGCAAGGGAATAAAACAGTCTTAGTACGTTACCTCGCAATATTCAACTAATTTAACTCCCTTTAATACGATTTAGCTGAAAGCGAACGCCATCTTGCAGACAAGTCCAAACGTCAATACATTAACTTGTAATCGAGTTCATAATTTTGTGGTGTCTACATTATCCTTTCATTTAAGCGTATTTGTGTTTCACCATGAGCAAGAAATATTGTCAACATTTCAGAGAACAGTGGCTCAGTGACACGAGAATTTCAAAAATGGTTGTTAGAAGTAGAATGGGATAATACTAAGTGTTTTTGCAAATATTGCAAATGTTCCATTGCAGCGAGGTTAAATGATATTGAGATGCACAAGAATACAACGAAACATCATAAAGCCGAACAACCATTCAGTACACAAAGGCAAACAACAATTGCAGTTGACAAACTGAAAGATGATGTCAAAGAAACAGAAGGATGCATGAGTTTGTTCATAGCTGGCCATTGTTCGCTTAGCGTTGTTGACCATTTAAGTGAACTCTGCAAGGCACACTTTGGTGACAGCAAAGGTTGCAAGAACTTTAAGCTTAGAAGAACTAAGTGCGCAGCAGTTATTTCAAATGTACTTGCATCATATTTCACAACAGACTTGACAGCTGATATTGGCAAAAGTAAATACAGCTTATTGATTGATGATAGCAATGACATTTCTGAAACTAAGCTACTTGGAGTAGCTATTAGGTACTATTCAGAGACAAGAAAGCAGTTTGTAGTTACTTACTTAGATTTAGTTGAACTGAGTGACTGCGCACAGGCAATATGCAATGAGTTAACAGATTGTTTAAACAAGAATGGACTTGAGTTGCAAAGACTAGTTGCACTCGGCACTGACAATGCGTCTGTCATGACAGGTGTAAACAATGGAGCATATACAAAATTAAAAGCCTAAGTTCCTCATCTGGTGCTAATTAGGTGTGTATGTCATTCCCTTCAGCTGGCAGTGTCACAGGCTGCAGCTGCTTGTCTGCCCAGGAACATCAAGTTCATGATTAGAGAAACATATAACTGGTTTTCTCACTCAAGTCTTCGTCAAGCAAAGTACAGGGAGCTTTTTGCTTCAATAAAATGATGGACAATGTCGTGTGACAACACTGGCCCGGATCTCAGTGGTTGTCATGACCTTTGGGTTCTTACTTCTGCCTACTATTACCTTGTTGACCCCGGGACGGTGCCCGGACGCTGACTTATTTTCCTATCACTATAGACAAACAGATCACCACCTGAGGACAAGAGAACACTTTTCAGATAAGTATAACCCGAGTCTTTAATCAAAATTTCAGACTCCAAAAAAACAAACGAAGTTCAAGTTCAAGACAAAAGAAACAACGCGGAGTATTTATGCGAGGATTCTGGAGGAGCAGATCATCATTCCACCAGTAATTTGTCAGTCATCAGTAGGTGAGTGATGTAGATACCGGTGGTAGAATATTGTTCACCTGATCTCTCCTTAGGCTGCCTGGAACTCCTCTTCACCTGATTATAGGCAGTTAAAGTTCTTTGTACAAGACCGCTTCTTCCACCAGACTGGAGTTGAGATCAGCTGCCTGAAAACGACTCTTCTCCTCCACGGCACTTCAAGCACGTCCGTAGACACCAGCGTCAATAATAATCACGAGGATAATGAAGATAACGAGGGTTCCTGCAAGCAAGAAGAAGATGCCCGGTGTACATATCCATTTCACCTGTTATTAATACATCACAACCAGATTCAGACTGATACTAGTTATGTGGTCAGTTTCCACCCTCAGACTAATTCCATAGGTCTGACTTCAGACATCTCGCCACTAGATCTGTGTAGAGCAGCCAGGTACTAGACTTCAATGTCCCTGATTAACCTCACTCATGGCAAGGATAGCCTCTCTGGAAATACGATCCATTACCATTCGAGAGAGAGAGAGAGAGAGGATATAAGGTTCAAGACTTCAGGTAGACATATTTCCCCTATACTGGCCAAGGGTGTTGGTCTACGTTCCAGCTGCGCTGGTAAACCTTTCCTGAAATATTGATTACAGACAGACAAAGAAAGAAGGGTGTCATCTTGTGTCTGTCGCTTTTTCTCCTCCTCTCCTCGGGCATTTGGAAAGTTTGGAATTTATATGCACTGAACCCCATTGGTTTGGCTTCTCTTGTCAGCCCAACCAAGTGTAACATCATGTGCAGAACATCCTGTTCCCATTATACAACAGGTAGTATATTCATTAGACACGCATCATAATATTATTATCCTCTGAGCAAAAGAGGTAATATATTAATCAAACTAGAAGTTAGAAAGCAAACATTGTATGTGTGTGCCTCGTGTGTATGTACATGTGTCAGGGCGAGTTTACCCTAATAGGTATGAAGATATCGGTACCCCTCTTTCACAACCCAAGTTAGATACAGCTCGACCAAGGTTGATATCCCTTCATAGCTTACAATTCCTCTATCCTCCTCAGTGGTGAAATACCCGTCATGGCTCTGGTGAGCCACCTGATGATGATAATAATCTGTGTCGCTAGTGCCCCTACCCCTTTAGGGTAGTTAAATTAAAGCTCTATGCAAAAGGAAGACACAGCAGGCTCATCACTAAACTGGCTTGGCCACTAGTTGACAGATCTCACCAGACACTCAAATAGATCAGTACAGCGGGAGAGAACAATTACCTTTTCTGTAGGAATATATCAGCCACAGAATGTGCTATCCTGGCATCTAGAGAGCCACCACTGTCCGTCTTTATCTGGATCCCCAGACGTTGAAACACTTGACAGTAGACAAGACTTCATTTTGACACCAGAATAGGATTCACGGGATCCTTAGGGTAGCTCCCTGCCCTTCAATAGACTGGCCTTGGGTCTTCAGGATGAGGACAATAATCCGCCAACACAAGACATGACCGTTAGTCCATTAGATAACCACGATGAATGCCGTTGCTAGCGTTCTCCGGAAGTGTCGTCAAATTGAATGACGCGATATTCTGGATAGACTAGAATGGATACTACGCAACAAGGGTTAGAGAGTATCTCCCGATATCTTCCTCAGGACAGTGAATTTCACCAAAGCTGGACTACAAGCGTTGCGTGAACCCAAAGATGGTCGAAACTGGTCCTGGATACCAAATAATAGACACACACCCACTATCATACTGTACACCCATGAAAATGGGGTACTGCAGAGTGTGGATTCGGTTGCCCCATCCTGAGGTTCAATTCTGTTTTGTCACATAGGCCGATTCCCAGACCAAAGTACGGTACCACCGAACTATGGTTCCGAATTGTACTCAGATGGGCAACCCCCCTACTCGGTTCCATGTGAAGATATCCCCCATGGGATCATTCTTCTGTTGTACGCCAATCCCTGTGAAAACATGAGATGTGTTATTGGACCTGAAGAATAGACAGTCTCTTACCACTACCTCAAGGATGTGTACTGTCCCTATGGTCTCCCCTCTGCCTTATCGTCTAGGTGATACCTAGGCCTACGGCGTTTCCGTCTATAGTAAGGCCTCCTCGTAGAGGGCTCACTATTCTTGGGCACCTGGGTATGACAAGTGTGCAAGCTTGCACCTTGTCGTTGACAGTCTCTCCTCTGAGGGGTTAGAGTGCTGGAAATAATACCGGGCTGCTGATACGAACATCCTTTGGATCTGGGTGGTTTTTCCCTTGCCACCATGGGCGTGATGGGTTCACCCAGGACCACAAACTTATTTCCCAAAATTAGGGGAAAAAGTGGATCACTCAAGACAGCTGCCTTTATAGTTCCCCGGACATATCTACAATTAATGTCTACTAAGGCTATCGGTACAGATATATCAACTGAACTTTTTGTCGCCATTTGTATCTCCATCATCTCCCCTGTAAGAGACTCTGGACTAACCAGGTGTTCTGCTATGACGGCTTCCTCAAACAGCCCTGAGTCATATAAACACCCCACTGGTTGTCCATTAACTTTAATAACCTCGACCACAGCTGGTCGGTTATCTTTAGGAGCTTTCTCTTCCTTCGTTTTTCTCACAGTCCTAGCTATGCAAGCTACGTACTTGGGTTCTGTTGGCTTGCTCCTACAATCCACTGTGTTATGCGTAGTTGTTCTGCAATGTTTGCAGTAAATTTTTGACCACCGGTTTTGGCAGGTCGTTGTTCCGTGGACTTTCCCGAAGACTTGTCCGGATTATGTGAAAAGGAACCCTCTTTTTGTTTCTTTGCATTTTTATCCTCCGGTGGTTCCGTAGTAACTTTTCCAGGTTTTGGTGGTGTTGGAGCTGGAGTGACAGGGTCCTTGTGTGCTGTCGCATAGCGTTCTGCCAAAGTAACCACAGTCTCCAATCGTTCTGCTCCATTTTCCGCCAAGAAAGTTTGGAGTGGCTTAGCCATTTGGGATTTCATTTGGTCTACAACTACCAACTCTTCAAGACTTTCGTAGTCCTTTTTGAATCCAACCAGAGACATCCATTTTAATAGGTACGACTTAAGGCGTACAGCATAAGCTGAATATAATTCACCGGTCTCTTGTCGGGACGAGTGAAACAACGTCCGATATTTATCTGCGGTCATCTCGAAGTGTTTCAGTAACGCCCTTTCCAACTCTGAAAAATCATTCTCCAGACCTGGAGGTAGTCTGGAATATATTTCGAAGGCGCTGCCGCGGAGTCCCTGGGAGATCTTCAAACACCATTTTCCCCTTTCCAATCCCATTGCAGTAGCGATCGCAGTAAATTTTTGAAGATACTGGTCTATCCTTTCTTTGTCTTCCTCGAAGGGAAGTAAAGGAAATTTCATTGCTTGATAGGCGATGCTTCCGGCAGTTGGTGTACCAGGGAGTGTCGCTTCCCCCATAGCTCCCTCGGTTTCCCTAGCAACTTGTGCCTTAACTTCCAATTCCTTCATCCGGAACTCATGGTCTCTAACCGCTTGTTCGGCCTCGAATTTCTTGGCTTCTCTCTCGTCTTGTCGGAATTCTCTTTCAACCTCCTGGACATATTTCCGTAACTCCACCCCTTCCAGACCAATTTCTCGACCTTTAGCCTTCACCTCCTCAGGATTCAGTTGTGGTGAGGCCATTTCTCGTGCTGTTATGCCCCGGAAGTCAAATGCAATCTCTATCAAGGTATATACAACAATGTACCATTCAATAGACAATGACAAGGTGTTGCGGTGTTTGCAAGTGGTGTGTTCGTCCAAGTCAGTCAACAGGATAGTCAGTCGCCGTTTCCCTGACAACCAATAGTTCAGACAGAAAAGGTTATACCGACCTGCACCAGACAGGGCAGATTATCACAAAAGAAATAATCTAACTAGACTGTACCCGAACCTATAGCACAGATCTTATAGAACAATAATCTTCGATAGGACTAGAATCTATCTAGTCCCCACACTGGCCACCATTTAGTGTCGTGTGACAACACTGGCCCGGATCTCAGTGGTTGTCATGACCTTTGGGTTCTTACTTCTGCCTACTATTACCTTGTTGACCCCGGGACGGTGCCCGGACGCTGACTTATTTTCCTATCACTATAGACAAACAGATCACCACCTGAGGACAAGAGAACACTTTTCAGATAAGTATAACCCGAGTCTTTAATCAAAATTTCAGACTCCAAAAAAACAAACGAAGTTCAAGTTCAAGACAAAAGAAACAACGCGGAGTATTTATGCGAGGATTCTGGAGGAGCAGATCATCATTCCACCAGTAATTTGTCAGTCATCAGTAGGTGAGTGATGTAGATACCGGTGGTAGAATATTGTTCACCTGATCTCTCCTTAGGCTGCCTGGAACTCCTCTTCACCTGATTATAGGCAGTTAAAGTTCTTTGTACAAGACCGCTTCTTCCACCAGACTGGAGTTGAGATCAGCTGCCTGAAAACGACTCTTCTCCTCCACGGCACTTCAAGCACGTCCGTAGACACCAGCGTCAATAATAATCACGAGGATAATGAAGATAACGAGGGTTCCTGCAAGCAAGAAGAAGATGCCCGGTGTACATATCCATTTCACCTGTTATTAATACATCACAACCAGATTCAGACTGATACTAGTTATGTGGTCAGTTTCCACCCTCAGACTAATTCCATAGGTCTGACTTCAGACATCTCGCCACTAGATCTGTGTAGAGCAGCCAGGTACTAGACTTCAATGTCCCTGATTAACCTCACTCATGGCAAGGATAGCCTCTCTGGAAATACGATCCATTACCATTCGAGAGAGAGAGAGAGAGAGGATATAAGGTTCAAGACTTCAGGTAGACATATTTCCCCTATACTGGCCAAGGGTGTTGGTCTACGTTCCAGCTGCGCTGGTAAACCTTTCCTGAAATATTGATTACAGACAGACAAAGAAAGAAGGGTGTCATCTTGTGTCTGTCGCTTTTTCTCCTCCTCTCCTCGGGCATTTGGAAAGTTTGGAATTTATATGCACTGAACCCCATTGGTTTGGCTTCTCTTGTCAGCCCAACCAAGTGTAACATCATGTGCAGAACATCCTGTTCCCATTATACAACAGGTAGTATATTCATTAGACACGCATCATAATATTATTATCCTCTGAGCAAAAGAGGTAATATATTAATCAAACTAGAAGTTAGAAAGCAAACATTGTATGTGTGTGCCTCGTGTGTATGTACATGTGTCAGGGCGAGTTTACCCTAATAGGTATGAAGATATCGGTACCCCTCTTTCACAACCCAAGTTAGATACAGCTCGACCAAGGTTGATATCCCTTCATAGCTTACAATTCCTCTATCCTCCTCAGTGGTGAAATACCCGTCATGGCTCTGGTGAGCCACCTGATGATGATAATAATCTGTGTCGCTAGTGCCCCTACCCCTTTAGGGTAGTTAAATTAAAGCTCTATGCAAAAGGAAGACACAGCAGGCTCATCACTAAACTGGCTTGGCCACTAGTTGACAGATCTCACCAGACACTCAAATAGATCAGTACAGCGGGAGAGAACAATTACCTTTTCTGTAGGAATATATCAGCCACAGAATGTGCTATCCTGGCATCTAGAGAGCCACCACTGTCCGTCTTTATCTGGATCCCCAGACGTTGAAACACTTGACAGTAGACAAGACTTCATTTTGACACCAGAATAGGATTCACGGGATCCTTAGGGTAGCTCCCTGCCCTTCAATAGACTGGCCTTGGGTCTTCAGGATGAGGACAATAATCCGCCAACACAAGACATGACCGTTAGTCCATTAGATAACCACGATGAATGCCGTTGCTAGCGTTCTCCGGAAGTGTCGTCAAATTGAATGACGCGATATTCTGGATAGACTAGAATGGATACTACGCAACAAGGGTTAGAGAGTATCTCCCGATATCTTCCTCAGGACAGTGAATTTCACCAAAGCTGGACTACAAGCGTTGCGTGAACCCAAAGATGGTCGAAACTGGTCCTGGATACCAAATAATAGACACACACCCACTATCATACTGTACACCCATGAAAATGGGGTACTGCAGAGTGTGGATTCGGTTGCCCCATCCTGAGGTTCAATTCTGTTTTGTCACAGACAACATCCGCTAAAGATTGTTCAATTAAGTCAGACACGATGGATGTCCATTCTATCTGCCATTGTCAGAACATTGCAGCAGTGGGTCGAGCTCAGAACTCATTTTGATGTAGCAAGACTCAATGAGCGCTGTTATACAGCAGAACTTCTGCATTCTATGTTTAGCGACATGAAAAACTATATGTATCTCATATTTCTCAAGCATATTCTCGGAGAAGTTCAAAGTGTGAATAAGAAATTTTGAAGCAGATATACAGGATCCAACAAAAATACTCAGCGATCTTGTCCAGCTCATTGATTCTATCAGTTCAAAGATTGCTATTCCTGGGAAAAATATAACAGAAAGTTATGCTATTCAAGATTATTTAGATCCTAATCCCAATCTAGGTTATGAGTTTGAGAAAGAAATAGGAGACTACAAATTTCCCGATGAGAAAGAAATTCGTGGAAGGTGCATCCAGTTTTTAATAGAGCTATTGACACAGCTGCGTTTACGTACACCCGATAACGTTCGAGTGTTGCAGTCCATGTCATGTCTTAGTGGAAGTGAATGTCTACAGCCAATGAAGCCCTGTATATTGGATCTTGCTAAAATGTTTGTAGAAGATGCAGCTACTCTCACCCGTATCGATTTCCAGTGGAGAAAACTTCATTATATGCAGTGGACACAGACCTCTGACACATTTGGACTTTGGGCAGAAATAGCCTCATACAGGGATGCCACCGGTGAAAATCCTTTCCAAGATCTTACAGATTTAGCTTTAACTCTGCTCATTTTACCTCATCCTAATGCGGACGTGGAGCGTATTTTCAGTCAGATGGGAGTTATAAAATCAATACTGCGGAATAGACTTAGCATAAAGAGTTTGACAGCTGTTTTGACTATTAGATATGGAATGAAAAGATATGGCAAATGCTGTCATGATTATAAACTACCTAAGGATATTCTGCGAAAAATTGGATCACAGGAGGCATATACATGTTTCTTCCAATCATCCTCCTCATCCTCATCATCGCAGGAGCAAACACAACAGGAAATAGCTACAGAAACTGAAGAGGAGTTGTTTGACTGGGATTTGGCAGATCTCGAATAAACTTCATTCTAATATTCAGTGATAATAATAAATTATAATGTGCTACATTATAACATTTTGAATGAATACCACCAGGGCTTGTTTTAGTGATTCCCCCCCCCCCCCCTTAAAAAAATAGTATTGCAGTTTGGTGCTTTTTTGGCTCGAAAGTAGTTATGTTTGGGATTTGGCGGTTCTGGAATAAACTTCATTGTAATATGAAGTGATAATAATAAATTATACTGTGGTACCTTGTTACATTTGTAATAAAAGCAGTTGGTGCTTTTTTTTTTTTTTTTTTTTTTTGGTGCTTCCTACAAAATTTTGGTGCTTTTTAGTGCTTTTTTCTTCTTTTTTTTTTTTGGGGGGGGGGGGGGGGGTAGATTTTGGTGCTTTTTCATCAAAGGGAGATGGCAACACTGGAGACAGTTCTCTAGTGGTATGTTCTCTAGAATTAATCACGTCTATATTTCATTACGTGTTTATTAATTGTGGCAATATACCCATATATAGAATTATTAGCCGTAGTCTGGCTTCAGACTTTTTCCTAAAGTTGAGGATACCAGACATTGTCTACGGTGTCCATTACCCCATGTGGCCAACATTCACCTTCGGCTTGATAAGACTGTGAGGGTAAAACCATATTCAGCTGCTTCGGTGGTTGTCTAGTCACCGGACTATCATTCTGAGTCGGTGATGGATCCTGCTATACCTTCTCCTTGAGGTTGACCGGGGTAGGGGTAATGGTGACATTGTCTATGGTCCTTTTGGGTCAGATCAAAGCGTAGTTTATACTATATTTGATTGACCTTGTGGCTCGCCATTCTCTATTTGGGTTGGCGGCCCTCCTCTGAGAGGGGAAAGGCTAATATCCGATGTAGGGGCCTATTCCATCGCGCCCCTCACATCGGCCTACCCCTACACATACACCCCCCCCCCTTCATAGACTGGGACTCGAATCCAGGTGGCCGGCTACTAGTTGGTCTACTTATCTATATAAGTATACCACATCTCCGAGGCTTGCTTCACTGTCTTCAGGTGGTCTCCCTGGCAGTCGGGGGAAGCCGAGGCGGCCGGCGGAGGTACCTGTGGGCGGGACGGTCGGTGGACACGTGCCCCGGGAGACACAGGAAGTCAACCGGAAGTAGTCAACAGGACAACCGGAAGTGACAACCGAGCCCAAGAAAATTTCCGCCAAAAATTCAAAAATGTGGTCCGCTATTGCTCCGCTTTCTATGCGGAGCTATACCATTCGTATAGTAAAAAAAAAATGACATAATCTATGACGTATTGCTCCCCATTTTATACATGATTACAACATTGTATACTACTCATGCCCTGACCAGGGAGAGGCAGTAACGCGGCGGCTGGCAGCCTTATCTACCCTTCCTGGGGTCATGCGTTCGAATCTCAATCGACACTTGATGTTTTAAATAACTTATTTTTTATTTTATGTATTTACCAGGTGGACCCGGGCCTAAAATGGGCACCATAGATTGTTATAGGAAGTAAAGGCGGCTTACGTTCTACTGACCACATGAAGCTTCCAGTATCCATTGGTCTTAAAATTATGAACTAGCACTCTACACCCAATGGGCGAGGTGGCGCGGAGAAGGGTCGTTGACATGTTCTATGTCTTGAGGAGAAGGTGAGTTATAGAAACCTTTCTAACTTGATTGAAATCGTATTTACATGTATCTGTCTGCCGTTTGACGTTTATGGGCTGAGGGTACCTTCTGGCCCATCCACACAGTCCATCCACCGTGTCGGATAATATACTCCCACATAAGCCATTTGGGTGCGGTCTGCTGTCGTACTCGCAGACTTTCATGTCTCGGGCACTGACTAGGGTGACCCCGGCGTGTGGAACGATGGCCAGTATGAGGGTGAACAGACAGGCCCGGGACAGCATGTAGTTGATGAACTTGGTCATGGTTTTTGGTGAACAGTTTCTGAAAATATATGTGTTGATCACAGTTTAACTAAACTATTGAGAAGATGTGTATAGATCACAGGCAGTTTAACTTAACAATTGAAAAGATATGTATAGATCACAGTTAGTTTAACTAAACAATAGATATGCATTAATCACATTTAGTTTAACTAAACATAGATATGTATTGATACCAATTAGTTCAAATAAACTATATATATATATATATATATATATATATATATATATATATATATATATATATATATATATATATATATATATTGATCCCAGTTAATTTAACTAAACAATGAAAAGATATCTGTAGATCACAGTCAGTTTACCTAAACAATTGAAAAGATATGTATAGATCACAGTTAGTTTAACTAACCAATTGAAAATATATGTATAGATCACTGTTAATTTAACTAAAAATTTGAAAATATATGTATAGATAGTTGCAAATCCTTTACACGACGTAGCAATAAAATTCAGAATGTTTGGGTTGTTCGTGATTCCTGGGCAAGTTTACGTTCAGGAGTTTGCCAGAGCTTTTTGAATGACCGGCATCCATACCTCTTCATAAAAAAAAAAAAACAACGTACCACTGCCTGCTGCCAAATCGCCCACAGCACGCATCAACGGAATATTCTATGATTCTATTTATCATCCATTCCCCACGAAGAACAGCTAATGTTAAAATGATTGATTGTTGTAAGCACACGTGTTAATGTGACATTACCATAATCATCATCGGTATCATCACCTTCCCAACTGGTGTGGGCGATCACGCTTCTCAACATCACCAGTTAACCAGTACAATGTGCCTCGTCATGTATTGATATCTCTCTACAGCAGTGTTTCCCAACGTGGGGCCCACGCCCCACAGGGGGGCAATTTGACTGTTAAGGGGGGCAATTCGAAAATGGAAGAAATCGGCTGAATATAACAAAACAGGGAGACTTGAGACTGAAGTTAACTAAATTGGAACCTGACATAAGATCTCTTTGCAGCAAGCATCAAGCGCAAGGATCTCACTAAATTTAAATAATAAATAATTACTAATAATTAAAATAATATAGAAAAATCTTTCATTAAAATTATTTTGTACTCGAATTTCAGTTCTCCATTATATGTTTTGAAAATTTACTTACTGTGTTTGCTCAATAATTACCTAGTGATTTCTTTCTAAAACCTATCATTCAAGTTTCTTTAGTGAACATTTCAAATTTTGAATATTAAAAATAATAAATATGTTGAAGGGGGGGGGCATGGGGCGGGGGAGGGGGGCAATATGAATTTTAGAAAGGCTTAAGTGGGGCACGGCACAAAAAAGGTTGGGAAACACTGCTCTACAGCAACTAACTGAAATTGCGGATAATACTACGAAACGAAACAAATAACACGATGGCTCAACTAACTCGGTCTCTGCTTCCGTTATTCTGACCAGTTGTTGCAACGTGTTCCATTAATTTGACTAGTTGCTGCAATATATTCCATTAATCTGACCAATAGTTACAATACGTTCTATTAATTTAAACAGTTGTTACAATGTTCTATTAAACTCACCAGTCGTTACAATATGTTCCATTAATCAGACTAGTCATTACAATATGTTATATTAATCTCACCAGTGGTTATAATATGTTCCATTAATTTGATCAGTTGTTACAATATGTTTTATTAATTTGACCAGTTGTTGCAATATCTTCCATTAATCTGACCAGCTGTTGCAATATCTTCCATTAATCTGAAAGTTGTTACAATATCTTCCATTAATTTGACCAGTTGTTACAATATCTTCCATTAATCTGACCAGTTGTTACAATATCTTCCATTAATTTGACCAGTTGTTACAGTATGTTTCATCAACTGATTCAATGCCAAACAAAAACTAGGTTTGCACCAAACACTTTCAAATGAACAAGTATTGTAATGTTAATTCGCCTTCACTTAGCATTGAAATTGCGGATGATACTACGAAACGAAACAAATAACACGATGGCTCAAGTATGGCGATATATGGCCCTTCTGTTCAAACGGGAGGTCACATTTTGTGATACATATTATCCTTCGTCACTGAGTCAGTTAATCTGAGTAGTGGTTACAATATGTTCCATTGATTTGATTAGTCGTTACAATATGTTTCGTTAATCTCATCAGCTGTTACAATATGTTACATTAATCTTACCATTTGTTACAATATGTTGCATTCCTCTGACAAGTCATTACAATATGTTCCGTTAATCTTACCAGTTGTTATAATATGTTACATTAATATGATCAGTTGTTACAATATGTTCCATTAATCTGACCAGTCGTTGCAATATATTCCATTAATCTGACCAGTTGTTACAATATGTTACATGAATCTGATCAGTTATTACAATATGTTCCATTAATCTGACCAGTCGTTACAATATGTTCTATTATTCTAACCAGTCGTTACAACACGTTCTATTAATTTCATCAGTTGTTACAATATGTTCCATTAATCTGGCCAATAGTTACAATATGTTCCATTAATCTGACCAGTCGTTACAATATGTTCCATTAATCTGACCAGTCATTACAATATGTTATATTAATCTCACCAGTGGTTATATGTTCCATTAATTTGATCAGTTGTTACAATATGTTCTATTAACTTGATCAGTTGTTCCAATATGTTCCAATAATCTTACCAGTTGTTGCATTATTTTACATTAATCTGATCAGTTATTACAATATGTTCTATTAATTTGACCAGTCGTTAAAATATGTTCTATTAATCTTACCAGTTGTTATAATATTTTACATTAGTCTGATCAGTTGTTACAGTATGTTCCGTTAATCTTACCAGTTGTTACAATATGTTCCATTTGGATCTCTTTTATAAGTTAGTTGCATATCCTTTACAGAACCTCAACATTTGTTGGCTTTTTGTCATATCTTGGCAAGTTTACGTTCAGTAGTTTGTCTTTGCTTTCTGAACGACCGGCACACATAACATTGTATGAAAACCAATGCAAAGCTTTCTGCTTTCAAATCTCCATAGCTGTGTTTCGAACGCGGAATGCGGGATTGCGAATTGCGTTCGTAATCCCTTCGCCACAGTACCGGCCTTTTTCATAAAGTGTTAAATCAGTGTTAAAACAATGTTAATACAGTGTTAAAACAGCGTTAAAACAATGTTAATACAGTGTTAAAACAGTGTGACTGGCTCCTTCTGAATGTGGCTATAAATTGTCTTTTGGCCAACGGCCGCTCCAATTGAGGACAAACTATATGGGGATATCAACACCCTTAAGTTGACAGCTGCTTTCTTTGCATTTATTCGTATTGACGTCTGATGGTGACAGAAGAAGGAGAAGAGGAGGAGGAGGCGGTGGTGGAGGAGGTGTAGGAGGAGGAGAAAAAGAAGAAGAAGAAGTATATGTCTGTTTTCGCCTGTTTTAACACGTTTAGGCCACACCATTTGGCTGCATATTGTATTTTCCATAAATAATAAACATGTAGTTTTAAGTGCTAATTATTTTTTTTTTAAAACTAATTGCCTAGATTTCTCAGTTACCATTGTTTCGATATAGCGCCATTGAATTATTTTTGGTACTTCATTTTTAATTCACCACAAACAAACCGCGTAGTTATTTTTAGCACAGATCTAGATCTGGTGGTATTGTCGATTTTCAGAATAGGTATATCGGGATTCACTTCGTGGTCGGTCGACAAGTGTGTTTGCAGCAAGATGTACTCAAAACCGGATGGCATTGTCTTCGCAAACTTGAAACCAGATACACCAAAGATGAGCACAGACAGATGGGACATACACAACATAAGGTGAGTAGCACAAGATATGGTACATGACCTAACCTGGATCATGGCAATACACTCCGACGACAGTAAGGACCCTCCGGTCCCAGAGGCATTTTTTGCATCCATCGATCGGACTAGCAGTTCTCCACACACCCAACCGGGAGTGATCGACACCACATTCAATTTATGTATTTCTTTATTTCAATAAATATATTACACAACAGCACATGCTTTGGCTTCTACACCCCATACACATGTTACACAGTATATCAACACCCATTACACCCACTTTGGAATCACTCTGATGTCACGTCATTTCCCCGGAAATCTCATTCCTTTGTTTGCCGTGAATTAAAAATGAACGCCTTATTTTTACAACTTCCAATGACAAGACCGTTTTGCACAGAATGTCAAGTCGGAACAACATGATGGCGACTACAGTAATGGCTTCTCTTATATTTGAAGTTTCTCTGCAATTTTCAGACGTTTACTGTTAAATAACAATACCGTCTTGTTGACGAGCTATTGCTGATTTACAGGAAAATATGGACCATTCTAATGAGAATATAGGGTAACAGATAATAAAAAATCGTAACTGGCATCGGATGGCGGGTGAAACGATAACTAGTCAACCACACACGCTGTCACGTTAACAAATGGAGGGAACAATGGGACAGCCACAATCTGTGTAAACATAGAATTTTAAACACGCAGACAGACAGACAGACAGACAGACAGACAGGCAGGCAGACAGGCAGACAGACTGGCAGACAGACAGACAGACAGACAGACAGACAGACAGACCCAGTCTACAAGATGGTCAGTATAAAATAACACAAAGTAATGGAGCTTTACAGAACAGAATTACGAAACAATCAGAACGTTGCTTTCAAATCTCCCACAGCTGTGTTTCGAACGCGGTATGCGGGATAACGAATTGCGTTCGTAATCCCTTCGCCACAGTTATCATCAGCATAATAATAATGCACGTCCTTTTCAGTTTACATCCAACTAGATAGAACATGCAGACAAGAAAACCCGGCTGCTGTGGAGGCGGAAGTACAAGCGTTGATTTTCGAGATTCGTTAGACGATGATGCTGTCATTTATACAGATGGGTCAGCCGTCCGACATGTGAGAAGCTCATCGGCCTTTACGGCTCAGGCCGGAGGGAGAATTGTGAAGGAGGACTCTGGTGCTTTTGTTGAGACCACAAGTAGCCTGACTATGGAAGCCATCGCAATAAGTAAAGCAATAACATGGTTTGAGACACAGACATTCACTAGGGCGTGTTTCCTTAGCAAGTCAGTGAGCATGCTCAAGAGGATAGAGATGCGGTGGATCCGAAGAGAGCGGTTGCTGTCTCTGGAGCGATCTCGGCTGGCAAAGATTAGTTTCATCTTCGTGCGAGGGCATGCGGGACTACAAGGAAATGAGCGGGCTGACAATCTGACAGGTAAGGCAACTGTGGAGGGCGGACGCGCCATGGACCAGGCTGAAATTATGAATGCTCTACGAGAAGTAAGACTTGCGAGAACCAAGTGATGACTGTGAATCTACAACCATGGTCAGACTGCGAGAACAGCAAATTAAAAGAGTTGTGGCCAAACAAGAACACTACGCAGGAAGCCAAAGAAGATTGCTAAACCAACATAGAACTGGTGTTGTTAGCCGCTATACGCTGCGGGATTTTCTGAGGAGGGGATCCAGGTACTTATGGACTGAATGGTTCGATGTGCAATGAGGATGATCTGTCGACTAACTAACTAACTAACTAACTAACTAACTAACTAACTAACTAACTAACTAACTAACTAACCAACCAACCAACCAACCAACCAACCAACCAACCAACCAACCAACCAACCAACCAACTAACTAACTAACTAACTAACTAACTAACTAACTAACTAACTAACTAACTAACTAACTAACCAACTAACTAACTAACTAACTAACTAACTAATTATCAGCATAATAACGCCTTCATCAGCAAACAAATACATATACAAAACACAACATATTATCACGGAGAAGTTCCTCCAGTGACTACATTAAGGCATAAGAACAGGACGAGAAGAATAAAATTATCAAAACATTAGAACAAAGAAGAGAAAATGAAAATTTGAAAGAAAAAAAAAACAAAAAAAAAACAATGTGCTAATTATCTCAGAATCCCAGGCTGTGATATTAACATGAATGAAATCTTGATCCTCTTATTTTGACAGCTGTCGGAGTCTGTGTCATGGGGACCGAGGTATGGGATGGTAACGGTTCAGTGAAGATCACAGGTAGATGAGTGGAAGTAGTACATGGAAAAGGAACAGGAAGGTAAGGTGGGAAACTGGAAGCAATTGAAATGTGATGGTTGTCCGAGAGTGAAAACTAAGGAGTCCCGATGGATGTACGTACAATGCATGAGTGGGTGCCAGTGAATGGGTTGACCACAGTGGACGAATATTAAGCGGCTTGTGTGATACTGACCACAACACTTGACCAATGCGGTCGGTCTAGAATAATATCGGGCCAGCACCATATGCGAAGTGCGCCTAAAGTGTAAAAGGATCCCAAGAAGAAGAAATGGAAACGAGATGTTTCTTATTAACCCTTGAAAATCTGGTCTGACAGCTCATCTCAGCTCATCTTGCTTATCTTCTTTCTATCTTGCAGTGTCGAGGTGAGGCATAAACAGCAGGAGAGTGTCCGTTCATCATCTCATCTTGCTCCTGTTGTACCTTGCGATGTGGAGATGAAGCATAAATAGTGGGAGATTGTCCGATTATGAGCTTCATTTATCGGTACTATATATACTAGTCAAGAAAACCGTAGTGAATTAGAGAATTCTTTACAAAAGGAACTTGATAATCTTACTAGATGGAGCAATGAAAACCGCATGCAAATTAACATCGACAAAACCAAATCCATGCTAATAACGACCAGACAAATTCTACAGACACTAGCCATAACTGGATCACCGCTCGAACTCCGCATGGGCACGTTACCTATAGTTAATGTGACTGAACATAAAACACTAGGGCTTTTAATAGACAGCCATTTGAACTGGAGCTCTCATGTTCACGCTCTTACCAAGAAAATAGCACAAAAAGTTTACCAACTTGCTAAAATTCAGCACTTCCTGGACGAAAGCACACGAAAAATATTCTATACATGCTATATCCAATCACATCTCGATTACTGTTCCACAGTTTGGGATGGTTGCCCTAAATCTAATTTAAAACGACTACGTTCTTTACAAAACCGCGCTATTCGTCTGGTTTCTGGCATAAAGCACGTTGAAAGTAATAATTTGTACAGTCATCTAAGACTTCTACCACTACAAAAGCGCTTCCTTTTCAACAAAGCCAAATTAGTGAATAAAATTATATCTCAAAATACCCCAGAGTATCTTCTGCCGCTGATTCAATCTAATGCAATGAACAGCAAGCGCCTAAATTTGTTACATGTCTCAAAGCCTAGATTGGACCTATACAAAACATGTTTCGCCTATTCTGGTGCTCACTTATGGAATGATCTGCCTCCAGATCTGAAAACTCCAATGAGTCCCTACACATTTAACCGAAAACTCTTTCAATACTTAATCCATACCGACTATATGCCACCATAATTCATTTACTGGTATAATTGTTCAGTATAATTGTTCATTATAATTGTTTAACTATAATTGTTCACTATATATGTGTGTGCGTGTGGGAGCGAGAGAGAGAGAGAGAGAGAGAGAGAGAGAGAGAGAGAGAGGGTGTCAGAGAGAGGGAGAGAGTGAATGCGTGTGTGCGCACGTGCACGCGTGTGTGTGGAGAGAGTGATTGAGCGAGAAATGGTGGGGGAATGTGTCAGTGCATGCATTCGTACGTGTATGTGTGAGAGTGAGTGAGGGAGTGTATGCGTGCGTGCATGCGTTCATGTGCATGCGTTCATGTGTATGTGTATGTGTGAGAGAGTGTGATTGAGAGAGTGAGTGTGTGTGTGTGTGTGTGTGTGTGTGAAGAATTGTGTGTTAGAGAGTGAGACAGTGGGAGAGTTGATGTGTTAGTGTGTGTGTGTGTGTGAGCATGCGTGTGAGTGTGTGTATATGAAAGAATACAGAGAGAGAGAGAGAGAGAGAGAGAGAGAGAGAGAGAGAGAGAGAGAGAGCTGAGCAGATGCATGTCATGTAACACGCATGTTATGTAACACGCGAATCCATATGTTTGTGTATTCTCATCTGTCATATTATCAGTTAAATACCATTTGATTTTATCATGCATAATATAAACTCATGTTCATTACTGTAGTTTGAGTGAGAGAGTCAGTGAGTATCAATGAGAGACAGAACGAGTGAGCGTGAGAGTGATTGAGTGAGCGGGAGAGTGAATGAGTGAGCGGGAGAGTGAATGAGTGAGCGGGAGAGTGAATGAGTGAGCGTGAGATTGAATGAGCGGGAGAGTGAATGCGTGAGAATGAATGAATGAGCGGAAGAGTGAATGTGTGAGAGTGAATGTGTGTGTGTGTGTGTGTGTGAGAGAGAGAGAGAGAGAGAGAGAGAGAGAGAGAGAGAGAGAGAGAGAGAGAGAGAGAGAGAGAGCATCACTATTTTTACGTCACATACATTTTATGTACACATTTTTCTCCATGTTTAACATTTTTATGAGACTGCTCATGACAAGTGTCAGTGTATGTGTGTGAGTAAAGTGTGGGAGTTTGTTCATACTAGTTTCAATACTAACGTGAGACATTTTGTATGTGTCTTGATGTGAGGAAGTGTGAGTGTATGTCGAGGATGTGTGTGAGTGTGGGGATATGTGTGGGTGGGGGTGTGTGGGTGGGGGTATGCGTTTGGATGGGTTGGGGTGTGTGGGTTTTGGTGGGTAGTGGTATTTGTGGGTATTGGATGGATGTGTGGGGGTGAAAGTAGGGATGTTGGAATGGGTGTGGGGGATGTGTGTATGGGTGGAGGATATGTGTATGGGACGGATGCAGTGGATGTGTGTTTATGTGGGTGGAGATGTGCGGATGGTTTGAGGAAGTATGTGTGGGAGGCGGGGTTGTGTGGGTAGGGGATTGTGTTGGGTGATTGGGGATGCAAGGGCGGGTGGGGAGAAGTGTATGGTGTGTGGGTGTGAGATATGTGTGCGGTGTGTTGGTGGGGGATGTGTGAATGATGTGTGGGTGGAGGGTATGTTTGTGGTGGTATGGATGGAGGATAGTGTGTGGTGTGGGGGATGTGTGTGATGGGTGCGGGGAATGTGCGTATGGGTGGGGTATATGTGTGGGTGAGTAGGGGATTGTGGTGGTTGGGGGAAGTATGTGGGGGAGTGTGGGTGGGAGATGTGTGTGTGGATGGGGAATGTGTGAGTGGCTTAGGGATGTGTAGGTGGGTGAGGGAGTTGTATGTGTCGGGGTGGGATGTGTGAGTGGGTGGAGGATGTGTGTGGGGGTAGGGGTATTGTGATCGAGAGATGTTTGGTTGGGGTGGGTGGGTGGGGGTGTGTGGGTGCGTAGTGGAGGATGTATGCGTGAGTGAGTGTGTGTTGGTGGACGGGTAGGGAATGCGTGTGTGGGTGGTGAGAGGTGTGTGGTGTGTTGGTTGGGGATATTGTGTGGGTGAGGGGGATTTTTGTGGTGTGTGAGTGGGGATATGTGGGGTGGATGGGTAAGGGTATCTGTGTGGGTGTGGGTGGGAATATTGTGTGGTATCTGGGTGGGGGATATGTGTGTGGTGTGTAAGTGGGGATGTGTTGGTGAGGGATATGTGTGTGTGAGGTGCGTGGGTTGGGAATAGTGCGTGGTAGGGGGTGTATGTGATGTGCGGGTGGGGGATTGTGTGGTGGAGGATTGTGTGGTGGAGGATTAGGTTAAGGCATGTGTGGGTGGGTGGAAGTTGTATGTGTGTGTGGTGGGGTGTGTGTGAGTGGATTGGGGATGTATGGGTGGTTAGGGAGATGTGGGGGGGGGGGGGTAGGGACATGTCAGTTGGTGGGGATGTGTGTGTATGGTTTGGGGATGTAGATGTGCGATGTGTGGGTTGGTGGGGGATTGTGTGCATGGGTGGGGAATATGTTGTCGATGGAGATGTGGCTGGGGGATGGGTGGTTTGAGGTGTGGGTGGGGAGAGGATGTGTGGGGTAGGATGTGTATGTGGATGGGCGTGTGATGTGTGGGTTGGTGGGGGAATGTTTGTGGGTGGCGAGTGTGTTTTGGTTGGGGGATCAGGGGAGGGCAGTGTGTGTGGGTGGGGGATGTGCGGGAGGGGGATGGGTCGGTTGGTGGGGTATGTATGTGTCCCTTGGTGTGCGTGTGTGTCGGTAGGTGGGGGTGTGTATGTGTCCCTTGGTGCGCGTGTGTGTGGGTAGGTGGGGGTGTTGTGTGGGTGGGGTGATGTATGGATAGGTGGGAGATGGGCTTCATAACATGGTAATTAGCCTTGTTTATGTTTATAACATTCATTTCACAATGTTTATTTTTCTTCCTATGTAAATGTATAATGCTCTTGATGAACGAAAGACGAGTGATTGGAAGGGTCGAATGTAAGACGGGCCTGCGCGCCCAATTTGTGACCCTAATAAAGTTGATTTGATTTGATTTGATTTGATATTTCCATGGAATATTCATTCAGTCCATCGCTTACACGGTCGGTCACATCTTCTGGTTCCATTTGATTTGTTCATCATTGCTTGTGGTAGCCTAGTTATGTGGCCGAATCATTTCACTTGCTGTTTTCTAATGAAATCTAGCGCTGGTATTACCCCTACTTTAGTCCTGAGTTCATCATTTCTGATTTTTGTCTCTTCCTGGTACTTTGAGCATTTTTCTCAGGAATCTCATTTCCGTTGTTGAAGTTTTTCTTTCCGCTTTTTTGTCACTGTCCAGGTTGGCCATTGGTAGCATAGAGTTGGTAAGAAGATCATGTTGTAGAGTGGTCTAACAGCCAGCTGTTCAAATTCAACTTACAAATTACAACAAACAACCTATTTGCACAAACTAACAAACAACAAAAGATGAAAGCAACAGCTACATTGCCAATCAATTCAACAAGAAGAAACTGTACGTACTAAACTAGTCCACTAGACTTCGGCTGACAAAAAGAACAGAACCAGAAGACGATAAAAGGCCAAACGACGAATGAACATCACGATTAAACCGGCGGGTGCTAGTTAGGGAGCGGATAGAAACATGCTTGAGCAATGATACATCTAAAGCAAAACTTTATGGCGCGCAAGCCTGGACAATGAACAAGCAATAAGAAAGTCGAATAGAGGCTTTGGAGATGTAGATATACGGGAGAATAAGTCGTATTTCATGGAAACAAAAAATAATCAAATACAGAGGATCTGGAAAGACTATGAATGAAAAGATAGTTGATCTCAGAAATAAAAAAGAGGCACGTGAAATATTTCTGCGACGTTAAAGGACAAAACACGCTTATAAAAACCATACTGGAGGGTGAGGTTGAAGACGGTAGAACGCTTTTGTGTGTCTCCTCCTTTTTGGATTAATTTTCCGGTTTATCTACATTTCTACGCAATGGATTTTATACGGTTGTGATCACAATGATGCGGTTCAACTGTTGAACTTGTTTTAAATTTGCTATAAGTGCAGTGTTAGATATAAATGTTAATAATATCGTATTCAATGAAACTATGGAAAAATTATTCATGGATCAGCGGTGCGTCAGTGATAGCTTGAACTAGCCAATCACATCACTTGAATTTAAACCATGGTTGCGGAAACGTAATAGCATGTAGTCATGCCTGTCGAGGAGGAAAATTCTGTGCTGGAGTTAGCGGAAGAAAGGGCCCGAAGTAGATCTGAGGGTTGGAGTGGATTACGATCTGCAGTAACAAAGAACTACACACTCAACAAAGAGCGGGCAGTGAGAAGCAAACTAAGGAACTGTTTTAGCTCGCCATCAATGTCTGTTAAATGTATGAACGACAGTAAATGCATCTCTAATACATTCAACAATACAATACATTACGAGGCATTTCGAACATGTCTGATCAATTATTACCATGAGGCCAAACTCGACTATAGAAAAGACTACCAAGGATTCTAGGTGGAAGTCAAAAGATCATCCCCCCATTTGTACCACACACAGAATAAAATTTTAGCTCAGGGTGCAACCGTCGTCATGTCTGAGTGGCTCGCGGCACAATTCGTCGAAATTTAACAGACAGCACTGAAACTGACAAGCGACTCACTAAACACACCTGCCGATCTCAACACGCTAGTATCTGTCTTAAAACCAACACAGCCTACAGCGGTCACGATATTGTCTGGCGGAACCATATAATCAACACAGCCTGCAGCGGCAGTAGTCACAACATCAGGCCATAGTAACAACACACTCGAACATCCCACGACTCAATACAGCAGCAACTCGAGCGAAACTTCTTCTAACCGACCAGTGTTACTAGCCATTGAATACCCGATGGGGCGCCTAGGGGACAGTATACAACCAAATGAAATCAATTTAAATCAAATAGAGGTTGCACCATCGGTACTAGATGAGAGCCCAACTACAAATCAACACTCGTGCGGTTGTCAGCAGCACATTGTAAAATTAGAGAGAGGTTTGAAGGTACTTCTAGACGCCGCCTCTGACAACACAGACAAGATAGCCAGGATCATTAGCGACTATATCAACCTCAAGTCAGAGATCGCTCTTCGGAGAGAGGAAAATGGTATACTGAAACACACCATTGAGACTTTAAAATGCGAGCCCATTATTGATCAGGCATCACAGACTGACAGCTTCGAAACAACACAGAAATACCTAGGAGCGCCAACAATACAGCCAACGAATACACATCAACAAATAGACAACATCATTCAACAGCACTCGAAATGTCCCATCGAAGTAAAAGTCAGCAATCGATTTGAAGTACCAAAAAAGCAATTGGTAAAAGACAGCCAATACGACGAGACATTGCTGACAGAATACCCGCCTATTCAAGAAACAGATCGTAACCTGCAAGAAAACAGTGCACAGCCGGATAATTATCAATGGCAGAAAAAGCGTGCAAGACGTGCCAGAAGCCAGCACATACAGAAACCACCACCTGACTGCACCCACGTGATAATTGGCGACTCTTTAATGAAAGGCATTTACAGTGACCGTATGGCCTCATCACACACCGATATAGCTACAACAATTTCGATTCCAGGTGCAGGAGTAGACAGTCTAACAGACAGTATACTAGAATGGAAATCAGCTAAAACGTTAAGAAGATTTCAGTTCACATAGGGATACACGACACCATGAAAAACCAAAATATCACAATTTTTCAGCTAAGAAAATCATTAGACTTATTACGCTAGAATTTTCCCAATTCTAAATTGTTTTTTTTTTAAAAATCTTCTATCATACCAGTTATGGTGTCCGGCGTCGACTAGCTGACATAAACAACAACACCCTAGAGAAATTCTGTAATCAGTATAATGTACATTACATCAATCAATACACCATTCTTTACATCGCAGACAGGCACATCAAAGAAAAACCTGTACAGAGCCTGAATCCACACATCCATTTTAGGTAGTAGTTTGCTGGCTAAAATATCAAATACTCAGAAAGAGCACAAAACACGACTAACACACAAACACGGCGGACATTGTTTACTTAAACCAGCTGAAATACCCCCATCACCCCAGATAAACGTCTACTGGCTCTGACCTCCGAAATCCTGCCATTCAAGGTGCACACATGCTACCAAAAATAAATCAACCTCTCCTTCCTACCCCTACCCTCACATGTGAAGGAAATAACTAACAGGAAAATTTCCATACCCTCACTTGCAATGAACCCTGGTTACAATCAGCGGCACACACGCACGGCGGTAATACCACTTTGGCACATCAAGCTCAAGACATCAATGGGCCTGATAGCAGACAACGACAGGCTCCGCATCACCAAGTTCACGCCAACAATGCACCACCTAGCAGCTGTCATAATCTCCCCATTAGTTCTACCGCGTCGTCGTCATGACGCCTGGCGAATACGGCCAGGGGTTTACCGGTGAGCGACGCTAACCACACTGTGTCAGGAAGGGCCAGTCGATGAATGCATGTGAGACATGATTTCCACGCAGAGACGCAGGTCCGCGTAGTGAGACTCACAGCGGTCAGCCGGCAGACTGCTTGGGACTGTTGACGGAGACAGACGTGATTGAATGATGCTCGTATACTTAGATGTATGAACGCAATAGAGAGAACGCCTGTGAGAAGATATGACTGTGCGCCTGTGAGTTGTGTAGTAATGTATTGATATATTTATTGAATGTATTATTGCATCGTCATTGTCATTGTATGATACATGTAATTGTTGCGACAAGTCAGATGTGTGAATAAAGTGTTTGCATTGTAAGTGTAGTGCGTCACGTTAAGTCATTCTGTGACCGTGTTTTGTATCACACTTGTTGGTGTGTACGAGCCAGTGTCATTGCTGTAAGCAAGACTCTGACAAGTGTGAACGTGGAGGCTTTTCGTCCGGGTTTTGAACAGTGTGAACGTGGATGCATCGTCCTTATAGGATTACTTGAACCATAAATGCAAACATGAGTGTGTCATCCATCTTGAATCAGTTGTAAAATAGGATTGAAAGTGTGTGTAAGCGGAAAGTTTTGGGAAGAACATGGAAAGCAAGTTGTTGAATGTTTCGAACGGACGACAGTACGACTAACAAACATACTTGACAGTACACAAACCTACAAAACTTAGTTGACAACGCATACACCACATAAACATACATGTCCTAATATTTTCTTATTCCAAAAGCAACAGGTTTTTTTTTGTTGTGTCATCCTAAATGACTAAGAAGTGAAGTCCATTCTTCCGAGTAGTAACGTTTAGGCAGCCATTCCCTGGAACAGTTCTCCATCGTCCTCCAAAGCTCCAAAGATCACTTAAGTATTATTTTTTTCACAAATACTTTTGTGTGTAGGCATATGCACAGGTTGTATTCTTTAAATCCTGTACAAATTATTTACTGACACCTTAATTAACTTTTTGGTGTACATTCATTGTATTGGATATTTCATAATGTCTACATTGAATGATTTCATCGAATCTGGTTTGAAATTAAAGTTAACTGGTGATGAGTTGACAAAATGGAGTGAGAAAAAGTACTCAGAGCACCTCCTATTACAGGAAAAAGCTAGGGAAGACAGAGCTGCTGAAAGAGAGCTAAAAAAGGCAGAATTAGATGCCGAAATAAAGAAAGCTGAGATCTCTGCCCAAAGCAAGAGAGAAGAGCTTGAAATTAATGCAAGAACTAAGAAAGAGGAACTTGAAATGCAACTGAAAATTAAACATTTGGAAGCTAATACATCAGTAGAGAGAGATTCTCGAAAGTCAGAAAGACTAGAAAAGGAGAATCAGTACAAAAAGTACCAAGGGATTGTGAACAATTACACCACTGCACTGCAGCATTTAACCAGAACTTTGAAACGATAATGGAGCATTATCAGATCCCAGAGACTGAATGGAACATAGTATATATGAGAAGTCTTTCTGGGGAACCTTTTAAAGTGATAGAGACCATTCCCAAAGATCTTAGGAAATATTACCAATATATTAAATCCAAAATCATGTCACATTTCCTGTTAGATGAAGCAGGCTACAGAGAACAGTTTAGCAAATTAGCTCCAAAACTAACGCAAACTGTCTCTGACTACATCTCAGTAGTACAGGATGTATTTAGCAAATGGCTTTCATCAGCCGAAGTAAATACCTTTGATAAATTGAAAGATCTCATTTTAAGAGATAAGATCATTTCATCTTTACCACCACCATTTTCTACGTTTCTGAAAGAATGTGAGTGTGAGAGTGTGCAACATATTGAGAAACGAGGGTAGGCTTATTTTACAGCCAACAAACATTGTTTCAGTAGTGGATTGACTGACACTGAGTTTGTAGCAGCCGCTACCTATGACAGAACGAAGTCAGGTCCCTATGTTAATAAGAAACCCTTTAAACAATCTGCTGAGAAATATTATCAATGCAGATATTGTCATCTGTCACATAACGAAAATGATATGTGTGACAAACATCCTGGGTACCTTACATACTTGCAAAACTATATAGATCAGCAAGATAAGGAGCGAAAGAGCTATAAACGACTAACAAAATGCTTCCTTTGCAAAGCGTATGGCCACTGGCGTCATGCTTGTAAAGGCAAACAAATGACTAGAAAGGCTAATGCAGCCATGTTTGATAGCTCTTCCTCAGATGAAGAAACATGTGAAAATCATCCTGTAAATTCAGCACAGGCCATTGATGTATTTCATCTTAACAAATGTACCATCTGTGATCGTTTTCATGAAGATGGCCTACTAAAATGCGGCCATGCCATACCTATTGCCAATGAAGAAGCTAATTTGGTAATAAACTCCAGAGGTAAACTTAACAACATCCACCACGGATTTGTAAATGGCAAAGCTGCCACCGTCTTACGTGATAGTGGATGTACTCTAATTGGTCTAAAGAAAGACTTTATTTTACCTCCAGATTATACTGGCAAACATGTTACATGCAGAACATTCTCAGGTAACATCGAGAAATACTCACTTGCATGGGCATATATTGACACCCCATTTCTCACAGGAAAGGTTAAATGCGCAGCATTATCCAACCCATGTTGCGACATTATTGTTGGGAACCTTCCTGAGGTAAATGACATGCCACATGACAGTGCAACATCATCTGTCCAATGTATAGTTGATAATACTGTATCATCTTCAACTGACCATACTGTTGAAAAGGTATTGTCACCTGTAATTGATTGTATGTTTGCCAACTCATTAAAATCATCAAATGAATGTATTGATATGAATGTAACATCACCATGTCATGTTATTGATATTGTAAATGCAGTAACAAGATCTGCTGCCAAAGTGCAAGATCAAATTGATCAGACTGAGGCTTTAGAAATGCTAAGCCCAGTGATATTACCTCCTAAAACCATGAAGGAGAATTTCATAACAGCTCAAAAGGCTGATTTATATTTGCACAAGTATTTTAATCTTATAGGCCAAAAGCCAAGACTTACTAAAATGCTAGATAACATTTTGCACTGAAAGGCGGTATCCTTACACGGTACTATACCAAAGGTACCAGCACCACAGAGCAAACAGTGTTACCAACAGAACACCGTAAGCAAGCATTACATCTAGCACATGATATACCCTTTGCAGGGCATATGGCTTATTCGAAAACTAGATCGCGATTACTTAATCAGTTCTACTGGCCCAAATTCTGCAGTGATACCAAGCAATATTGCAGAACTTGTGACATCTGCCAGAAGCTTGTTAAAAAGGGTAAACACCCGCAAGCGGAGTTACAAATTACAAATCTAGCAAGTAGACCTTTTGAAAAGATATCTGTGGATATTGTAGGTCCTCTTAACCACGTAACATCGAGAGGGAATAAGTTCATAATAACAATAATTGACCTCTGCAGTAGATGGGCTGAGACGATTCCACTTAAGAACATAACTGCCAAGGATGTTATGGAAGTATGCTTCCATATTTTTTCTAGAGTAGGGTTTCCTGATACCATTCTCTCAGATCGTGGGAGCCAGTTCATAGCTGCAGCCACTCAAGCCTTTACCAGAATGTTAGGGGTAAAGCAATGCTTTAACAGCCCATACCACCCTCCTTCGACAGGAATTATAGAAAAGATGAATGGGGATCTCAAGCATATGTTATCAAAAGTAACCCAGGAACACCCTGAAGATTGGGATACTTATTTACCTGCCATACTATTTGCATATCGCGAAGTACCTCATTCCAGTACAGGTTTCTCACCATTTGAACTTGTATATGGCGCCAAACCACGCGGCCCATTATCTATGTACCATTCTATGCTAACTGAAAGTATAACTATTCATAAACCAGTATCATCATATGAACATGTCACATCATTGCGTGATAGGATAATGCAATCTTGTGTGTTAGCTAAAGAAGCACTGAAACAATCTGGTGCTATTTACAGACAGTATGCCAACAGAGGAAATAGGACAATAACATTGACACCGGGACAGGACGTCTTACTTCTTTTGCCAAGCGACAGACATCTCTTGACAGACTCAGGGCAAGGACCGTATAAGGTACTAAGACAAATCTCGACTGTTGACTACGAAATAGCAGTGAAAGACAAACATAAAATATTTCACATTAACATGCTAAAACTGTACTACAACAGAGACGAAGACCAGGACGAGACAGCAGCAAGCATAACGATAGTGGACCACACAAACGATGACGAGACCGACGAAATACCGACCCCATCACTTGACACGACAAACTATCGACATGACATCAAGACAAATCCTAATCTGACTCTGACAGAGACTGACAGTTGCAGACAGCTGTTACAAGACGGCGAAATTTGTACGGAAGACGAGACTTCTTCTGACAAAACAAGTAACAACGTTACATCAGACATTCGACCGGATCAGACAACACGAAATGACAGACAAGCCATCTAAAGTCATAATAGCCTTCCAAGAAATGTCATTTTTGGTTCGTAAAATTTGGAATGGCTTTGTCATGACTGACGATAACATCATGTCTTAAAATTGTCGCTTCCTACGACAAAGAATTTAACAATGTCATTGGTCTGTTAAATTATTACAGACAGTTTGTATCAAAATTTTGCCTTATGCACGGAGTGTTTTACTATTCTATTAACAAAATTGTAAACAACGAATGCCTAAGACCTGCATTTACAAAAGTATTGTCTTATTTTTCCAGTAATCCCATTTTGAAATTACCAAGCTTGGGTATTATTTTCAGATTAAGAACAGACGCGAGCTCCGTAGCGATTGGGGCCGTACTGCTACAGGAATACAATCAAATTCTACATCCTATATATTATGTAAGTCGTAAACTAAAGACCAGAGAACGTTCTTGGTCGACGCCGAAAATTGAGGCGTTGGCTCTTGTGTTTTCAGTTAGAAAACTGTCTAGGTTCCTTCTTGGAATACACTTCATAGTAGAGACAGACAATAGTCCGTTGAAAATCATTGCTACAGGAACGCCTACCAACCACAGAGTGACGAGATGGGCATTGTTATTGCAAGATTTCAGTTTCGAAGTCAGGCATATCTCTGGCACCGATAATACGATTGCTGATCTTCTATCACGATGTCCTTGCGACACACCGATAAGCCCAATGGTGTCTGAGCGCACACATCAGATGAATGAAAAATCTGCAGAGTAAGATAACGCTCAGCAACACAGCGCATTATGAAATGTATTTCAGTAACGCTGTACAGATTATGTGATAGGGACTACGTCCCATTGTAAATATATTGTGTATATACTTTACAAGTATAGTAATGCATGTGATGAATACTTGTGTGTATGTGTTAGAAAGAAAACATTATTTTAATTATATAGAAACATTGTTACGAACAGTGCTACAGGACGCCAAGACTTACTTCACTGGAACTGTGAAAATATCCGTAGTACCTGCCACGCAGAAAGTTCAGACGTATTTTAACCAGTGCGAGAAAGACGGTGACAGCTGAGTTCCACAGAACAACACCGTGAAAGAAAGAGTTAATCCAGCAGCTGTCCTTAAGAACTGTTTTCTCCGTTCCTTTCGGTAATATCCAGACGGAAGAACATTGTGTTATCTACAACTTAACACACCAGCTGTGTATTTCCGGTGTTTATTAAATTTATTCGAAAAGTAGCAGACTATAACGTCATCCACACAAAGAATTGACGATGTATTAAAACTTTGTGAGCTGAAAGATTACATATGCAAATTGTATGTAAGGATTTTGATAGATGTAATCTGGGAATCATAACTTGATTCACTTGTTCACAATTGTGACATTTAGTTCGCTATTGTCAATCAGCATCAATCTATGACGCTTAGAAATTGATTTTCTAATGTAATTTATTTTCTTTGACAGCATGTTGAAATTATCCCCCATTGATTTTGTATTTGTTTCAAGGGAAACAATTGAAATTTGTAATAATGTGTAACATGTGTAAAAGCCATTTTCAGGATGCCAGGTAGGTGACACATCAAGATGACGTCACCTGTGCATGGTATTAATTACCCAAGTTGTAGACCTTCGTAAGACTCTCCAACCAAATGAGGTTGAGGTCAAATGTTGGAGTCATCTTATATGAAGACGGCTCGCAGTCTGACATGTCGTTTTGCAATTTTTGTTTATCTGTCGAGAGGTAGTTGCGAGTTCGCCGAATAGCTACCGGACTGGCTGTGTCATATTACAACTAAAGGTAATAACCCATCGAGTGGATTGTACTTGATTAGTGTTGCTTCTTGGCAGCATTGATGAATGAGTGGATATAACTTACAATTACTTACATATTTCAAAGTTAAACTAAAGTGTCAGGTCAGACGACAAATAATGGGTCGATTCTGACAAGTTTAGTAAATAAACCCATATATGTATATAGAGTACATGAAAGGCTAAAGTCCTTTCATGAAATGGAGAGGGGGAGACTGTCATAATCTCCCCATTAGTTCTACCGCGTCGTCGTCTATGACGCCTCTCGAATACGGCCTGGGGTTTACCGGTGAGCGACGCTAACCACACTGTGTCAGGAAGGGCCAGTCGATGAATGCATGTGAGACATGATCTCCACGCAGTGACGCAGGCCCGCGTAGTGAGACTCACAGCGGTCAGCCGGCAGACGGCTTGGGAGTGTTGACGGAGACAGACGTGATTGAATGATGCTCGTATACTTGGGTGTATGAACGCAATAGAGAGAACGCCTATGAGAAGATATGACTGTGCGCCTGTGAGTTGTGTAGTAGTGTATTGATATATTTATTGAATGTATTATTGCATCGTCATTGTCATTGTATGATACATGTAATTGTTGCGACAAGTGAGATGTGTGAATAAAGTGTTTGCATTGTAAGTGTAGTGCGTCACGTTAAGTCATTCTGTGACCGTGTTTTGTATCACACTTGTTGGTGTGTACGAGCCAGTGTCATTGCTGTAAGCAAGACTCTGACAGCAGCCAACAACAGGTTCCGCATCATTGTAGTCCAGAACTTATATACTTGATGCAATTTAGTCCTGCCCCACTGAATCAAACCCTTATGATGTCTCTACAATGTAGACCTGTAAGATAGGATATGTATAAAAAGCTGAACCCTATATGAATTGATACCAGCAACAGAGCTTCCTCTTTGAACTTTAATTGCTTACTGTTTAACGTTTATTTCCCGTGTGGGATACCCAATTTTAAATAGAAACATTGACTTGTATTGTCATTTATTCATTCTTTTGGATAACAGCTGGTTACTTAGCTTGTGAAGTAGTTCTTTCAAGTTAATTAGTTGTTGTATGTTCATACGTTTTAATTTGTTTTGTTCTGTATTTGCATTACCTTTTTTTTGGGGTCTCATTAGTTGAATCGTTATAATATTGTCATTTGCATATCGATTTATATTACTGGGAGTTTGTAACTTAATGTAATTGTGAATTTTTTTCAATTATCTTGCATTTTTGCTTAAGTTTGACTAATTTACACTCACTCCATGAGTGAAATGTCTGAGAAGTGGCAACACTGGCTCAGTAAGTCAGGAATACGTATAGGACACTTAAACATATGCCACTTAATTAATAAACTGCCAGAGTTATCTGTTATTCTTAATCAAAATTTTCATTTATTCGGCCTTAGTGAAAGTAGATTAAACGAAAACATTTTAGATGAAGACATCTCTATCAAAGGGTATAAAATGTTTAGAAGAGATCCCTGTAGGAAACAAGAGACAGGCATGGCAACCTATGTTAATAATTTACTGAATGTTCACCGTAGGCTAGACATTGAAACTTGCGAAATAGAATGTATTTGGGTAGAACTAAAACTTCAAAACCGCACACCTCTGATAATTGGATACCTCTATCGAAATCCCAGCGCTGGACACGACTGGTACGAAAACTTCTCTGCCATGATGGATGTGATTTTCGCTTCCGGAAAGGAAATTATACTACTCGGAGACTTTAACATTGACACCAGCAAATCCAACATAATATGGGGAAATATAATTGCATCATACAATTTCCAACAAATAGTACAACAAGCTACTAGAGTAACAAAATCATCTTCAACACTCATAGATCACATTTATGTAACTTGCTCAGACAACATCATAGAAAGTACCGTACCCAATTATGCAATGAGCGATCACTACCCAATATGCTGCACGTGGTCTAAAAAGAAATTAAAAGTCCCAAACATAAACACAATAAGTGTAAAATAAAGAAGTTACATAAATTTCAACCAAAACGCATTTTTACAGGACTTGCTCAGTTCACCTCTAGACAATGTTTATCAGCTTTCTGACCCGGATGATGCTATGGTATTCTGGATGAAGACATTTATTTATATGTTTGATAGACATGTGCCAGTCAAGGAAGTTCGAGTAAAACATAACGTCAAACCACCTTGGATCACCCAGGAAATACTTGAAATCATGAGAGACAGAGATAAAGCACACGAAAAGCGGGATCTCAGCTCATACCGTACTCTTAGAAACAAAGTTCAATATACCATACGAAGGGAAAAGAAAAATTACTTTAAGAACTTAGTAATGAATAAAACAAATAGTAAGGATAAATGGAAGACAATTAACACATTGACAAACGAGTATAACTTCCCAAATTCTTTATCATCAAATCATATTACATGCGACCAATTCAGTAATATTTTTTCAAACTGACATAGACCAGTTGAAGGCTTCAGTGCCAAATTCTCCTTGCAACTTATCTTTATTGTCATCGTTTTGCGAGAATAGATTCTCCCGGGATATTCTTTCCGACATACCGCTAATGAAAATCACTGAAGTATTCACTTACCTCAGCTAAAAAAACACAACCTCATCTAGGTTAGATGGAATCAGCAACCGGATTATCCGTTGTGCAGCGATAGTGATCTGTATATCATTAACCTATGTATATAATCAGTGTCTCACCAAAGGCCACTTTCTATCAGCTCTCAAAATCGCTAAAGTGTACCCTCTTCTTAAATCGGGTTCATTGGACAATGGTCTCCAGAACAATTACAGACCCATTTCCTTACTATCATCACTATCTAAACCACTAGAAAACATATCCATAAAGTAATATTACAGTATTTAGTTCGCAACAAGCTTATTGTTGACAGTCAATCAGGATTTCGACCAAAATATTCTTGCCATACGGTCCTTAAATAAAATAATAGAAAGTTGGCACCAGAATATAAACAACAACAGTCTATTTGGAACTGTGTTTATTGATTTCAGGAAAGCATTTGATATAATAGACCATGTTATTTTAATTTAAAAAACTAGAGACAATGAAAATTGCCCCTAATATAGTCACTCTAATAAGATCTTTTCTATCAAACAGAAAGCAAGTAGTACCACACAAAAAATCTCTGTCCCAAACCACTACCTTCAATATTGGAGTACCACAAGGCTCTATTCTTGGCCCTCTATTATTTGCCATATATATTAGCTATCTACCTTTGCATCTTTCGTCGTCCTGCGATCTATTTGCAGACGCCTCTACAGTGTATACACACGCTGAAAACTTTAATTTGCTGTAATCGTCTTTGCAACAAGAATTAAACAATGTAGTTAGATGGAGCTATGCAAACCGTATGCAAATTAACATCACCAAAACAAAATCAATGTTGTTAACAACCAGACAAAGACTTCAAACTCGAAATTCCCACACATTACTTCCACTTCACATCGATAACATGCCAGTAGAAAGTGTAACTGAGCACAAATCATTAGGCCTAATCATTGATAGAAACCTAACCTTTAATTCCCACGTTCAAGTACTCATTAAACAAACAGCGAAAAAAGTCTACCAACTCGCCAAAATTAAAAATTTCCTTTATGAGGACACAAAGAAAATATTCTATACTTCTCACATACAGACACATTTTGACTTACTGCTCTACAATCTGGGACGGTTATTCTAATTCAAGCACCAAGCGACTTTACACACTCCAGAAACGGGTCATGAGTTTAATTTATAGCAAACATTTATTTGACAATCCTAGCCTGCATAAGCGCCTTCAGTTATTACCACTCCCCAAACGCCTGCTTTTCAATAAGGCCAAACTAATTCACAAAATCCTACATCGGAATGCCCCAAATTACCTTTGGCCATTGTTTAAATATAATGATAGACACAGTAAACGATTAAATATATTACACATTCCGAAGCCTAAAAAAGTCGCTTAAAAGTCGACAGGGTCGACTTCATTGCACCGGGTTTTATCCCATATGGCTCGGTCTCTTTCCGCAGCACGGAAAGCGTCGCACTAAGCACGAACTCCGTAGCTTTTAGCGACGACCCACATGAGTCTCCGAAACATTTAACTCGTAAACCGAGGACGCGGCCCGGATCGAACCCACAACCTTCGGAGCCCGAGTCAAAATGCTTGACCACTTTGCCACAGAGACTCCGAAGCCTAAGATTGACTTATACAAAACAAGCTTAACGTACTCTGCAGCTCAGATGTGGAACAATCTTCCACAAGAAATCAAAGACATTACCAATCCTTATACATATAATCGCAAATTAGTCGAACACTATCTCAGTGCGGATTACCTTCCCCCTTAATAATAGATATAATAATAATAACAACTAAACCCTAATATAACAGCCAGTCCCCTTTTGGTAGGCCAGTATATTCCACATAGCTAATAACAAGTGTAACACTATTATCTAATATTACTGAGTCGTGTAGTATTGATGTTGGCATTTTGCTCATGCCTTTATAATGCATACCATTTATATTGTTGCTGTTCTCTGTTAGCCTTGAAAGATGTATGAATGAAATAATGTATCAAAGAGAGTGATAGAAGGGCAGAATGTAAGACGGGCCTGCGTGCCCAATTCTTAACCCTTTTAAAATAAAGTTTGTTCGTTCGTTCGTTCGTTCTCTCTCTCTCCTCTCTGTCCCTCTCCCCCCCCCTCTCTCTCTCTCTCTCTCTCTCTCTCTCTCTCTCTCTCTCTCTCTCTCTCTCTGGCCATTTCTCCCGCCTCATGTACCATCAAGCCCAAGTTGTCTGCAATGACCTGAGTCCCTCTTCTGCTGACCATTCCTGTCACAGTCCATATTACATACAGTTAGTTAATCCGCTGGTCGCGGTTCCAACTTCATGGCAAAGGGTCGCCCCATTATGCTACGTTCCTGTGCCTGTCAATATCACACAAAATACCTGTCACTGCTCCATGTGAAAAGTGTAACCGACAAGAGTCTCGACAAACCAACAGCCCGCATAGGTATTCAATGCATAATTCCGCTGTCACAATGCCAACACAAACGTCCGCCACGAAAAATACATTTCATCGCCGATGGAAGCGGCAGTCACTAGAAAACCAGCAGCCACACATTACTGCATAAGACAATCAAGTTAGTTCAGCGACTGGCCGGTCGCCATTTTTCTGAACATGCAGTTCACGCTACATAAGCCGCGGACTGATGTAAAAGCACTTCACACGAAATTTACAGCTCACATTTTCGCTCCACACACTCACCTCAACAGCAGGGCGACGGAACCATGCATTACCAGTCCAAGATGAGGAAAGTGTGTAAGCAAACCGTAGCCACAAGCATAAACATTTCAGGGGCCTTAACAGCTGAACCGCCTATCCTCCATATTGGGAACCGGAAGATTACATATAGATAACAGAGTTAGTAACCACTTCGGACAGAGAAAAGATTAGGTAAGAGTTAACGGCTACCTAGACATGGACCATAAAACTAAACAAAGGTCCGCCTGAGAGGCTTGACTGGTAAACGCACAAAGGTTGGCTGACGTAACAGGCTGAGGGAAACGAAAGACGATCACCTGGCCAAGATTAAAGCCTTTGGACAACAATCACCCTCAAATTAATATCCGAATCGTCGCTGACTCGGTCATATGATTATTAACTGATTAAGTGCCACATCTTAGCGAATTGCCGTATCTGCCATGGATTTATATACAGTATTTTTCCCTAAGCAACCCCCTTTAATTTGATATATAATACAACGTGACTATTATCATATTAACAACTTTTAAGTCACAACTGTGACACACCCTTACTTCCCATTTTCCGCCATCCATTTTTATTTAGTCCACACCTAATTTTCAATTTGACAGTATTTTATCGATAAGCAATCTTCTGTATTAAACCCTATACCATACCAGAACATAGAAATTAAATATTATAGAATTAAATTTGTTATGCGTCACATCGCCTTAATCTGAGCCTGGCGATGGACTTTAATATAACTTCTCTTATCAGGTTGAAAGAGGTAAGGGTAATGGTAGAATAGAACAAAGAGTAGAACTGGACATTTGGTGGGGACAACCAAGACGCCATAAGCAAGATCAGAAGAAGAAATCTAACTTCCTCCCGCAGGAGACAAGAAAGATGGTTGCAGCCACCATGGTGGAATGGCGAGGTCGAGAAGAGATGGCTGGGAAAGAGGCAGGCTGTCAAAGACTGGCAAAAAGCCAGAAAGGCTAACATGTCACAGGTTTTGTTGGCGGACCTGAAGACTGAGGTCGATAGGACGATGACTTTATTCAAATCCTGCGCCAAACAGGCCAGGTCGAGAAATGGGACGAGTTCTGCAGAAAGGTGTGCTCCGAGAGATCTCTTACGACATTCTGGAGCATGAACGGCGCTGCACAACGTAGAGGTATTCCAGACTTTCAAGGCACAGACCTCACATGGAAAAAGTCGGATGCGGATAAAGGTAAGGCCCTTCTTGCACGCTACATAGAGCAGACTGACCAGAAAGACGAGCCCGCCAGACAGAGGACCGCAACGACACTCGCTCAGTTGTGCGAGGGGGTCGGGACAGACGAAGAGTGCATAATCACCGCTAAGACAATATGTGCGATGCTCAAGAAATCACCTAACACCGCCCCAGGCCCAGACGGCATCCGATATGGTGACCTACTGGTGATGTCAGATGATGACATGGAAGAACTGGCCAGAGAATTCAACACCAGTATCCAGAGGGGTCAGATCAAAGAGGAATGGCTACACAGCTACTTGCTGCCGCTGCCAAAACCGAACAAAGACCATTCCAAGATAAGCGGCTACAGAATCATTACAATGCAGAACACTGCTGGCAAGCTACTGGAGAAAATTGTAGCACACAAACTTGCTTGTGACTTAGAACAACTCGGCTGCTTCCCGCCCACACTTGGAGGATACACTCGTAACAAAGAGTCATGGCAAACACTCCTCAGACTGAAAGTGCACCCTCACCTTGTACGATGAATAGCTGCAGTTCTGCTCCAAAGGAAGGTGGTGCTAAGATGCGGGAGTTGGTCTTCTGAGCCGATAACGATAAGTCCAGTATTGCCGCAGGGTTTACCACTGTCACCAGTACTATTCAACGCGTATATGGTGCCAATCACTGAACAACAGTTGGACGGGAGGGGCAGGACTCTGTCATTTGCTGACGACATTCTCGTGTATCTTCAGGGTCGAGATAGACAGGCGGTTACTAATGATATGCAGGGCGAACTAGATCGAATTTCCTCATGGTGTGCTGATGCCGTTGCCCTTGTCAACCCTGCAAAAGCATCGGTTACATGGTTCTCCCTAAACAACCATATTGTGAACACAGACCTGCTGGCAGTGAGAATGGATGGGAGCATTTTGAGTAAAACCCAGTCAATGACATATCTTGGCGTGAGGCTTGATCGAAGCCTGTCCTTCAGAAATCATGTCGATTATGTCATAACGAAAGCTCGAAAAGATTTGTCAGCAATGAGAGTCATGGTGACTGCCAATATCGAACAAAGACTCCTAATACTTCTGTTCCAAGGACTGGTGCTTTCACGCATCGAGTATGCCCTGACCATCCTCACTGTCAGCCCTACACAGATTGGAAGACTTGAAAAGGTACAAAACGAAGCCATGCGCATCATTTTGGGCTGCACGAGAGACACCAGCTGTGCAGAAATGAGATACCTCCTTGACTTCCCAACAATGGAACACAGGATCAAATCTGGAGAGCTCGTGTATACTTAAAAATAAGTGCAGATGAGCAGCACCCTCTGCATGACGCTATATTCAGAGAAAAGGGTGACAGGCTAAAGAGAGGCATATCATGGATGGGTCGGGCGGAAGATGTCGTCAGACAGGTCTGCAGTCTTACCAGTATCAACCCCGGCAAGGAATGGGTGCCGGTGTCTCCAGATTTTAAGTGCACTTTCTCCTGCATCATCACACTCGACAGACTATGCAGAGAGCAGAACCCTGCCGCTGTCAATGCAGAGGTCAACGCGCTCATCTATGAAAATTCAGGTAGCCCCGAAGTGCTCATCTATACAGATGGATCTGCCGTAAAGCAGCAGAGAAGTGCGTGGGCATTTACAGCCCGTTCAGCGGGCCGAACCGTTCAAGAATCCAGTGGTGCCCACTCTATGACCACGAGCTGCATGACGATGGAGGTGATGGTAGTTACACAGGCTTTCATATGGCTGGAATCACAGCATTATATCAACGTGGGTGTACTAAGTGACTCAATGAGCATGATTCAGAAGGTCGAAGCTGAATCTGTACGTAGACAGTGGACTGAGTAGCTGCGGAAGTCTGTTGTCCGTAAAGTCACCTTCATCTTCGTCCAGGGACATGCGGGAGTCGAGGGAAATGAACGAGCTGATAAACTGGCTGGCTCTGCACCCCCTGTAGATGGCCAGCCCATTGATCGTGCCGATGTTATTAACGCCCTTAAAGATATGGTGAGAACAGAGGACTTTGACGTCAGTGAATCCACATCGCTGTCCAGGATGAAAGACTTGGGTGTAAAAATAGGCACTGCCAGACGCGAGAGATACATCGGAAAAAAACGAGGTGACGGGACGCTGATGCATATGCTGGGGGGGGGGGGGAGGACCTGAGCACCTATGGACCTGTCCGGAGTGCAATGAAGATACCCCAACTGATAACTGATAACTGATAACTGATTTGGTGGGGAACAGGTTTCCTGGACGATGGCTATCGGCTGATCAGACGACAAAAAAGAACAACGATGCAAACTGTTACAAACATAGAGGGGCTCTTTATCGCGTGCCCTATTGGATGTGCCGGCTCTGTGGCAAAGGGGTTAAAAATTCAATTCGTAATCCCTTATACCGCGTTAGAAACACAGCTGCAGGCGATTTGGAAACAGATCCCCTTGTGTTAGTTTCCATACAATGGAATGAGAACCGGTCTTTTAAAAGACAATGACAAACTACTGAACGTAAACTGCCCATGAATCACAAACAGCCAAAAAATGCTGGAGTTGACTGCTATGTCCTGTTAAGGATATGCAACTATCTTTTTTTTTTTTTTTTTTTAAAGTGGATGTGACTATCGCTACACCGGAGATGATATAAACGGCACTAATTTCATACACATCCGCCTCACACGCCAGTGATCTGGAGATCCATCCCGGGCCCAGTCAGGGATATGCACTACTGACGAGCTCAAACGAGAGCGAAACTTGAGTCTAATAATTAGGAGCGTTCATTTGAAATCCGTTCGTGTCGCACCGCGCGTAATTGTGTACGTTGAACATGATCATGTCATAGTCATGTGATAACTACTGACCAATGAATAAAAGAGCAAGTGCTTATCGTCCCATGATGCATAGGTTCTGTTTCTGACTGTTGAGAAAATGGCCGGGTTCATCCAAATCCGTCCAAAGAAGCTCAAAGAGCGGTGATTCAGTTTCTTTCATTTGAAGGATGCCGACCAGTGGACATTCATCGAAGAATGCAGGCAGAGTACGGTAACAAATGTGTGTCGAAGACAACAGTGACAGACTGGGCACGAATGTTTCGGAAAGGACGTCAGTTCACGACATATCTTCGCAAAAAACCATCGCCAAAATTGATGCAGCAGTACAGATGAACCGTTGTCGAAGCATACGTTCGCTAGCGAAAGAATTTGATGTGTCAATTGGGATAATTCAAAAGGTCGCTCGTAAGAAACTGCAATATCGGAAGGTGTGTTCAAGGTGGCTACCACGGATGTTGACCGACCACCAAAAAGAGGAACGCATGGGATGGTATTTGAACCACTTGCTGTGTTACAGAGTGGAGGGTGAAGATTTCTCTTCCGCATAGTGGCAGACGATGAATCATGGTGTCACCATTTTGAGCCGAGCAGACAATGGCACCTTGCCGTCTTGACAGACGATAGTTTGTGCTTTAAAAAGACATAATAACTTTTACCTATGGCTGTAGCGAATGTGACTGCTAAGGCCAATTCGCGCTGTAAATGTCCGTTCACAGAGGGTGCATGTGAACATGTGGTAATTTCCACCATCATGCACCATCTTACGTCTCTCTCGCTCGGTGTCTGACTTATCTGCAATAATTTTCTCCTTTGTCTTTATTCCATTTCTGATGTTTGCTCTCCATGCAACACGTTCAGCGGCGACTTGCTCCCAATGTGCATTATCAATGCCTGTATCAATCATGTCCCGATTACACATATCTTTGTATCGTAGTAGAGGCCGACCCTGAGATCTCTTACCCATCTGTAATTCACCAGAAAAGATGTCCTTCGTTATTCTACCATCATCCATCCTCCTAAGATGTCCTATCCATCTAAGTCTACGAAAACTGAGCATGGAATAAACCGTCACACAACCTGGTATTTCAAATACTTCAGTATTTGTGATTTTGTCTTGCCAGTTAATACCAAGAATTATTCGCAGACACTGCGTATGAAAGCTGTTTAAACGTTTCTCTTGGTGTGAGTAAGTTGTCCAGGTTTCACTGCCATAAAGAAGAGTACTAAGGACACAGGCTTGATAGACAAGGACTTTTGTTTTGGCAGTAAGCTTCCTGTTCTCCCAGACTCTTTTTCTTAACCTGTTCATTGTTGCTGCTGCCTTACCAATCCGGATGTTGATTTCCTGATCTAGGGATAATTTGCTATTTACCATTGCGCCTAGATATGTAAACTGGTCTACCATCTCTAGTTCGGCGTCGTCAATAAAGATTGATGGTGCCCCATGTGCACCTTGCGACATAATCTGTGTCTTCTTTTTGCTAATTGTTAAACCAAATTCAGAACAAGCATTAGAGAATGCAGATATTGCATTTCTTCCTCAGAGTAGGTCGTAATTGCAGCTTCATCTGCAAAAAAGCAACTCTCTGATCAGTACCCTCCTAATTTTGGTCTTGGCCTCTCGGATCAGTACCCTCCTAATTTTGGTCTTGGCCTTCAATCTCTGAGCATTGTAGAGGCCGCCATCTGAGCGTGAGTGAATGTATATACCACTATCCTGATCACGTAAGGCATATTTCAGTAGAAGTGAAAAGTATATTCCAAAGAGGGTGGGAGCTAGTACACAACCTAGCTTAACTCCACTCTTGATTTCAAACTCTTCAGAAGTTGCACCATCAAACTTGATTATACTCTTCATGCCTGTGTGGAACTATTCCACAATGGACAGAAGAGTTGGTGGGCAGCCTCTTTAGTGCCAAGATTACAACCTCACGACTGACCAAATCAAATGCCTTTGTGAGGTCGATGAAGGCAATAAACAGTGGTTGATTCTGTTCACGGCATATTTCTTGCATTTGTCGCAATGAGAATATCATATCAATGGTAGACCGGTTCTGTCGAAAGCCACACTGTGATTCGGGGTAGATTTGATCTCCTAGGATTTGAAGTCTGCGTAGAACAATTCTGGCAAATACTTTTTCCAACAATACACAGAAGTGAGATACCCCTATAGTTGTTGCAGTCGTTCCGATCGCCCTTGCTCTTGTACAGTGTTATGATGCTTGAATCTTTACAAACCTGTGGGACTTGTCCTCCTCGCCAGCATAGCTCTATTAGCTGGTGGATCTGTAGTGTCAGTGTGTCTTGCCAACTCCTGATAACCTCTATTGGAATCCCATCCTCACCTGGAGCCTTGCCAGATGCAAGTTCATTTATAGCACACTTAACTTCTGTTATGGTGGGAAGTGTGTCCAGGTGGTCAAGAGTTGGTAGAACCTCTATGGCGTTGAGGGCATCATCCGCTAGTTTGGTCTCACTTGAGTGAAGCTCCAAATAGTGCTCTAACCATCTGTCCATCTGCTGTTTCTTATCAGTAATGCATCTCCATAGCACAAAGCTTGGGCTAAAATATAAAGATCATGTGTTGCCCATGCAGCATGATCCCTCTCACCAAAAGCCAATAAATTCAAGTTACAGGATTCCGCTGGTTAAGGTTATGCTGAGCGCATTTTTTTACCATGAAGGGCTATTGTTGGATGACTTTAAAGAACCTGGTGTCAACATCAACTCTACCCACTACTTGGAAAAGCTAGACAAGCTGCAAAAAGCCATCAAGAATAAACGACTTTCTCGCGGTGTGATTTTGTTGCACGATAATGCTCGTCAGCATATTGCAAAGATTGTGCAGGAAGCATTAGCTTGGAAGAAGTGGGAAATTTTGCAACACCCAGCTTATAGTCCTGATTTGTCACCATGTGATTTTCGTTTGTTCGGACCTCTAATAAAAAAAAAACTCTCAAGGGGAAACAATTTCACACAGATACAAATGTAATGAACGCGGTAAACACTTGGTTCAGTGAGCAACAACAATCTTTTGTTTTTTGCGGACAGCATTCGCCGCCTCCCTAAGCAATAGGATGCATGCCTGAATGCCTACGGCGACTTCTTCTGACCAACCCATGGTTCATAATTCATTCAAAATGAACGCTTTGTTTAATTCTACCACGCCTGGTAATGTTTCTTTCATGCTTTTGTAATAACGCCATTGGAACGGGTTTCAAATGAACGATCCGTACACCGACGTGGACATGGTCCAAGGTTCGTACCGGAACACGAACATCGTTGCCTGTAATGGATTGTGCTCAATCTTCAGACATTAACTTCTGTTTGGTACATTTGTTTGTTCCTCGCTGATAGAAATATGGACCCACAGTCTGCCAAGGTTGGGAGGTTACATAATCAATGATACACGCGCTATCAGAGTGATGGGTGCGAGGCTTGGGAGTGTATGAGGTTACCTCTGCACAACTTGGTGTTGTGCGAGAGGAATAAATGTATGATAGTCTACACTGAGTTTGTCATTTCTTTGTATGTCTTCGGACATTCTGTGGGTGCAAGCTGGACCAGTGCGTGCACTTAACGTCCCAGACATCCTTAAGTCACGGAGGTTTATAACATATAAAATATTCCTTTAAACGCATACAAGGAGGCAGCAACAAGGACACCATATATTAAAATAATATTGACATTTACTGATGGCATTCTTGTATCACAAAGAGAAGCAAAGACATCTTATCACAAACATCAGAAAGAGGCAGTCATCGTGTGTTGGCCACATTATAAGAAGACAAAAATTGGAATATGTTGTGACAACCGGAAAGATTTGCGGAAAGAGAGATAGAGGAAGACAGCGTGAGAAGATTCTTGACAGTTGGTGTTATGGCACGGAAGGGAGACAACACACGAATTGATACATGACATCTGAGATCGTAATTTGTGGAGAAGAATGATCGCCCACGCCAACCGGCAAGGCACTTGATGATGGTGATTCCTTGTATACTGACAGGGAAGGAGAGGCAGGACAGAAAGGTCTAGAGAACGGCAGGCTGTTGTAGGCGAAGTGGGTGTGTGGTGCTGGGAAAGAGGTTCTGTCATAACCCAGACAAAGTATCTTTACTATGGTGTTCACTGAACAACATAATTGTCATGGAAGGAGTATCAGATATCACAACAAACGTTGTGCGATCAATAGAGAAGAACACACTCAAGTGCATGGAAATAAGCTATGTCCGATGCGTGTCCTTCTTCAATGATCTTGTGCTGGAGTTTGTGAAAAGGAGCAAATAATGTTGTCCGCACTTTATCAGCATTTAATCATTTTAGTGGCTGGATGTGGTCAGGGACAGCCCACAATATATCATGGCCAGCTTTATAACGTTACGATGTCATAGTCTTGGAAGAGATAGTTGTGACCATCCTGGTGTAATAACGCGTGGCTTATAGTGTCAAGAAGCCATGCGAAAAACAACCTTGCCTTCAGATAGGACAGTTGCAATCCAGTTGTATTACTTTTGTCTTCCTATTTTTCAAGCAGAGGCCCATGTATTCATTTCTTAGAACCCTCGTATATTGCATTTGTGTGGTACATTCTGATTTGTTGCTGTCAAGACGGTGTCATCAGCATAACATTAATTGCTTAAAGTATGACCGAACCGCGATTCCTGGCATACTTTCTATAGATCTCATTGTAGTCTCAATTTTACTGAAAACAAATAAAGCAAACCCAGTTTGTTCAGCAACCGGCGGCCGCCATTTTTTCGAACAGGCAGTTCATGACACAAACAACCGCTGACAGTGGTAAAGACACTCCACATGAAATATACAGCTCACACTGTCGCTCCACACATTTAACTCAGTATCAGGGCAACAGAACTATTAACTAACTGACCAACAAACTGAAAACACATCAAGGAAAATGCACATCCTACTCAGGCACACTTCTGCATGTAACGAATGCTTCCGGTTTCCGGCTTCGAGAGGACGTGTTTTAACATATTCTTCCGATTTTTGATTATTTTAATAAGTTTACTCAATTCAATCACGATGCTGTGTATATCATTGTGTTCATTCTAAACTGGATTTACATACTACTCAACAGTTCAAGTCTATGTGACTGTTTATTTAATGAAATGAGAGTTTCTTTATTTTATGTGGCCGTAAGAGCACCAATCTATGAATGTTACCAATTATCGATTCACGACAACGTGAGACTTTGCCATGCGTGACTAACAAGTGATAAACACCACGCACCTTCTACAGAAAGGCCTGCGCGTATATTTACTCCATCATTTTGTTCGTTTAAAGCTGGATTTACATACAACACAAAATGTCAAGTTTATGTGAATGTGTATTTAGTTAAATGAGGATTTCTTTGTGAATCGTGACGGTAAGATCACCCATTTTTCAATTTTACCAATTATCGATCTACGACAACGTGAGAATTAACCATGCATGGCTAGCAAGTAAACGTCACGCACGACCTACAGAAAAGCCTGCAATATTATTTTATTCCTTGCCTTATCGAGCTGACTATGTTGCCAAAATGTCCTCCAACTTGCGATCATCAACTGTGTCCAAGCGGCACAATGTAAACAAGAACAAGACGGGACCAATTTTGACGAGCACGCCAGCTCAGCGAATGAATCTATCATCTACATCGCCAACCTCAATCGTGTTGTCTAGTGAACAATCAAACACTGAATTCCAGCTGGACATACAACAGAATTCACCAGCTCAATCTAATCAAACCAGCACATCACATTCAAGCACTCTTTCTTCGGCCGAACCACAGAGCCACAATGATATTGATTGTCGTGAACTTATTCAGGCTTTGGAGATGAGGTTAACAGATTTTATTACCAGCAACACCACTAATATTATTGCTGTGCTTAAAAACGAAAACCTTCTTCTTCGAGAAGAAATCCGCCTCCTTAGACAAGAGAAGGAAACTTTCAAAGCATCCATACATGCTTTAGAACTAAGAAGTGCACAGTCATCTAATAAAAGTGCACAGACAGAAACTACCCTTAGTGTTTTAGATGCGTGTGCTACCAGTGAATGTTCGTCGCATAATGACATACAGACAGTTTCTACAATCAACAAAACTACTTCTAAACCTGTAGAACGCACACCATCCATCTACCCCATTGATGTGCATATCAGCAACAGGTTCCAGGCCTTAAGTGTTGACTCTCCAGCAGCAGACCAGGAATCACAAAGTTCAATTGTTACCACTACTGGGCATCAACAACCAACGCAAGCAAGCTATAATAATCAAGAACACAAGAAAGACCGCAGTGGTCAGTGGCAACAACAGCCCAAGCGGACACGCCAGCAGCGTGACCTTACAATTGATGACAGTGCAACTCATGTTATCATTGGAGACTCCCTGCTGAAGGGAATCTATAGTGATCGCATGTCATCTTCTGACAGCGAGTCAACATCAATCTTTCCTCTACCAGGCGCTGACATTGATAGGCTTACCGCTACACTGCGAAAATTCCAAGTGAATTACAGAATTAAAAAAGCGACAGTCCATATTGGTGTCAATGACATAATGGATAATAACATCATAAGCACCTCACAACTATCTACGCTGGAGGTACTGTTACGAAATAAATTTCCTAACTCATCTATGTTCATTTCATCCATCATTCCACCATGTTATGGATTCCAGCGTCGGACTGCCGATGCTGCCAATCTAACTTTGTTTAAATTTTGTAAAGACAATGCCATTAGTTTCATTAATAACACCCCGTACTTTACTTCGTCGTCCGGGGCTCCTAAGAAAAAACTATACAGGGATCAAATACATTGTTCCAAGCTAGGAAGTAGTATACTAGCGAAGAACATAAAATATCCCGAACGTGCACAACAACCAGCACCAGTTACAGGAGTAACCCGAACTTCACCCCCGGCGACAGCGACATCTAAGTGTTCAGAAAATGCGCCTTCTCTTCCTGCACCACCATTGCCTATACCCCAGGAATACAATGCCGTGGATAGCAACCCATGCTCCAATCCCAATGTTGCTAACTATGATGGTTTGTTTCCTCCCTTGCCCATAAAGCATCCTCCCCCTATTGTGTCAAAGGGGACACCGTTAAACAATGTTGCTGTGCCCCCGATGTATGCTTCTAATGTAGGCACTTCCAGTAACTCTCACAGCAGTGGTCCCTCGTTGGATGGCAATCTACACTCCTATCAGTGGAACCGCCAACTTCAACAGCTAATGCAATACAATCCTGCAGCCCTGCATCAAGCTTTCATGATGTCACTCCAGCACAGACATTTTCCTACCCCATCTAATAGTCTTAACTACTACTAAATAAAGTTTCAAAAACTCTGAAAATTTCTACCGCAAGCGACATCATCCTTTCATCGTGCAATGTTCGCAAATCACGATCAGTGGCTTCACAAAGATGGCCTAAGTATAGGCCATCTCAACATCTATCATTTGCTCAATAAATTACCTGAGCTTTCGGTAATACTGTGCAAACAATTCCATGTGTTTGGAATCACAGAAAGTCGTCTCAACGACAAAATATCCGACTCTGAAATCACTCTTAAGGGGTTTAAAGTAATTCGAAGAGACGCAAATCAAAAATTTGAAACAGGTATTGCTGTATACATTTCCAATTCTCTTAACTGTTACCGTAGAAGTGATCTCGAGTCAGTAGAGATAGAATGTGTTTGGTTAGAGGTGAAGCCAGCCAGCCAACAGCCGTTTCTCATTGGATACCTATATAGGAATCCGTGTGCTGGGTACAATTGGTATGACTGTTTCACTACAATGATGGATATAGTGTTTACAGAAGGTAGAGAAGTCATGATATTAGGTGACTTTAACATAGATATTCCTAAATCCAACCAGACATGGGACGATATCATTCTTTCTTACAATTTCAAACAACTAATAAACCGTCCCACAAGGGTTACTGACACATCCTCAACTATAATTGATCATATATATGTTACCTGTCCAGATAATATTATTGAATGTTCTGTTCCTGTTTGTACAGTTAGTGACCACTACCCGGTATGTTGTACATGGTCAAGAATTGGGTTCAAACCTCTTAAACATAAACATGTAAGTATCAAATTTAGGAATTATAAAGCATTCAACCAAGATTTATTTTTGCAAGACTTAAGAAAAGCAGCCCTTGATCACGTTTACCAACTTCCTGACCCGGACGATGCATTAGCTTTCTGGACGAAGACAGTCTACAATGTGTTCGATAAACACGTGCCAATCAAAGAAGTTCGAGTCAAAAATCAACATAAATCCCCATGGGTCACTAGAGAAGTGCTGGAAATCATGAGAGAGCGAGATACAGCACACAAAAATAAAGACTTCATCAATTACCGCAGACTAAGGAATAAAGTTAAATATGAAATTCGTAGGATAAAAAAAGATCATTTTAAAAATTTGATTGTAGATAATTCAAACAGTACAAATATATGGAAGGCTATTAACTTGCTAACCAATAAGAAACGCCCTACAGAATCAGCAATACCAAATTCTATAACATGCGATGAATTCAGTTGGTTCTTTCAATCAGAAATAGAGAATCTAAAGTCTTCAATACCAGACTCATCGTGTAATTTAAGTTCACTGGCATCATTCTGTGAGGAGAAGTGCGCCAGAAATATTCCCGCTGAGATTCCTTTAATGTCTGTTGCAGACGTTTATAAATATCTCTTGAACCTCAAGTCAACAAACTCACACGGCCTAGATGGTATCAGTAATAGAATTCTTCGTTGTGCTGCACCAGTCATTAGCGAGTCCTTAACGTTCATATATAACCAGTGCCTGGCCAAAAACTACTTTCCATCTGCATTTAAAATTGCTAAAGTGTTTCCGCTTATTAAAAATGGCTCAATCGATAATAGCGTTTTGGGTAATTATAGACCTATTTCCTTACTATCGTCGCTATCAAAACCACTAGAAAAACACATTCATAAAATAACGTTACACCATTTAATTAACAACGATCTAATAATTAACAGTCAATCTGGGTTTCGACCTAAATATTCTTGCCATAGTGCTCTAACAAAAATGACCGATAACTGGCTCTTAAACATCAACAACGGTAGAATTTGTGGAGCGGTGTTTGTAGACTTTAAAAAAGCTTTTGATATGGTAGATCACGATATTTTAATTAGAAAACTAAAGCAAATGAAGACAAGCACCAACATGGTGAACATAATTACGTCATTTCTATCCGACAGGCAACAAGTCGTGTCCTTCAACAACTGTCTATCAAGACCCACACAGCTTAATATTGGTGTGCCTCAGGGCTCAATACTAGGTCCGCTGCTTTTTGCAGTTTATATTAATGATCTTCCTTTATATATCAATACAACTTGTGATCTATTTGCTGACGACTGTACTATATATACTAGTCAAGAAAACCGTAGTGAATTAGAGAATTCTTTACAAAAGGAACTTGATAATCTTACTAGATGGAGCAATGAAAACCGCATGCAAATTAACATCGGCAAAACCAAATCCATGCTAATAACGACCAGACAAAAACTACAGACACTAGCCATAACTGGATCACCGCTCGAACTCCGCATGGGCACGTTACCTATAGTTAATGTGACTGAACATAAAACACTAGGGCTTTTAATAGACAGTCATTTGAACTGGAGCTCTCATGTTCACGCTCTTACCAAGAAAATAGCACAAAAAGTTTACCAACTTGCTAAAATTCAGCACTTCCTGGACGAAAGCACACGAAAAATATTCTATACATGCTATATCCAATCACATCTCGATTACTGTTCCACAGTTTGGGATGGTTGCCCTAAATCTAATTTAAAACGACTATGTTCTCTACAAAACCGCGCTATTCGTCTGGTTTCTGGCATAAAGCACGTTGAAAGTAATAAATTGTACAGTCATCTAAGACTTCTACCACTACAAAAGCGCTTCCTTTTCAACAAAGCCAAATTAGTGAATAAAATTATATCTCAAAATACCCCAGAGTATCTTCTGCCGCTGATTCAATCTAATGCAATGAACAGCAAGCGCCTAAATTTGTTACATGTCTCAAAGCCTAGATTGGACCTATACAAAACATGTTTTGCCTATTCTGGTGCTCACTTATGGAATCATCTGCCTCCAGATCTGAAAACTCCAATGAGTCCCTACACATTTAACCGAAAACTCTTTCAATACTTAATCCATACCGACTATATGCCACCATAATTCATTTACTGGTATAATTGTTCAGTATAATTGTTCAGTATAATTGTTCAGTATAATTGTTCAGTATAATTGTTCATTATAATTGTTCACTATATATGTGTGTGCGTGTGGGAGCGAGCGAGAGAGAGAGAGAGAGAGAGAGAGAGAGAGAGAGAGTGGGTGTCAGAGAGAGGGAGAGAGTGAATGCGTGTGTGCATGCGTGTGTGTGGAGAGAGTGATTGAGCGAGAAATGGTGGGGGAATGTGTCAGTGCATGCATTCGTACGTGTATGTGTGAGAGTGAGTGAGGGAGTGTGTGCGTGCGTGCATGCGTTCATGTGTACGTGTATGTGTAAGAGAGTGTGATTAAGAGAGTGAGTGTGTGTGTGTGTGTAGGATTGTGTGTTAGAGAGTGAGACAGTGGGAGAGTTGATGTGTTAGTGTGTGTGAGCGCGCGCATGCGTGTGAGTGTGTGTATATGAAAGAATACAGAGAGAGAGAGAGAGAGAGAGAGAGAGAGAGAGAGAGCTGAGCAGATGCATGTCATGTAACACGCATGTTATGTAACACGCGAATCCATATGTTTGTGTATTCTCATCTGTCATATTATACAGTTAAATACCATTTGATTTTATCATGTATAATCTAAACTTATGTTCATTACTGTAGTTTGAGTGAGAGAGTGAGTGAGTGTGAATGAGAGACAGAATGAGTGAGCGTGAATGAGTAAGAGTGAATGAGTGAGCGGGAGAGTGAATGATTGAGCGTGAGAGTGAATGAGTGAGCGGGAGAGTGAATGAGTGAGCGGGAAAGTGAATGAGTGAGAGTGAATGAGTGAGCGGGAGAGTGAATGAGTGAGAGTGAATGAGTGAGTGTGAATGAGAGACAGAATGAGTGAGCGTGAGAGTGAATGAGTGAGAGTGAATGAGTGAGCGTGAGAGTGAATGAGTGAGCGGGAGAGTGAATGATTGAGCGTGAGAGTGAATGAGTGAGCGGGAGAGTGAATGAGTGAGAGTGAATGAGTGAGCGGGAGAGTGAATGAGTGAGAGTGAATGAGTGAGCATGAGGGTGAATGAGTGAGCGGGAGAGTGAATGAGTGAGCGTGAGAGCGAATGAGTGAGCGCGAGAGTGAATGAGTGAGAGTGTCTGTGTGTGTGAGTGAATGAGTGAGAGTGAATGAGTGAGCGGGAGAGTGAATGAGTGAGCTGGAGAGTGAATGAGTGAGCGGGAGAGTGAATGAGTGAGCGGGAGAGTGAATGAGTGAGCATGAGAGTGAGCGGGAGAGTGAATGAGTGAGCATGAGAGTGAGCGGGAGAGTAAATGATTGAGCGGGAGAGTGAATGAGTGAGTGAATGAGTGAGCGTGAGAGTGAATGAGTGAGAGGGAATGAGTGAGCGTGAGAGTGAATGAGTGAGAGTGAATGAGAGCGTGAGAAGGAATGAGTGAGCGTGAGAGTGAATCAGTGAGCGGGAGAGTGAATGAGTGAGCGTGAGAGTGAATGAGTGAGCGGCAGAGTGAATGATTGAGCGGGACAGTGAATGAGTGAGCGTGAGAGTGAATGAGTGAGCGTGAGAGTGAATGAGTGAGAGTGAATGATTGAATGGGAGAGTGAATGAGTGAGCGGGAGAGTGAATGAGTGAGCGGGAGAGTGAATGAGTGAGCGGGAGAGAAAGAATGAGTGAGCGTGAGAGTGAATGAGTGAGCGGGAGAGTAAATGAGTGAGCGGGAGAATGAATGAGTGAGCGGAAGAGTGAATGAGTGAGAGTGAATGAATGAGCGGGAGAGTGAATGAGTGAGCGGGAGAATGAATGAGTGAGCGGAAGAGTGAATGAGTGAGAGTGAATGAGTGAGCGGGAGAGTGAATGAGTGAGCGTGAGAGTAAATGAGTGAGCGGGAGAGTGAATGAGTGAGCGTGAGAGTAAATGAGTGAGCGTGAGAATGAATGAGAGAGAAAGAGAGAGAGTGTGTGTGTGTGTGTGAGAGCGTCCGCATGCGTGTGAGTGTGTGTATATGAAAGAATACAGAGAGAGAGAGAAAGAGTGAGAGAGAGAGAGAGAGAGCTGAGCAGATGCATGTCATGTAACACGCATGTTATGTAACACGCGAATCCATATGTTTGTGTATTCTCATCTGTCATATTATAAGTTAAATACCATTTGATTTTATCATGTATAATCTAAACTTATGTTCATTACTATAGTTTGAGTGAGAGAGTGAGTTAGTGTGAATGAGAGACAATGAGTGAGCGTGAGAGTGAATGAGTGAGCGTGAGAGTGAATGAGTGAGCGGAAGAGTGAATGAGTGAGCGGGAGAGTGAATTAGTGAGAGTGAATGAGTGAGCGGGAGAGTGAATGATTGAGCGGGAGAGTGAATGAGTGTGCGGGAGAGTGAATGAGTGAGCGTGAGAGTGAATGAGTGAGTGTGAGAGTGAATGAGTGAGCGTGAGTGATTGAGTGAGCGTGAGAGTGAATGAGTGAGAGTGAATGAGTGAGCGTGAGAGTGATTGAGTGAGCGTGAGAGTGAATGAGTGAGAGTGAATGAGTGAGCGTGAGAAGGAATGAGTGAGCGTGAGAGTGAATGAGTGAGCGTGAGAGTGAATCAGTGAGCGGGAGAGTGAATGATTGAGCGTGAGAGTGAATGAGTGGGCGTGTGAGTAAATGAGTGAGAGTGAATGAGTGAGCGGCAGAGTGAATGAGTGAGCGGGACAGTGAATGAGTGAGCGTGAGAGTGAATGAGTGAGCATGAGAGTGAATGCGGGAGAGTGAATGAGTGAGCGGGAGAGTGAATGATTGAACGGGAGAGTGAATGAGTGAGCGGGAGAGACAGAATGAGTGAGCGTGAGAGTGAATGAGTGAGCGGGAGAGTGAATGAGTGAGCGGGAGAGTGAATGAGTGAACGGGAGAGTGAATGAGTGAGCGGGAGAGTGAATGAGTGAGAGTGTGTGTGTGTGAGTGAATGAGTGAGAGTGAGAGTGAATGAGAGAGAGAGAGAGAGTGTGTGTGGTGTGTGTGTGTGTGTGTGGGACGCGCTGGCATCACTACTTTTACGTCACATACTTTTTATGTACACATTTTTCTCCATGTTTAGCCTTGTTTATGTTTACAACATTCATTTCACAATGTTTATTTTTCTTCCTATGTAAATGTATAATGCTCTTGATGAACGAAAGACGAGTGATTGGAAGGGCCGAATGTAAGACGGGCCTGCGCGCCCAATTTGTGACCCTAATAAAGTTGATTTGATTTGAGTTGATTTGATTTGCTGCCACCATATGTTCTTTGATAATCTCAGATCTTGACCATCGACGTTTAATTTGTCTAGTATTTTGATAATTTCCTCGTGTTTCATCCTGTCGCATATTGTTTTTAATTATTAGCCATAGCCACATTTATCCTCATCTCTCTCTCTCTCTCTCTCTCTCTCTCTCTCTCTCTCTCTCTCTCTCTCTCTCTCTCTCTCTCTCTCTCTTTCTGTCTGTCTGTCTGTCTGTCTGTCTGTCTGTCTGTCTGTCTGTCTGTCTGTCTCTCTCTCTCTCTCTCTCTCTCTCTCTCTCTCTCTCTCTCTCTCTCTCTCTCTCTCTCTGTCTGTGTGTGTGTATGTGTGTATCTGTTCGTATTGTAAATTTAAAAAAAAAACAATTTTATGGACAAGTTTCATATGTTTTATTTATTCTTGTTTTGTTTAAATCGTGCTTATGCGGCGCACAGTGATAGTAAATAATCACGTGAATTTATAACTGTGTTTGGTCAAGTGTGACATGAGGGTTTACATTATTTGTAATGATTCTGAGCATTCTTCTACGCGTTAAACATACAGACATATCTGTTAGTGAATTATTATCGAAATACTTAGAGCAGGAATACTGATAACTGAGAGAATTTTCACAGAATTTGACAATGTTGTTCCTTAGGAATATTTTTTAAATGATCGGTCACTTTGTGCCTGCTTTCTCATTCTGCTTGTGAAAATAAGAAACATGGAATTCTTGTGCAGAGATTGATTGATCAACGGCAAGCAAGAAGCACTTTCCTGTTTCTATTCTCTCTGGATTGTGTTGATGCATTTTTGGAAGACGAAATGCCAAAAGATGTTCCTGTTTAATTCTAATGGGGACATTATACTGAGGAAAATGGTAATAATTATAATATATTATTGTATGATATATATGTTAATAATAACTGTAAGCCTGGTTCACATTATGGTGATAATAACTGTAAGCCTGGTTCACATTCTGGTGATAATAACTGTAAACCTGGTTCACATTCTGGTGATAATAACTGTAAGTCTAATTCACATTCTGTGGATAATAACCGTAAGTCTAGTTCACATTCTGGTGATAATAACTGTAATATTAGTTCACATTCTGGTGATAATAACTGTAATATTAGTTCACATTCTGGTGATAATAACCGTACGTCTAGTTCACATTCCGGGGATAATAACTAAGTCTAGTTCACATTCCTGGGATAATAACTGTAAACCTAATTCATATTCTGGGGATAATAACCGCACGTCTAGTTCACATTCCGGGGTTAATAACTGTAATATTAGTTCACATTCTGGGGATAATAACTGTAATATTAGTTCACATTCTGGGGATAATAACTAAGCCTAGTTCATATTCTGGTGGTATCCAACTCAGTTCACATTGTGGTGATAATAACTAAGCCTAATTCACATTCTGGTGATAATAACTCATCTCATCATGTTCCTCTTGTACCATGCGGTGTCGAGGTGAAGCATAAACAGCGGGAGAGTGCCCGCTTGTGAGCTTAATTTGTCGATATTCCCATGGACTCTGCTATTCCCTCCGCCCATCGTTTACGTATTCGGCCTCTTCCTCTGCTTCCATGTGGTCTGTACATCATTGCTTGTTGTGGTATACTAGTTAGTTAGTTAGTTAGTTAGTTAGTTAGTTAGTTAGTTAGTTAGTTAGTTAGTTAGTTAGTCGTGGTTCCAACTTCACGGCAACGGGTTGTCCCCATATTGCTTCATTCCTGTGCCAGTGAATATCACACAAAATGCTCCTCACTGCCCAAAGTGAACAATGGAATAGACAGGAGTATCGGTATATTGTTGTAGTATACTGTTAGTTGGTAACCTACTTGCATAGCCAAACCATTTTACTTGCTGCCTTCTAATAAAATCTAGCGCTTCTATAACCCCCACTTTATTCCTAATTTCTTCATTTCTGTCTTATCTCTTCTTGATACATTGAGTATTCTTCTCATCATCATCATCATCATCATCATCATCATCATCATCATCATCATCATCATCATCATCATCATCATCATCATCATCATCATCATCATCATCATCATCATAATCATCATCATCATCATCATCATCATCATAATCATCATCATCATCATCATCATCATCATCATCATCATCATCATCATCATCATCATCATCATCATCATCAAGTGCCCTGCCAGCTGGCGTAAGCGTTCATGGCTCTCCACAGATCTCGGTCTTTGGTTTTCTGGATCAACTCTGCTGCTGATATTCCTCCGCGCCACCGTCTCAATCCATCCAGCATCATTTCTCTTGGTCTGCCTCTGCCTCTCTTCCCCTCGATCTTTTCAGTTGTCACGATGTTCTCCAATGCCTCTCTTCTCATTACATGACCAAAGAAATTTGTTTGTCTCTTTCTTATTGTTGTATATAGTGTTCTAGTTTCGTTAGCCTGTTTCAGGCAGTCGTCGTTAGTTACTCTGGCAGTCCAAGGAATTCGCAACATTCGTCTCAGGAACCACATTTCTGTTGCTTCTAATTTCTTCTTAATTTGTTCATTTACATTCAAATACTCACTGCCATACAGAAAAACTGGTTCTACATAGCGCTTCAGCACCCTCTTTCTTACACTCAGTGATAATGACCTATTGCACAAGATACTCTTCATTTTCTGAAATGCGGCCTTTGCCTGCCCTAATCTGCTCTTAATCTCTGTTTTACATCTTCCATCTGATGTTATAAATGTCCATAGGTATCTAAAATTATCCACTTGGTTAAGAATCTTTCCTTCTATTTCTATGTCACATTTTGGTGCCACCATTTTCTTTGATATCACCATTGTTACTGATTTCTTGATATTCAAGGAGAGTCCTTTCCTTGCACTCTCTGTTACTACGGTGTCCAACAATTGTTGTAGGTCTGTTGCACTATCCGCCACCAATACTGTGTCATCTGCATAGTGTATATTATTTATATTATAACCTCCAACTAGTGTTCCTGGCATCTCTTTGATCTCTCTCATTATTACTTCGCTATATAGGGAGAAGAGATCTGGGACAAGACACATCCCTGTCGTACTCCTAGCTTTATGTGTTCGTAACTACCCTCTTTATTTCCAATTTTAATTGCTGCTAGTTGGTTCCAGTAAATATTCTTTATCATTCTTAAATCTTTCCCATCAATGCTGATATCTTCTAACATTTTAGTCAGTTCATCATGTTTTACTTTATCAAATGCCTTAGTATAATCTATGAAGCATAAATATATGTCTTTCTGTTTCTCTATTGACCTTTCTATTAGTGTCCGTAATGTATATATAGCATTGTTTGTGCCTTTTCCCTCCACAAATCCATACTGGTCTTCACTAATTTCCATTTTTATTTTCTTTCTGCTTCCTCTCATTATGATTCTGAGCAGAAGCTTAGTGATATGGTTTATGAGGTTAATTGTACGAAAATCTTCACATTCAATTGCTCCAGGTCTTTTTGGTATAGCTATAAATACAGATTTAAGCATATCACTGGGTAAATATTCACTGCTGTAAATATTATTTAACATTTTGGTTAATATATCTACTCCAAATTCTCCCAATACTTCAAATTCTTCTATTGTGATTTCATCTGGTCCAGCTGTTTTTCATTTCTTCATATATTTCATAGCGTCAGCGACTTCTTCTTTTAGAATAGATGGACCTTCTAAGTTACTTTCTTCTGTTAATTCTTCCCTTTCCCCATCATAAAATTCTCTTATATACTCATTCCACCTCTTCATTATATCACCTTCCTCCAATAATATCTTTCCTGTTTGTGATTCCAAATACCCTGTATTTATTCTTATTTTTCTTCCCGTGAGCTCACTGATTTGTCTGTGCATATGTTTTTGTATCTTTAATGGCATTTAATTAAATTTTTTTGCACTGTTCATTTAACCAACTTTCTTTTGCCTTCCAATATTTATCTTTTATTTCTTTATTTATCTTAGCGTATTCTTGTTTGTCATTTTTATTCTGTTTTCTTTTGTCCATCAGCATTAAGATTTCTTCATTCATCCATTTTTTCTTAGCTATTTGACTTCTCTCCGGTAATATTTCTTTGCTAGTTTGATGAATGGAGTCCCTTAAAATTTCCCATTGTTCATTTATACTCTGTATTTTAGCTATTGCATTGTACCTATTTTTCACAGTCACTATGTATTGTTCTTGAATTTCTGTATCTACTTTAAGAACCTCTTTATTAAGTCTCATGTTCCTAACCATTTTCCCCCCTCTCTTTAATCTTACTTTTATTTGTCCACATAGTGGTACATGATCACTATTACAGTCGGCGCCAGGCATTGTTTTTACATTAATTAGAGCATTTCTAAATCTTTTATTAATTAGTATGTAGTCAATTTGGTTGCGTATTTTCTTATCAGGACTTTACCATGTGTATAGTCGTTTTTTATGGTATTTAAACCACGTATTTCCAATTATCATATCATTGATATTTGCCCATTCTATTAGCTTTTCCCCTCTTTCATTTCTTGTACCTAAACCATAATTCCCCACTACATCCTCCATTTTCCCCTTTCCTACTTTTGCATTAAAATCTCCAAGTATTATTTTTATTTCCTGTGATCCAATTTGAGCCATCACCATTTCTATTTCGTCGTAAAAGTGTTGTATTTCTTCATCACTACTGCTTATTGTTGGTGCATATGCTTGTATAATGTTTATATCTATTGGTTTGCCTTTGATTTTGACCAAAATAACTCTATCTGAAATACACCAGTATCCATTAAGTGACTTTGCTGTTTCTTCGTCAAGTATTATTCCTACACCTTTTTCATGTGTATCCCCTCCAGAATAAATTATTGTGTGGTTGTCAGCTATAATTTTGTCTTATTTCTGTTGTTGTGATTGTTCTTTTCTATTTTTCTCTCATTGTCCAAGTTTGGCATTGGTAGCAAAGGGTTAGTAGGAAGATTATGTTATAATAACTGTAAACCCAATTCACATTCTGGTGATAATAACTGTAATCTTATTTCACATCCTGGTGATAATAACTGTAATCCTAGTTCACATTCTAAAGATAACAACCATAAGCCTAATTTACATTCTAAGGATAAGTGTAAGCCAAATTTACATTCTTGTGATAATACATTTATGCCTAATTCAATTTCTGGTCATAATAACCGTAAGCCTAATTCACATTCTAGAATTAATGACACGAATCATGTGGTCGCTTATAAGAAGGTTCAGCGAAAATAGAATATTAACAGCAAAGACAGGTATTCAAAGACATTGTACAGTCATACAGAATGACTCTATCCAGTACCACTCATCGGGCGCTGAAGTGTCAATTATTTATGCCCAAAGCGTTTCACACACAAAAAAGTGGAAGATGGTGATGATGATGATGATGATGATGATGATGATGATGATGATGATGATGATGATGATGATGATGATGACGATGATGATGATGGTGATGATGATGATGATGATTGATGATGATGATGATGATGATGATGATGATGATGATGATGATAGGGAATCTCTTTGGAAATTAGTGTATTCAGGGGCATTCAGGAGTTAATGGAAGCGATAAGCTTGCGGGCTCTGCATCTCTTGCAGATGGCCAGCTCATGGATCGTGCCGATGTTATAACTGTGACACACCCCTACTTCCATTTACCGCGATCCATCTTTTGAGGGGCCCAAACCTACTTTTGTTTGGCACTGAATCTGTTAATGCCCTTAGAGAGATATCGGTAAAGGATCATTTTGACGCCAGTAAATCAACATCGTTGTCTAGAATGAGAGACTTGTTGTCACGGCCAGACACGAGAGGCACCTCGGGAAAATGAGGGAACCTCGTCAACCAACATAAAACTGGCATTATTAACCACCAGGCGTTGATCTGTATTTGGTGGAGAATCTGAGCACCTATGGGCATATTCGGAGTGCAAGGACACTACACTAACATATAACTAACTAATTAACTAACTTATTGATGTATTATCGGAAACAACAAATCATGAAATTTAAATATTGAGCACAACCCACTACTAGCAACGCTGATCGTACCCTGGTATGAACCTAAGGCCTATCCACGTCAGTATGTAAGCACTATACTCGAGTTTCGCTCTCAAGTTTTAGCTCGTCAGCAGTGCATATCCCTGACCGGATCCGGAACTAAGCCCCGGATCACTGGTGTGTGAAGCGGGTGTGTAACCACGCGGCACACGCTGGACACACCAAATTATCATAACAGAATACCACAACGTCACCCATCGTAGGCTATGCTCAAGATTGCCCAATCGCCGCGACTGACGTCCGTCAATCGATGTGGACCCGAACGATCAGGACTTCTCACTGTCAAGGAACACCAGGCCTCCTAAAATCCAGTGAGCAATAATCAAATTGATTATTTGGTTGTTTCGGGATTTGAAATTTAAATATTGAGTTCGAGTTTAACTCGAGTATAGTGCTTCCATATTGACGTGGATAGGCCTTAGGTTCATACCAGGGTACGATCAGCGTTGCCAGTAGTGGGTTGTGCTCAATATTTAAATTTCAAATCCCGAAACAACCAAATAATCAAATCATGAAATGCAGCTATGCTCCTGACAGGAAACAAACAGATGTGTTTCAGTTAAGAGCCTAGCCTCGCAAGAGTGACTTGTGTCACGGTTACTCTACTCGCTGGCTATAGACTGGGTCATAACAACAGTTAGATGCGTTGATGAAATGGTTAATAATGGAAAGACGTGGACAGAACTACAAGATTTCACAGAACATGTGAGACATTGATGAAATGGGCAGTAAGGCAAAGGCGTGGACAGAACTACAAGACTTCACAGAACATGTGAGACATTTGGTTGAGATGGTAAAGGCTTGGGGATAAAATAAAAGACATACGTGGAAGGAGTATGGTTATATTGACACAGCTTGGTAAATTATGTATCATTGTGTTAGTTCTGTATGAAACATGAACAAGGGAGAGAGAGAGAGAGAGAGAGAGAGAGAGAGAGAGAGAGAGAGAGAGAGAAAGAGAGAGAGCGCGTGGGGAGAGAGAGAGACAGAGAGAGTTAGAGAGGGAGAGTCACCCACATTAAAATGGCCTAAGATGTATAAAACAAAACGGATAATTTTATTACTAACCGAAGTATTTAAAAAAAAACACAACATTGATACTCGTGAAGGATGATTCATACATTTTACAACTTAACTAGCTCCTCTGCTGAAGAATGATCAAACAAAAACATCACAAATAAACGAACAAACACAAACACTTACACAGACGAGGAACGGGCAGCTTAAATATTTTATGTGCAAGTGACAAGAAATTAGAAAACAGCAAGTGAAATGGTTCGGCCTTTTAAATAGGCTACTAACTGATAGTATAACTCAACAAGCAATGATGTACATACGAGAAGAAGAGGCAGACAACGCAAATGATGTACAGAGGGAATAACTGAGTCCATGGGAATCTCGATATATTAAGCCTATAAATGGGCACTCTCCCGCTGTTTTTGCTTCACCTCGACACCGTAAGGTACAAGAGGAACAAGAAGAGACGATGAACGGGCACTCGCCCGCTGTTTATGCTTCACCTCGACACCGCAAGGCACCTCCCGTGTGTTGCCGGGGCCAATAAGGGAAGCAAAGAATAGCAACACTGTAGCCTACCATGCATGTCGTAAGAGGCGACTAAGGAGGCTTGATGGTTCCGTCGCCCTGCAACTGAGTGAGTGCGTGGCGCGACACTGTAAGCTCTGGGTTTCGTGTGAAATGCTTCTGATTCTGCTCGAGGTTATTTTGGAACGTGACTGCTTGTTCGGAGTGATGGCAGCTGGCTATGTCCCAGAGTTGACCGGTGTTTGCCTTATGCAGAAATGCGTGGCTGCTGGGCTTCTGGTTGACTGCCACTACCATCGACGGTGAACTGTATTTCCGTGGACTGTGTGGACTGTATGGGTGAACATCTAGGAAACATCCAGATGGGAAAATGACTGCCGATTCCATCGGAGATGAACTCGGTGTTTCGTAGGGGACTATTGTGTTGACATTCTGGTGGCGGCATTATGCACAGTGTATCTGTGCAGGCTGTTGTTTGTCGAGACTCCTGTCTTTTCCACTTTTCGCATTGGCCAGAGGGGAGCGTTTTGTGTGATATTCGCTGGCACAGGAATGGAGCATGAAGGGGACGACCCGTTGTTGTGAAGTTGGAACTGAACCTAACTAACTAACTAACTAACAGCAAGGTACAAGAGGAAGACAACGAGATGATGGACGGGTACTCTCCCGCTGTTTATGCTTTACCTAGACACCGCATAATCTGGTTACAGCATCTAATAAATGCTGAGACCAAACATATTTGAAGATATACCGCTTCACAATGGTCAGCGGGGTAGAGGTATCCCCTATCAAAGGAGTTGTAAGACGCCTCCTTTCCCCCGTTAGTCTACGGGACACCCTTGGGCAAGGTGGAGTTCCCGTTTAGCCCCCCAATCAGGGTTACGTGAAGCCATGGAAGCAGGTGGTGGATGGAGTGTGAGAGCAGCCGACAGATAGTTGTTGGTTATGGTCTTGCACTCTGCGGCGATAGGCAGATGATCTCATCAGTAGAGACAATGGCTATGGCCACCGACTAGCACAGTCACTGCCCAGAAGGAAAGCAATGGCAAACTACCTTCTGCAAAACTTGCCAAGAAACCATAGCAACCATCCAATATTGGAAGGATATATGCCTGGGAAGAGAGGAAGAGGAAGGCCAAAGAGAAGATGGGTGCAGGATGTGGCGGATGATCTCCAGATGGGTGTATCAGACGCGGGACATCTTGCTTATGATCGAGAGGTTTTCCGGAAGGTTGTTATGGCAGCGAGGTTCTGCAAAGGACATGCTACTGAATGAATGAATGAAGACACCGCATGGAACAAGATGAGATGAGAGACGAGACCTGGCGCTTAAATTACATCCCGCGCTGATCAGTGGCAAGGAAACTGTAATGATGGCGATACATTGCTGCTGTTAAACAAGAGTGACATCCACCTCTAACTACAAACATATCGGATCTGAATCTACTAGTGGATGGCTTCATCATCAAATCCAGAATGTTATACACCTTCTACACCCCCCCCCCCCCTCACCGACCTAAACCCGCAATGGATCGATGATCGGGACGCCTATTGTTCTCTTAAATAAGAGTGAAACAAATGGAAGGTCGCATGTGAGCGCTGAGCACATTAATTAAAATTAAATAAGAGTGAAACAAATGGAAGGTCGCATGTGAGCGCTGAGCACATTAATTAAAATTAAATAAGAGTGAAATAAATGGAAGGTCGCATGTGAGCGCTGAGAACATTAATTACAATTAAATAAGAGTGAAATAAATGGAAGGTCAAATGTACGTGTTGGACACCTTAAATAACTAATTTAAGAGCGAAAGAAATATAAAAGGTCGCTGGAGGTGAAGAGAAGCAGGAGGGAAGCAAGAGAGAAGATGCTGGACAGTTTGACATCATGGCATGGAGGAACATCGGTATAAAAAATGTTTGAAAACACGAGAGACAGATGGCTGTGGACAGACATGATCGCCAACGCCACGGGATATGGCGTATAAAAAGAAGACTTTATTATCTAATGTCTTATCCCAATTTCATCACTGTCGCTTGAGAATAATTCATTGAATGAAAAGTAATTGACAATATTTGTTTTATAGCAGGGCCTTAACATTAATAACAAAATGAAATTAGCGGCATCTCGACACAATCAAGTTATTGTGTGTTCTCCAAAATAGCACACATGAAAATTACGGTATCCAGACCAAAAGAAGTTACTATATGTTTTCAATGAGCAAGTCCTACAAGAGGCAAATGAAACCCGCAAACTGATTAGAGAAATTAGACGTTAGGCAATCTCATTTGTTGGCACGTTATGAGAAGAAATAAACTAGAGAACTTTGTGGCAACTGGCAAGATTGAGGGGGAAAGAACACAGGGAAGCCAGAGAAGTAAATATCTGGATGGCTTGACCTCGTGGCATGGTCGGGACAAGAAAACAGAACTGATCCACGACTCTGGTGATCGTGCAAGATGACCAAACATGACCGCCCACATTTACCGGCATGGCACATGATGATGATAATGTGTTTTCCAAAAATGGCACAAATGAAATGTGCGTTATCTCGACAAAAGTAAGTTGACGTGTTCTCTAAAAATTATGTTTTGTTGTGTGTAGTACTAAACTCTTTCTGCACTGAGCAACACACCGCCATATTCTATTCATCAGGTGGACCAATCAGCGTGGCATGTGTGATTGTACGGTAACTGTGAGTCGTAGCACACTACAGAAATCTGACATCGTGTTTGTATTTATCAGATGGGTACAACCGGCAACTGTGAAAACAATACACTTCTGTTGGTGTCATTATTGTCCTGATTCTACAGCTGTTGTGACCTTCTTGGAATGAAAGAGCTACGCCAGATTACAAACTATTGTGTGTGCAAATAGACTTAGAGACAGATATAAACATATACACAACTTATACCGTGTTTTATAGTGTGTGCAAGTAAACTTAGAGACAGATATAAGCATACAAACAACTTATACCGTTTTCTATTGTGTTTACTCTGTCGGCTCTGTGGCAAAGGTATTACGAATGCTATTTGTAATCCCTCATACCGCATTCAAAACCCAGCTATGGGATATTTGGAAGCAGACAGCCTTGCTCTGATTTTCATACAATGATATGAGTGATGAGTGCCGGTCGTTCATACAGCAATAGCAAACTACTGAACGTAGACATGCCAAGAAATCAAAATGAGTAAAAAAAATGCTTGGTTGATTGCGACGTCCCGTAAATTATAGTATTTAATCTTTGGTCATATTATCCTATTTTAACTGTACGTGAAAATAATAATAATGAAGCCTGCTATTTTGGAGATGAAGACAATTTAATCATACTTACCAAAGGACTGAATCAGTAATAATGTTGCCTCGTACTGAAAGGAATGTATGTCTTGCCTCCTTGTCTTATAATAAACTATATAGTTTTGAAATAACTAGATATCCACGTGTATTATTAGTTCATAAATAGCAAAATATGTATACAATTATTTAATCCACAACAAAGTATAGCAAGGTGGGTAGAATACTAGAAGAACCACTTAACCCCACACATAACATAGAAAACCTCACTTTTGTGACCTGGGGCAACAAGAACCAAACTTCATCCCTGCAGAAATCAAATAGGTTATACAGCAAACACAAATCACCGGGTCAAGATGAAATAACCGCAGAAGCTATTCAGGCTTGTGGGAAAACGTTGGATGAAGAATGACTTGCGCGATGACTTGGATTAAAGTGAGGAAGAGTTGCGCAATTCGTCGACCTTACTATCTTGCCTGAGTCCATCTGAGTCCAGTGGCAAGACAAGTCGAGACGACTGGAGACGAATACAGGTGCAGTGGATGACCAGGGCGCTCTAAGTGCCTTGCCGTGCTCATTACGTTCCACAACGCTTTGCAGGTAAACGCCGTCTTGCCCGTTGAATCAGGATGATTTCTTCCGCGCAGTCTGCCGAATCCTGTCTTCACATGCTGGGTAGACATACCCTAGTTTACCGCTTGGTTTGACACCAAATCGGATACCCATGCCTGGTTTAGTCAGCCTCTCACAGCTGTTGCCCGGGGAGTGGCCGCTGTCGCATGCTGACAGCTACTAGGAGCCACAGGCACGAGCTGGATGTCAGGCTTGGACCAGTGGGGGATGGGTCCTGAAAAGGACATGAGAGTCATCCTTACCAAAGTGTGGGAAAACAGGAGTTAAATGGCTGACAAGACTTTTTTATATAGCATGGGAAGAAAGAAAAGTCCCAGAAGATTGACAGTAGGCAATAATAGTACCAATTTGGAAAAAGAAAGGCAATATGAGAGAGTGTGAAACAAACAGCGGTATATCACTCCTGGGTAATATAGGGGAAATATATGCAAAACTATTGGAACAAAGAGCTACACCCATAGCTGAACAACAGTTAAGTAAAGTACAATTCGGTTTCAGGAAAGGCAAAAGCTGCACTGATGCACTATTCACACTTAGACAAATATGCGGAAAAAAACATTAAATACAGTGACTAGCAGAATATTGTTTTTGTAGATTAGGAAAAGGGTTTTGATAGAGTAGACAGATACAAGTTATAGAACATCCTTGAAGACTACAGGATACAAGGACAATTGCTAGAAAACAGCATAGCCATGTACCACTCAAGCCACAATGCAATAACAGCACAAGAAGGTATATCAGATATGTTCACAGCCAATACGGGAGTGAGACATGGATGTGTACTCTCTCCTCTCCTATTTAATGTCTACATAGACAGAATATCCAAAGAAGCAAGCTTGGACAGAAAAGATTCGGAAAATTTGGAACTCTTTTCTTCAGATGAAACAACATATTCACACGCAATAAATGCGCTTTTATATGCAGACGATCAGTGTCTGATTTATAGCGACGAGGGAGGACTGCAAAATAATATTAATAAGCTGAGTTCAACATGCAGCAGATACAATATGAGTATAAATACAGCCAAAACTGAAGTAATGCAAGTTAGCAGATCTCCTGGTCCACTAAGTATACTGATATATAGCACATCTCTGAAACAAGTTAAAGAATTCACATATCTTCAAAGTATGATCACAGAACATGGCAGATTGGACATTGAAATTGAAATCAGATGTCAAAAGGCAAGTACGCTTACAAATCAACTATCATCCATCCTGAAATATCCAAATATACCTGTGTCCGCAAAACTACGGATAATAAATAGCATATTCACACCAAAACTATACTACCTATGCAAGTCAAACTTGGACATATCCAAATCACATTACGCAGAATGAAAACCTGTGAGATGAGAAGCTTGAGGAGAGCTGCCAACTATCCGAGACGGAATAAACAATGGTGTTATCAAACAGACAGTGGGATCAACACCTTGTGCCACATTATCGAAAGACAGAAGATTAAACGGTTCGGTCATCACGTTAGAATGCAAAACCATCAACTACCAGCACTGGCGCTACATCAAAGAAGATCTGCTACCAGAAGTTAGGACGCCCGAGAAGAAAAGGGATTGACGACATCAAAGACATTCTTCAATCACACGGAATGACTATCCAGTGCCACCTACAGGGCGCTGGAACGCGAATTATTCCTCCCCACGACGCTTGACAGCAAACGTGGAAGGTAATGATAATTATCGTTAGTTCATAACAAGTTCGCTCGGACGGGTATAACTTTAGATGACTTTCTTTGCAAGTCTCAGTGTGGTTAGACCAGACTGAACTGTGGACAGTCGACCGCAAGATGGACAGTGAAATTTATTTATTTCTAACAAACCTGACTTACATGTTCTTGTTTGTACGTTGGTTCATTCGCATTTGCGAGCGCTATCAAGACAAGTCGCCTGAACAAGTCAAGAAGCCTGACACGGGGGAAAATGACACGTGGCAAGAAAACCAAAAGACACGTGGCAAGAAAACCAAAAGACACGTGGCAACCAAGATTTGCAGCGTGGGAGCCGACAAGAAGACTAGCGGAGAGTATCTACGTGCGTGCTGTAACAAAGAACCTGAAATTACAGTTACTACTGATGCCACCACGAGGGAGACCGCCGACAGCCCACCACAGACAAGAGCCACGACCGCTGAGAAGAAGAGGGAGGAGAAAAACACCAGAGTCGGATACACCGACTCAAAAACAGTCAGATGGGTTGTCAAGCGGATTCAAGTGGAGCCGTCAGACGAAGAAATCTTGAAGCAGCTGCGAGAAGAATATCTACACATTAGAATCGTGAAGGCGGAGTGAATCCTGACGTATCCAAAGATCCCTACGACGCTAGCGGTGGTGACGACTGAGGGCAGCGAGATACCACGCCAGGTATCGATGAACCAGAAAACACAGCAGCCCGAAGGATTCATACCACGAATCACCCAATGTTTCAGATGCCAGAGGGCCGGCCACAGCAGGACAGGATGTCGCAGTAAGACAAAAATCTGCCGGTACTGCGCCGATCACCATGCCTTCAAGGAATGTCCGCTGGACAAGGACTTCCGAGCACCCAACAGCAAAAGAAAGTGCGCCAACTGCATGGGCAGGCATGGAGCAAGATACCTGGGCTGTCCGTACCTCCAAAGACACAGAGACGTGTTAAAAGCTCTCCATCACCACAAAATAAAGACGCCCTACAAAGAAGCAATGCGGAGATGCGAGATAGCCACGTGCATCTCGCAACCTGAAAGAGATCAACTGCAGAACCAGATAGACGACCTGAAGAAGCAAGTCAAGGCACTACTAACGCCAGCAGCAACCAGCGACAATGAGAAACTGCTGGCCAACATGAAAGAGATCCAGCACAACATCAAACAAGAGATCGAGTGCATGGTCAAGATGAAAAGGTTAACGAGGATGTCGGATACATCGAGATTGATGGCTCAACCCCAAAGAGAGAAAGGATATAAAGTCCTTTTTCCCAATGTGATCCTGCTCGTTTAATTAATTTAGCTGAACTGACTCCATTGGTTGAGACCAGAAATAGAGTTTTAGAGAACCAAGGAATACCTCCAGGAAATACTGAAAAAGTTTTATTCCCTTTTATACCCAAAATATCCTTTAAGTGGTTCCTTCCCCCTCCTCTACCAACTAATTAATTCTGTCTAAGAGTTGTTTAAATAAATTTGACAATGACAAGTAAAAATACAATCAATACATTACATGACCTCAGTTTTTATGATTTAATAAACACAAACTTGGATTTTGTAAATTGCATTCAAAATTACAATTTCCTGTCATAAAATAAAGACATATACATATAATGGTAACAATACAACATTACATTGTCAAATTAATGTTATATATATATATATATATATATATATATATATATATATATATATATATATATATATATATATATATAGTCATTGGCACCTTTCCGTCTTGACAGACGATAGTTTCGTACATTGTGCTTCAAAAAGGCTTAATAACTACGATCCATGGCGGTGGCGAGTGTGGCTGGTAAGGCCAATTCTTGCTGCAAATGTTTGCCTACAGTATGTGCATGTGAAAATATGCTCATTTCCACCATTTTGCACCATCTTACGTCTCTCACGCTCTGTGTGTGCTTTATCTGCAATCATTTTCTCCTTTGTCTTTATTCCATTTCTGATAGTTGCCCTCCAAGCAACACGTTCAGCGGCGACGTGTTCCCATTGTGCATTATCAATGCCTGTATCAATCATGTCCCGCTTACACACATCTTTGAGATCTCCTACCCGTCTGTAATTCACCAAAAAAGATGTCCTTTGGTATTCTACCATCATCCATCCTCCTAACATGTCCTATCCATCTAAGTCTACGAAGACTGAGCATGGAATACATCGTCACACAACCTGATCTTTCCAATACTTCAGTATTTGTGATTTTGTCTTGCCACTTAATACCAAGTATTCTTCGCAGACACCGCATATGAAAGCTGTTTTAACGTTTCTCTTGGCGTGAGTAAGTTGTCCAGGTTTCACTGCCATAAAGAAGAGTACTAAGGACACAGGCTTGGTAGACAAGGACTTTTGTTTTGGCAGTAAGCTTCCTGTTCTCCCAGACTCTTTGTGCTAACATGTTCATTGTTGTTGCTGCCTTGCCAATCCTTATGTTGATTTCCTGATCGAGGGATAATTTGCTATTTACCACTGATCCTAGATATGTAAACTGGTCTACCATCTCCAGTTCGGCGTCGTCAATAAAGATTGATGGTACGCCATGTGCACCTTGTGACATAATCTGTGTCTTCTTTTTGTTAATTGTTAAACCAAATTCAGAACAAGCATTGGAGAATGCAGATAGTAGATGTTGTAATTCTTCCTCAGAGTGGGTCGTAATCGCAGCATCATCCGCAAAAAGCAACTCTCTGATTAGTACCCTGCTAATTTTGGTCTTGGCCTTCAATCTCTGAGCATTATAGAGGCCACCATCTGAGCGTGAGTGAATGTATATACCGTCATCCTGATCACGAAAGGCATATTTCAATAGAAGTGAAAAGTATATCCAAAAGAGGGTGGGGAATAGTACACAACCTTGCTTAACTCCACTCTTGATTTCAAACTCTTCTGAAGTTGAGCCAACAAACTTGATTATACCCTTCATGCCTGTGTGGAACGATTCCACAATGGACAGAAGAGTTGGTGGGCAGCCAATCTTCTTTAGTGCTTTGAACAGACCCTCACGACTGACCAAATCGAATGCCTTTGTGAGGTCGATGAAGGCAATAAACAGTGGCTGATTTTGTTCCCGGCATTTTTCTTGCATCTGTCGCAATGAGAATATCATATCAATGGTAGACCGGTTCTGACGGAAGCCGCACTGTGATTCGGGGTAGACTTGATCTCCCAGGACTTGAAGTCTGCGCAGGACAATTCTGGCAAATACTTTGCCAACAATACACAGAAGTGAGATACCCCTATAATTGTTACAGTCGCTCCGATCTCCCTTGTTCTTGTACAGCGTTATGATGTTTGAATCTTTGAAATCCTGTGGGACTTGTCCTTCTCGCCAGCATAGCTCTATTACCTGGTGGGTTTGTAGAGCGAGTGTGTCTTGCCCACTCCTGATTACCTCTATTTGAATCCCATCCTTACCTGGAGCCTTGCCAGATGCAAGCTCATTTATAGCACACTTAACTTCTGTTATAGTGGGAAGTGTATCCAGGTGGTCAAGAGTTGGCAGGGCCTCTATGGCGTTGAGGGCATCATCCGCTAGCTTGGTCTCACTTGAGTAAAGCTCTAAATAGTGCTCGACCCATCTATCCATCTGCTGTTTCTTATCAGTGATGATTTCTCCAGTCAAGGTTTTCAGCGGTGCACTTCTTTTGATCATTGGACCACAGGCTTTTTTTTATCCCTTCATACATGCTTCTGATGTTTCCCTTATCACTTGCGATTTGAATGGACTCACATAACTTGATCCAATAGTCATTCGCACACTGCCTGGCAGCCTTTTGTACATCCTTCCTCGCTTGCTTCAGCTCACTCAGAGTGTTACGCGTTGGTCTTTCCTTGTTACTTAAGAGAGCTATCTTCTTTTTATCAATCAAGGGCTGCAGTATATGGCTGTTTGCTGCAAACCAGTCCTGCCTCTTATGATTCACAGTGCCGTAAACCCCTACCGCTGTTTTATAAATAGTTTCCTTAATTTAAGTTTACTCCATTTATCATTTACTATACAATTTTCTGATGTATCATTGAAAACGTCTTCAAGTTGCTGTTGAAATTCAAAGCACTTTCCAGGATCGAGAGTGTTAATAATATTAATCCTGGGGCTAGACTTTTGTTTAGCTGTGTAGATTCTCTTTGGTCTCAGTCTAACCCTTGCAGCTACCAAAGAATGATCTGTATCACAGTCAGCACTGTGGTAACTTCGAGTTAATGATGTATGGTTCAGATGTTGTCTCCGTGTGATAATGAAGTCCAGCTGATGCCAATGGCTGGTTCTTGGATGTTTCCATATGACCTCATGCATCTCTTTTGTTTTAAAAAAGGAGTTTGTAATACATAGGTCGTTTCTAGTGCAGTGCTCCAGCAGCCTTTGCCCACATTATCATTCATGCGACCGATGTTGTATTTTCCAAGGCACACTGGCCATGAACTCGAGTCCTTGCCCACACGAGCATTGAAATCACCGAGCATATAAATGTAGTCGGATTTTGGAACTGCCTTGATCGCAGAGTCTAGCTGCTCATAGAACGTATCCTTCACATCATCAGAGGAAGCGAGTGTCGGTGCATATGCAGTGAGAATGGTGGCAAATCCACAAGAGGTTGCCAAGCGCAGTGATAATAATCTTCCATTACCTCCAGCTGGGATATCAATCATTCCCAGTAGCGAATTCTTCACTGCAAAGCCCACACCATGTTGCCCTTTTTCTGCCTGCCCTCTTCCCTTCCAAAAAAAGGTGTAATTGTTTTCCCTGAGTGACCCTTCCTCAGCGAGGCGAGTCTCCTGCAGGCCAGCAATATCAATGTTAAGACGATTGAGTTCAGCATCAATCACAGCCGTTTTTCTCACATCGTCAATATTTGTCAAGTCAGTGGAACATCCTGGACTATTGCCTCTCCATAGCACAAAGCCTGGGCTAAAATAAAGAAACCATGTGTTGCCCATGCAGCATGATCCCTTTCTCGGCCTGTCTAGTTCACACCAGAGGAAAGTTAACACCTATACATCTGGAACAAGACAAACTGCAGAAGCTGCCGGATCATCAGAGCAATGCTCTAACTGTCCGCCTGTCGGAGCTTCGATCCTAGACCAGCTGCCAACCAAGGCTTAGGGCCTGGTCTGCCCTGCTGTGACTTATTTTGTCTTTGGGTTGCATTTCCTCGCACCAGGATAAGGCTAGTACCCTCCCAATTGCGCTCTTCCACCCGAAGCCGTTGGCACAATGTGGGTTGTCGGGTTTGGTTAGCGCCGCCCAACATTCGGCGCTGACAGAAAGCAGGTAGTACCGTCTACTGTCATACGGTAGCTCAGACATATCTGACTAAGACCTGACTATCATATATATATATATATATATAGTTTTTTCAGTGGCATGTGCTGCTCCTTCTCTACTGGCATGAATGATCTGAAAAAAAAAAAAAAAACTGTCTACACTCAGGGTTCTCCACTTCTAGCTTTGGGAATCCCTCTGGATATCAATTAATTGCTGTATGTTCTGTAGTCTTAGTGTTCCAGGTCTGAGTAGAACATTAGTTGGCTCTTGGTTTTCTCCATTTGTGGCAGGTAAATGTTTAAATGAAGATTACCTCTCCTTATTAGACAAATGGACTTGCAGGTGGATAAGTTTATGCGCTATTCTATCAAGGGCATCATTCAACACTGTGCTTACTCAACAGGTGCTGCATTCAATCTTCACCAAGTCAGGTCTGGATCTACATGAGTAGGACTACTACCTGAATTTCATCTATCACATGCATCTAATAATATCATCAATATGACATTAGAAATGAAATGTTGTAACAGCCTAAGAACACAAGTGAAATCAATAAAAGGAATTTTGTTCCTAGAGAAAATTAATAGTGGAGGGAAAGAAGTCTTGGTGCTCTCTAATAGTTATCGACCTATAATGGTTGTCCTCTTATTCAATCTTCTATTACAAGGTGTGCAAGGTTTAGGCTAGAAGATGTGCAGTTTCTTCTTCACCTATGCTTGTCCACATGGTTTCCAGGTTAAGTAATACCTTGATTGATTTGGGATTTGACAACTATGTTTACAATCCTCTCCTGTACCTAGTTATTTCTCTACATCTGTTTCTATTCAAGAAAATGGGTCTCATACATTAATGGGTTTTAATTCATTTCCCATTGTAATGAGTGGTTGCTTATAAGTACATCTTGGAATCAGTTCTTGTATAGCATTTAAGTGCATTCCTCTTCATTAAATGCTTCAAGTGAGAAATTATCTTCCATTTTCATGGATGTAATCTTTAATATCATCATCATCAACAACATCATCATGGTTTCCTTATATCATTGTCATTACAATCATTATCATTATTATCATGCTTATGACATTAGAAATCATTACATCGTTCTAACATTATCATCATAATCATTATTACATTATTATCATTACATTACAGTCACCATATGTGTTAACAGGAGTGACATGAATTACAAAGTGGGATTTTGCTTAAGTTAGAAACCCAGATGCTGGTATTATACTTAATGTATGATATGGTTTGTGTCGTACTTAGCGCACAAAACCAGATAATGGTAGCATGAATGATATTTTACACAAAGTGGTGTTAAGCGCCGGAGTGTACTAAATTATTATTTAGTTTATGGGTTACGCCGAACAAGTTCTCTGGTGATAGTCATGGAATTACACTCAAAGTTGCTGGCTATCCTGAGATTGATTGCTAGCTTATACTCATTCTTAGCATATCACTTCTATTCACTCATTCAATCTTCAACTAAAGGGGGGTGAGTGCCATAGTCCTGTTGATACAGGTTTGGGACATGGCATGGGACTATTAAGCACGGTCGACAGAAGCAGACCGTGCGATGTGACCAATCACGACATTTCTCACAAACACGTGAATGGTAGGCTGGACGTTTTAGGCGAGAACGAAGCGTCACTTTAGAGTCAATGGTACTTGGACTTTGTTCGGTGTTGGACCTAGTCATTGTCAATAAAGCGTGGCCAAAATTACGCCGCTCTTGTAGAATTGTGATGTTTAGTCAGTGTTTCGTATATTCGTGAACCTTGGTGTGGAACAGATTATCATGTTATTGACAGCGTCTAATGTATCGTGTGAGTAAAATAGACCGTGCAAAAACTACCCCGGTGTCCTGTTCAGCAAGCTATGTTTAGTCAGTCTAAGTTGCTAATGTGTATAGACTGTAAAGACGCTGCGACCATCAGAAGTGGCAGGAGAGATGTCTACAACATCAAGATTAAGCAGCTCTAGAGGTAACTACGAAGCGCCACTGAAATATCACAGTACTGGCGCGTCACGAATGACATTGTTGTCCAGTTATCTTAGCGCACACGGCCTTTGAAATCTATGTGTTGTACAACCAGACTGTGTGTAAACCAGCAGGCGTTTCCTGCCAGCAATCATCAAAGCAAAGAATGCCACGGGGTCGCTGTATGAATCAAGAGCCAAGAGTAGCGGTATCTATCCAAACATGCAGTCCTCTATCAGCACTCAATCTGATAGTCAGAATTCATTAACCAGATACCCACAAACTAATGGAAGTCATTTCTATCCGACAGAGAACAAATCGTGTCCCTTAACAGCTGTCTATAAAGACAATTAAAACATTCCAAGATGGCGACGCGATGTCTCGTTGTTCTTGGGGGAGACGCTGTTCAGTGTTTTTCTGTGGATTCCCTATGGAAATTCCCGTGAAATTCGTGTGGATAGTGTTTTTCCTTTGGATTATGTGATGTTATTTCGTGTTCGTTAATTGGAAGTGTTCAAAAGAAGCCACGGAAGGCAGGTGGTGGATGAAATTATGAGGGCAGCCGACAGATATTCGTTGGTTATGGTCTCGAGTTTCGCGACGGCAAGCTTTCTCTCTTTCGAGAGACAATGATTGCGGTCACCCGGCCAGTATGGTCACTGCCATAGAGGAAAGCAACGGCAAACTACCTCTTTGAAATTGCCTAGTTTATTATGATTCGCTTAAAGACTGATCATCGCAAGACAAGGACAGAGACATTAAAATTAGGAACATGGAACGTTAGGACGTTAAACAACGACGGAAAATTAGAGAACATAACACAAGAAATTCAAAGAGAAAAAATTAATATATTAGGTATGTGCGAAACGAGATGGACAGGAGCAGGCATCAAGATACATAAAGATTTTAAGATTATTCATTCTGGAGGTGAGGATCGACATAGGGGAGTGGCAATAATTTTGGACCGGAAAACATCAACGTCTGTTCAGGGATATTGGGCCGTGTCGGACAGAGTTCTACTAGTTAAATTGAGTGGCAGACCTTTTAACATAAATGTTATTCAAGTATATGCCCCAACAGGAGAGTCCAGTGAAGATAGTGTGGAGGAATTTTATAATGACATAGAGTCTGCCTTAAAGAAATGTAAAAATTCAGAAATAAACATCATAATAGGGGACTTCAATGCAAAAGTAGGAAATCAAGGGGATAGATACACAGTAGGAAACTATGGTTTAGGAGAGAGAAATGAAAGAGGATACAGACTAGTAGAGTGGGCAAAAGAACAGGAAATGATTGTAGGAAACACCTGGTTCAAGCAACACCCTAGAAGATTATGGACCTGGAGGAGTCCTGATAGCAGGATTAGAAACCAGATTGACTACATTCTCATTAGCAGAAGATTTAGAAACGCGCTATCAGTAGCAAAAACAGTTCCCAGTGCTGATTGTTATAGTGACCACAGACTACTCACAGGAACATTGAGGATAAAGTTGAAGAAAGTCAAGTATACAACAGGGAACACTAAATATGATTTGTGTACATTGAGTAATGACAAGGAAATACAAAACAAATTCAACATAGAAGTACAGAACAGATTTGAAATATTGTCTGATCTAGAGATTCTATTCCAGGATGTGGATGATCAATGGGAAATGTTAAAGAATTCAATCAATGTGGCTGCAGAAAAAACTATTCCAAAATTAAAGAAGGTGGGTCGTAAGAAATGGATGACAGAGGAAATTTTACACTTAATGGAAACAAGAAAACTCAACAAAAATAATCCTGCCAAATATGAAGAAATTCACAGACAAGTCAGAATATTATGTAGGAAGGCAAAAGAATCATGGCTTGAGGAAAAGTGCTTAGAAATTGAAAAATAACACAGCAGTCAAAATACCAAATTAGTGCACAAAAGAATTCAGGAACTTACTAATAAAAGAACAAGTACATCAACAGGCTGTCTAAAAACTAAAGATGGCAAAGTCATAAAAGAAAAAGATCAGATTCTACATGTATGGACAGATTATGTGAAAGACCTGTATAATGATAACAGAGAGGAACAGTATGCTATTAGATTTAATAATGAAGGACCAGCAATTTTAAAGATGGAGGTTCAAAATGTTCTTAAGCATATGAAAGCTGGCAAGGCCCCCGGTGCAGATAACATCACAACAGAAATGCTTAGAGCTCTAGAAGAATTTGGACTAGAGCAAGTCACTAGACTGCTGAACACATTATATGATACTGGAGATATACCTTCTGAATTATGTAATTCTGTATTTATTGCAATCCCAAAGAAATCAGGAGCCTTAGATTGTGATCAACATAGAACAATTAGTATAATGAGCCACATCACAAAGATTTTGTTACGAATTATCATGCAAAGAGTGAGGAAGAAAATACAACCTGAAATAGGGGAAGAACAATGTGGTTTTGTAGAAGGAAAGGGTACAGTAAATGCTGTGTATATGCTGCGAACAGTTATTGAACGTGCTTTAGAAGTAAACAAGGATACACATCTTTGCTTTATTGACTACACAAAGGCTTTTGATAGAGTTAGACATGACAACATTGTGGATATGCTTGCAGATCGACAAATTGATGGGAAAGACATTAGACTTATAAAAAACATATATTGGAAACAACAAGCTGCCATAAGGATTGATAATGAAGTAGGACAATACCAACCTATTAAGAGAGGTGTTAGGCAGGGATGTGTAATGTCTCCGGATCTTTTTTCCCTATACAGTGAAAATATTTTCAGAAATGTAGAAGACTTAAATGGAATCAGCATTGGAGGACGAAACATAAATAACATTAGATATGCAGATGATACAGTATTGATTGCAGACAATGCACAGGATCTGCAACAATTAGTAGACGCTGTGGTTGTCCACAGTGAGCAGCTGGGGTTGGAATTAAATTGTAGGAAGACACAGGTTATGGTCGTCACTAGGAAGAACGAAGTACCACAATGTAATATACAAGTAAATGGGAATATTCTTCAACAAGTGAATCGGTTCAATTATCTCGGAACAGTCATAACATCTGATGGCAGATGCCTTGAAGAGATTAGAACAAGAATCGCTATTGCGAAAGTAGCCTTTAGCAAGATGAAAAACATTCTGACCAATAAAATGATGTCAATTGAAACGAGAAAAAGAGTGTTGAGGGGATACATAGAGCCTGTTCTTTTGTATGGATGTGAAACTTGGACAATGTGCAGTCAAGCAGAAAAACATCTGATGGCTGCAGAAATGTGGTTTCTGAGGAAAATGCAAAGAATACCATGGACAGATAGAAAAACCAATGACCAAGTACTACAAGAGACAAATGAAAATCGTAGATTGATTAGAGAAATTAGACGTAGACAGTCAAAAATTTTTGGACATGTTATGAGAAGAAATGGACTGGAGAACTTAGTGACAGCTGGCAAGATCGAAGGGAACAGACCAAGAGGAAGACCGAGAGGAAAATACCTGGATGGCTTGGCCACATGGCATGGACGAGACAGGAACACTGAGCTGATCCACGACTCTGGTGATCGAGTGAAATGGCGAATCATGACCGCCCACGCTTTCCGGCATGGCACATGATTGATTGATTGATAAAGACCCACACAACTTAATATTGGTGTGCCTCTGGGCTAAATACTAGGTCCTCTTCTTTTTGCAGTTTATATTAACGATCTTCTTTTATATCTCAATACAACTTGTGATCTATTTGCAGACGACTGTCCTGTCTATACTCGTCAAGAGTATCTTAGTGAATTAGAGAATTCTTTACAAAAAGAACTTGATAATCTTACTAGATGGAGCAATGAAATTGCATGCATATTAACATCGATAAAACCAAATCCATGCTAATAGCGACCAAACAAGAACTACAGACACTAACCATAACTGAGGCACTGCTCGAACTCCGCATGGACACCTTACCTATAGTTAATGTATAAGGGGCGTTCATCTGAAATCCGTTCGTGCCGCACCGCGAGTAATTGCGTATGTTGAACATGATCATGTCATCGTCATGTGATTAGTACTGACCAATTAATAAAAGAGCACGTTCTTATCGTCCCATGATGACTAGGTTCTGTTTCTCACCGTTGACAAAATGGCCGGGTTGATCCAAAATCCGTCCAAAGAAGCTCAAAGAGCCGTGATTCAGTTTCTTTCATTTGAAGGATATCGACCAGTGGACATTTATCGAAGAATGCATGCAGCGTACTGTAACAAATGTGTGTCGAAGACAATAGTGACAGACTGGGCACGAATGTCTCGGAAATTTCATCAGTTAGGACAGATCTTCGACGGCCAGGTCAAGCGCATATTGTTGCAACAGAAAATACCATCGCCGAGATTGATGCAACAGTACAGATGAACCGTTGTCGAAGCATACGTTCGCTAGCGAAAGAATTTGTTGTGTCAACTGGGACAATTAAATAGGTCGTTCGTAAGAAACTGCAATATCGGAAGGTGTGTTCACAGTGGGTACCACGGATGCTGACCGGCCACCAAAAAGAGGAACGCATGAGATGGTGTTTGAAACACTTGCTGCGTTACAGAGTGGAGGGTGATTGTCATAATCTCCCCACCAGTTCTACCGCGTCTTCATCGACGATGATATGGCAATTACGGCCAGGTCCGCCTGTGAGCGACACTAACCACGCTGTGACAGGAATGGTCAGTCGGTGCAGGCGTGGGACATGAAGTCCTCGCAGGGACACAACCCCGACTAGCGAGGACTCACAGCGGTTAGGAGGCAGACGGCTCCGGAAGGTTGTACAGGACAGACGGATTGAATGGTGCTCGTATGACTTGTGTGTATGAACGCTAATAGAGAGAACGCCTGTGTGAGTTTAGGAGACTGTGCGCCTGGTCTGTAGGATTGTGAGTTGTATACATTGCATATGTATATCTATTGATTGTATTATGGCATCACTATTGTAATTGCGCGATGCATGTAATGATTGTGGCGAGTGAGAAGTGCGAATAAAGTGTTTGGAATTGTATTCGCAGTGTGTCACGTAAAGTCATTCTGTGACAGTGTTTGTATCACATCTGTTAGTTGTTACGAGCCTGTGTTATTGCTGAATGCAATGAAGATTATAACAGTTGTAAACGTGGGTGCACCGTCCAGCTTGAACCAGTTATGAAATAGGTGCGAATGTAAGTGCATCGTCCATCTTTGAATTAGTTGTAAAATAGGATTGAACGTGTGTGTAAGCGGAAAGTTTTGGAAAGAAAGCAACATGGAAAGTTGAACGGACGACATTACGACTAACAAACATACTCAACAGCACACAAACCTACAAAACTTAGTTGACAACGCATACACCACATAAACATACATGTCCTAATATTTTCTTCTTCCAAAAAGCAACAGGTTTTTGTGTCATCCGAAACCGTTAGCAAGTAAAGATCATTTTTTTCCGGGCAGTAACGATCAAGCAGCCATTCTCTGGTACAGTGTTCCAACATACTCCAGAGCTCTAAAGTCACTTAAGTATTATCTTTTTTCATATATACTTTTGTGTGTAAGTCTAGACATAAGCTGTATTTGATAAATATTGTACAGATTATTGTATTTACTAACACCATAATTAAAATTTGTTTGTACATTCATTGTATCTGAAATAACTCACCATGTCTACATTGAACGATTTCATCGAATCTGGTTTAAAAATGAAGTTAACTGGTGATGAGTTGACAAAGTGGAGTGAGGCAAAATATGCAGAGTATGTCCAACGTGAAGATAGAGCTGCGGAAAGGGAGCTGAGAAGAGCAGAATTAGAGGCTGAGGCTAGAAAATCAGAAGCGGCTTTAAAACAGTCGGAGTTAGCGGCCAAAACCAAACAGACAGAAACCGATGCCGAAATAAGTAAAGCTGAGATCTCTGCTCAGAGCAAGAGAGAGGAGCTTGAAATTAATACACGAACGAAAAAGGAAGAACTTGAAATGCAGTTGAAAATTAAACAGCTGGAAGCTGAAACATCAGCAGATAAAGATTCACACCTGTCAGAATCTTACATTCAGCAATAACACAGGCTCGTAACAACTAACAGATGTGATACAAACACTGTCACAGAATGACTTTACGTGACGCACTGCGAATACAATTCCAAACACTTTATTCGCACTTCTCACAATCATTACATGCATCGCGCAATTACAATAGCGATGCCATAATACAATATATATATATATATGCAATGTATACAACTCACAATCCTACATACCAGGCGCACAGTCTCCTATACTCACACAGGCGTTCTCTCTATTAGCGTTCATACACACAAGTCATACGAGCACCATTCAATCCGTCTGTCCTGTACAACCGTCCGGAGCCGTCTGCCTCCTAACCGCTGTGAGTCCTCGCTAGTGGGGGTTGTGTCCCTGCGTGGACTTCATGTCCCACGCCTGCACCGAGTGACCATTCCTGTCACAGCGTGGTTAGTGTCGCTCACATGCGGACCTGGTCGTAATTGCCAGGCGTCGTCGATGAAGACACGGTAGAACTGGTGGGGAGATTATGACAGTGATGCATTTCTCTTCCCCATAGTGGCAGGCGATGAATCATGGTGTCATCACGTTCAGCCGAGCAGCAAATGAGAGAGCATGCAATGGAAACATGCTGGATCACCAAAAGCCAACAAATTCAAGTTACAGGTTTCCGCTGGTAAGATTATGCTGAGGGCATTTTTTTTTTTACCACTACTTGCAAACTAGACAAGCTGCAAAAATCCATCAAGAATAAACGACCCGGCATGCTTTCTCGCGGTGTGATTTTGTTGCACGATAATGTTCGTCCGCATCTCGCAAAGATTGTGCAGGAAGCATTAGCAAGGAAGAAGTGGAAAATTCTGCAACATCCAGCCTATAGTCCTGATTTGTCACCATGTGATTTTCATTTGTTCGAACCTCTAAAAAAGCTCTCAAGGGGCAAAGATTTCACACAGATGCAGATTTAATGAACGCGATAATCACTTTGTACAGTGAGCAACCACAATCCTTTTTCGGGGATGGCATTCGCTACCTACCTAAGCAATGGGATGCTTGCCTGAATGCCTACGGCGACCTATTCTGACCACCCCGTGGTGCATAATTCATTCAAAATGAATGCTTTCTTTATTTCTACCACACATGTTAATGTTTCTTTCATGCTTTTGTAATAAAGCCATTGGAACGGGTTTCAAATGAACGTCCGTGATAAATAAACATAAAACACTAGGACTTTTAATTGACAGACATCTAAACTGGAGCACGAAAAGTTTACCAACTTCCTGGACGAAAGCACACGAAAAATATTCTATACATCCTATATCCAGTCACATCACGGTTGTTGTTTCACAGTCTGGGATAGTTGCACTAAATCTAATGTGAAACGACTATGTTCTCTACAAAACCGCGCTATACGACTAGTTTCTGACATAAAGTGCGTTGAAAGTAATAATTTATAAAGTCATCTAAGGCTTCTACCACTTCGAAAGCGCTTCCTTTTTAACAAATCCAAATTATTGAATAAATTTATATCTCAAAATACCCCAGAGGATCATCTACCGTTGATTCAATCCATTGTAATGAATAGCATCTCATCTCATCATGTTCCTCTTGTACCTTGCGGTGTCCAGGTAAAGCATAAACATCGTGAGAGTGCCCTATTATGGGCTTCATGTATTGATATTCCCATGGACTCTGCTATTCCCTCCGTCCAACGTTTACGTGGTCAGCCTCTTCCTCTGTTTCCATCTGGTCTGTACATCATTGCTTCTTGTGGTATGCTGTTGAATGGTAACCTGCTTGCATGGCCAAACCAGTTGACTTGCTGCTTTCTAATAAAATCTAGTGCTGCTTTAACCCCCACTTTAGTCCTGATTTCTTAATTTCTGATCTTATCTTTTCTTGATACGTTGAGTATTCATCTCAGGAATCTTATTTCTGTTGTTGTAATTTTGCTTTTCTCTTTTTCTGTTATTGTCCAGGTTTGGCATTTATAGCATAGAATTGGTAGGAAGATTGTGTTGTAAAGTGCTTTATTAGTAGTTATTGATACATGTTTGTTCTTTAGTATTGGTGCCATTTGTCCAATGAGTTGGTTTGCCTTATTGCACCTATTTTCGATCTCGTCTTCTGATCTGCCATTTGATGATATTATACTTTCTAGGTACTTGAATCTCTTTACTTGTTTCAATGGATGTTCGTTTAGGTGAATTGTTGTTGTTTTTCCTTCTTTAGTTATAGTCATTACCTCAGTTTTGATTAAGCTAATTTCGTTTAGACTATTCATGTGGTCTTGTAATTCAGCTTCTGATTTTGCTATTAGTGCTTGGTCTTCCGCAAACAGGAGTTCTCTAATGGTTAGATTTGCAGATGGTTCTTCTTCTGTGTTCTCGTCATGTGGTATTCTTGCGGTCTCTGTTTGGCTGGTTTCTTCACAAATGTTGTCTATATATGTTATGAACAAGAGAGGGGACAGGACACAACCTTGTTGTACTCCAGATCTTATGGTGAAGAGTTCTGAATGTCCTCATGTTGCTCTCATTGTGCATTCACTGTTGTTGTATAAGCTTCTACATAGGTTTGGTAGATGTGTACTCACTCCATATTGTTTAAGGATTTCCCACACCTTGTTTCTATCTACTCTATCAAATGCCTTTTCTTGGTCGACAAAGGCTAAGCAAAGTATTTCATTGAATTTGATTGATTTTTCTATAAGTTGTCTAAGAGCGAAAACGGCATCTGGTCATCCTTTGTTTTTTCCTAAATCCAAGTTGTGTTTCGCTTAGCTGGGATTCTATAGT
>OY992876.1:363245366-363252866 GCA_963921405.1 Cepaea hortensis
GAGAGAGAGAGAGAGAGAGAGAGAGAGAGAGAGAGAGAGAGCTGAGCTCACACATGTCATGTAAAATGCTATTCCAAATGTGTATCCTTATATTTCATATTATCATTTTGAACGCCACTTGATTTTATCATTGATAATATGAACACATGTACATTATGTACAGTCCGTGGGAGTGTTAGTGAGTATGAATGAGAGAGAGAGAGAGAGAGAGAGAGAGAGAGAGAATGTGTGTGTGTGTGTGTGTGTGTGTGTGTGTGTGTGTGTGTGCGTGCGGGAGCATCACTATTTTGTTACGTTACACGATGTATATGTATGTTTTCTCCATTTTTAAAATATGTTTTGTTAGAATGCCCACGATAATCGTCAGTGTATATGTGTGTGTACATTGTGGAAGTTTGTTAATATTCGTTTCAGTGATTATGTGAGGCGCCATGTATGTGTCTAGATGTAAGGATGTGTGTGTGTGGAGATTGTGTGGGGGTATGTATGGATGGGGGTGTGTGTGCGGTGGCGGTATGTGTGGGAGTGTGAGGGGATATGTATGTGGGTTGGGAGATGTGTGTGTGAGTGGACGGATGTGTGCATATGTGGTGTATGTGTGCGTGTGGGTGGGTGGGGAGATGTGTGTGGGTGGGAATGTGGATGTGTGGGTGGGGGTACGTGTTTGGGTGGGGGATGTGTGTATTGCTGGGGGGTGTGTTTATGCGTGGGGGTGGGTTGGGTGTATGGGTGGGAGTGTGTATGGATAGGGTTGTGTGGGTGGGGATGTGTGTTTGTGTGGGTGGTGTTTTGGGTGTTAGTAGTGGGTGCGTAAGGGATGTGTGTGTGTGTGTGTGTGTGTGTGTGTGTGTGGATTTGTAGAAGCGTGTAAGAGGGCGTGTGTAGGGGTGTGGGGGGAGTGTGTATGGGTGGGGGATGTGTGTGTGGGTGGGATTATGTGTGTGTGGATGGGAGATGTATGAGTCGTTGGTGGATATATGTATGGGTGGGGGATGTGTATGTGGGTGGGATTATGTGTGTGTGGATGGGAGATGTGTGAGTCGTTGGGGGGATATATGTGTGAGTAGTGGGGTATGTCGGTGCGAGATGTGTGGGGATGGATGTAGTATGTTTGGGTGTGTGAGGAGATGTTTGTGTGGGTGGAGGGTTTGTTGGTAGGGTGTTATTAGTGGGATATGTGTGTGGGTGGAGATTGTGTTTGTGTGGGGAGGTATGTGCGGATGGGGAGATGTTTGTGTGGTTTTGTAACGTTATGCGTCTATGGGTGGGGGATGTGTGAGGGGGGTGAGGTATGTGTGTGTGGGTGTGTAGGGGATGGGTGTGTGGGGGATGGGTGTGTGGGTGGGGTGATGTATGATTGAGGGATATGTGGTTGGGTGATGGGTGATTGGGGGTGGGTGGGTGGAGGATGTGTGGGTGGGTGAGTGTGTGTGGGTTGGCAGGTGGGTGGGGAATTATGTGAGTGGGGAGATGTGTGGTGGGTGGGGGATGTGTGTGTTAATGGGGATATGTGTGTGGGTGAGTGGTGAAGACTGTGTGGGTGGGGATATGTATGGGTTGGGGATGTGTGTGTGTGGATGGGTGCGGGATTTTCGTGTGGATGGGTGTAGATTGTGTGTTTTGGTATGGGATGTCTGTTGGAGGTGTGTGGTTGGGGGATGTTTGGTTTGAGGGATGTGTGTTTGGCTGGGTGACTGAGTGGTGTATAGGTGGATGGGTGAAGGATGTATGATGGGTGAGTGTGTGTGGGTTGGGGATTGGTGGGGGTGTGTGTAGGTGGGGATTGTGTGCGTGGGGGATGGGTGGTTGGGGGTGTATGTGTGCTTGAGGGTGTGTATGGGTGGGGTTATGTGAGGGTGGGTGGGGGATGTGTGTGTGGGTGGTTGTGTGGTAGATGGGGGATGTGTGGGTGGGGGTGTGTGTCTCAAAACATGGTAATATGCATTGTTTATGTTTACAAAATTTATTTGACAATGCTAATTCCAATGTGAATGTATCATGATATTATTGATGAACGAAAGATGAGTGATTCGAAGGGCCGGATGTAAGACGGGCCAGCGTACCCAGTTTGTGATCCTTTTAGTAAAGTTAAATCAAATCAAATCAAATCAACATGTGTGCCCGTTTGTGTCTATGTGTTTCTGGTTATGTCTATGTGTGCATGGCTTTGTCAATGTTTGTCTGGTGGTGTCTATGTGTACCTAGTTGTTTGGTTTTTATTGTGTGTCTGGCTGTGTCTGTGTGTACTTGGTTGTGTCTGTGTGTGTCTGGTTGTGTATATGTGTGTCTTGTTTTGTCTGTGTGTCTCGTTGTGTCTATGTGTGTCTGGTTGTGTCTATGTGTGCCTGGTTGTGTCTATGTGTGCCTGATTGTGTATGTGTGTGTCTGATTGTGTCTCTGTGTCTGGTTGTGTCTATGTGTGCCTGGTTGTGTCTATGTGTGCCTGATTGTGTCTGTGTGTGTCTGATTGTGTCTGTGTGTACCTGGTGGTGTCTATGTGTGCCTGGTGGTGTCAATGTGTGCCTGGTTGTGTCTATGTGTGCCTGATTGTGTCTGTGTGTGTCTGATTGTGTCTATGTGTGCCTGGTGGTGTCAATGTGTGTCTGGTGGTGTCTATGTGTGCCTGGAGGTGTCTATGTGTACCTAGTTTGGTTTTTATTGTGTGTTTGGCTGTGTCTATGTGTACTTGGTTGTGTCTGTATTTGTCTGGTTGTGTATATGTGTGTCTTATTTTGTCTGTGTGTCTGGTTGTGTCTATGTGTGCCTGGTTGTGTCTATGTTGCCTTATTGTGTCTGTGTGTGTCTGATAGTATCTGTGTGTGCCTGATAGTATCTGTGTGTACCTGGTGGTGTCTATGTGTGCATGGTTGTGTCTATGTGTGTCTGGGTGTGTATATGTGTGTATTGTTTTGTCTGTGTGTCTGGTTGTGTCTATGTGCGCCTGGTTGTGTCTATGTGTGCCTGATTGTGTCTGTGTCTGTCTGATTGTATCTGTGTGTGTCTTGTTGTGTCTTTGTGTGTACCTGGTGGTGTCTATATTTTTCCGCTTGTGTCTATGTATGTCTTGCTGTGTCTATGTGTGTCTTGTTGTGTCTATGTTTTCTTGGTTGTGTATATGTGTGATTGGTTGTATTTAGGTATGCTTGATTGTATCTGTGTGTTATTTGTTGTCTATGTGTGCTTTGTTGTGTCTATGTGTGTCTTGTTATGTCTATGTATGCCTTGTTGTGTCTAAGAGTGTCTGGCTGTGTCTACGTGTGCCTTGTAGTGCCTATCTGTGTCTGATTGTGTCTATGAATGCTTGGTTTATCTATGTATGCCTTGTTGTGTCTATGTATGCCTTGTTGTGTCTATTTGTGCCTTGTTGTGTCTATGTGTTATAATTGTACACTGATCATGTTTGGCAATAGATCATGTTTCGTGATACATTTTGTCTGCGACTACTTTGAATTTGACTCTACAATACCTGACTACTTTGAATGTCTATTTCTCTTAACCTTAACTGATTCAGTGTTGAAGGATAATATGGCCTCCCATGTATACAGAAGGAAGATATATCGCCGTAATAGGGCCATCGTGTTACAGTATTGTTTTGTTTCGTGATATCTTCCGCAGTTTTGATGCTGAGCGAATGGAAATTTAAATTATAATACTTGTTCATTTGATTGTGTACCATGTATTGTCCACACCTACATATTGTTTGGCATTGAATCAGTTAAGGGAGCCATCACCCGGTTGGTTGGTTGGGCACAAACCATGCAATATTGAAGACTGAATATATCACGTGATCACTGGGTATACGGGGTTCCCATCCGGACCCCCCCCCCCCCCACACACACTCAAACACACACGCGTATCATCACTGGTCAGCATGGCCGAATGCATAAGAGCGCTCGTTCTTAAACATCCAGTATGTTGATGCTAAGGTTGCGGGTTAAACCGGTTAGGTAGACTTCTCGTTCTTGTATTTAAACATACACGCCATAAATAAAATAATGCACAATGTAATGTGTAATGTACTTGAAAAGATGCACCGAAATATGTCAGGCAAGAAATCGTGCAATATTTTATTTACGCTTATGTGTATAAATTCACTATGGGAATACTTTATTTTGAATTCTCGTCCTTGGCTTGCGGATGTAAATTACAAGCACCTGAGAAGTCGGAGTGGGTTAGCCAGGTGGCGAGGGACACGGGTAATTGGGAAAGCTAATCAACACGCAAAAATCAGTCCGGTGCACTAGTATATATATATATTGCCACATAGTGGTCACGCTCACACGCACCACCTAATAGGAATTAGGAGATTTCCAGTCTAACATTAGAATGACTTGACCACCGGGAACTAAGACTGACGTAGGCATCATTAGGACAGCAACGGAAGGGGACTTCAAAGAACGACATGAAGTCAGCGGTGTGTTTCCTGTGAGCTCCGTGTTACAAACGGACTTGATCATCTAGGCGAGGCAGGGGTACTAGAAGCGGAGGTCGCCTGTTTATACGGCATTCGTACCATGCAGACCGGGACATAAAGCATAGACGACGAGTTTGGTAATGATTCGCGATAGTCACCGAGAGACTGAGCAATTACAGAAGATTATGACCCGCTGGGTTTGTATTAAATTGTAACGTCCCGTCCCCGTTTCAGGGGCCCGTTACATTGCACAACAGTGTTGTATCTATTTTCTGGAAGAGAAATCTGAAATTAAAAGGATTTATCTCGAATTGAAACAGTGTCTTCAAGGTGAGCGACTTTATTACATATTGTTCTCTAGTTCCAGTTCTAACGCTTTGGCGGTGAATTGACTTTGAGACATATATATTCTAACTTAGATATGACTGAGCTACCGTATGACAATAGTCGGTACTACCTGCTTCTGTTAGCGCCGAATGTTGGGCAGCGCTCACCAAACCCTTCACCCCACATTATGCCAACAGCTTCGAGCGGAGGAGTGCAACTGGAAGAGTACAAGCCTTACCCTAGTGAGAGGAAATGCAACCTAAAGACTAAATTTCACGGCAGAGCAGAGCAGGCCCTAAGCCTTGGTCGGCAATTAGTCTAGGATGGAAGTTCCGACAGGCGGACAGTTCGAGCATTGCTTTGCTGATCCGCTGCTTGTTTGTCTTGTTCCAGACTTATTGGCGTGACCTTTTCTCTGGAGTCAACTAGGCAGGCCGAGAGAGGGATCATGCTGCATGGGCAACACATGGTCTCTAAACTCAACCGAGGCTTTGTTTTATGAAGAGGTATAACTCCATTTCACAAGCTATAGTCTTCAACTTTCACACACACACACACACACACTCACACACACACACACACACACACGCACACACACACACACACACACACACACACACATATATATATATATATATATATATATATATATATATATATATATATATATATATATATATATATATATATATATAACATGCACACAACATACAGAATGGTTTTAGTTTGCTCGTTTGCGTTTTGTTAGCACTAATTATCTTTTGTACCTTCAAAGACAGAAACGCACTTCGCTTCCTAATCTCCCCTCATCTCATCTCATCATGTTCCTCTTGTACCTTGCGGTGACTAAGTGAAGTATAAACAGCGGGAGAATGCCCGCTTATGGGCTTCGTGTATAGATATTCCCATGGACTCTGTTATTCCCTGCGTCCATCGTTTACGTGGTCGGCCTCTTCCGCTGCTTCAATCTGGTCTGTACATCATTACTTGTTGTGGTATAGTGTTAGTTGGTAACCTACTTGTATGGCCAAACCATTTGACTCGCTGCCTTCTAACAAAATCTAGTGCAGCTATAACCCCAACTTTAGTCCTGATTTCTTCATTTCCGATCTGGTCTCTTCTTGATACATTGAGTATTCTTCTCAGGAATCTCATTTCTGTTGTTGTTATTTTTCTTTTCTCTTTTTCTGTCATTGTCCAGGTTTGGTATTGGTAGCATAGAGTTGGTAGGAAGATTTTGTTGTAAAGTGCTTTCTTAGTGGTTATTGATACATGTTTGTTCTTTAGTATTGGTGCCATTTGTCCAATAAGTTGGGTTGCCTTATTGCATCTATTTTCGATCTCGACTTCTGATTTGCCATTTGATGATATACTTCCCAGGTACTTGAAACTCTTTACTTGTTTCAAGGGATGTTCGTTTGGGTGAATCGTTGTTGCTTTTCTTCTTTAGTTATAGTCAATACCTCTGTTTTACTTGTTCTAATTTTCATGTTATGTTCCCTACACATTTTGTTTAGACCTTTCATGTGGTCTTGTAATTCAGCTTCTGATTTTACTATTAGTGTCACATAAAATCCTGGAGGTCGATCGATGACAGAATGTCGCACCAAACGTCTACAAACAGTCAGCATTCTTTAATGTGTGGTTGATCGAGGGAAGACTATCGCGCCATACATCTGCAGGCGGCAGCCATCCTTTGATGTGGTAGACGGACTGTCTGGATGTAGGTCGGCAGGATCTTTTGTTGTGGGGACAAGAATTCTCTAGATTACAGACCGGTAAGACTTTTTGAAGTACCGGAGACAAATTCCCAGATGAAAGGGACAACCAGCCAGTTGTTGACATTAAGTCGGAAACGGAGAGAGAAAAATAGCTTCTAGACTGTCTAGTGTCTGGACAGTTTTGTGACGTCACTTAGACCCAGTATTAAAACCGGTGGGATAAACAACTTTGGGGAAGTCGACCAAATGTTGTGAAACAACTAAGACGTGTGTGTTATTCCGAGTTTGATTCTGGAGAGGGATTACAGTGTCTTCTGTCGATTTACATTGGCGGACATGTTACCTTCGTGTGATTTAATAGTCCCAATTTTCAAGCCGGAATAAATATATGGTAATTAATGAAATAAACCTACATGGGATTATTCTTAGGAATCGAGTGTAGTAATGTGCGTTGATAGAACGTATTATAAGAGCGTCGGCAACAGTAGCCTATCGCGTAGCTTAAACTAGCTGATGTGAGATATGATTTAACTCAGTGAGTTAAGGACAATGTAGTGGGATAATATTTAGGGAGATTGAGGATGGTTGGGGGGATGGGGGAAATGTCAAGTGGTAGGATCGTCCAGTAGGGTATATACTGGGTTTCTGCCCTTTTCCTCTAGTCTTTCCTTGTCTTACCATGACTCAGACCGATGTGATGAGCTCCTCGGCCTTATGACAGAGGTTGGTTCTCTGTTATATATCTGAGTGCTGCCGTCGGCCTACACTCACTTAATAAAGGTCGGAATCGGGTTGCTTTCACCAGGTGTGTTCTCTCTTCAACAGATTCTACTAGGTTTACCAAGAAGCTAGAAGAAAAGTCATGGCTCGAATATTGAAGGCAGAGTTTACTAAGAGGCTTTTGCACTGGGCCCATAACCCAGAGGGTCTGCAGGAACCTGGCCTCTGCTGAGCAGGAAACGATGGTTATTTAAGTGTGTTTCCTGAGTGATAGTTTACATCACAGTAAAATCATGACACTGACAATAACACCTGTAC